>CM076581.1:83709345-83915864 GCA_034641835.2 Pinus albicaulis | reverse complement strand
TGGTCCAAAAGCTTTCAAGTGGAGAGGATCGATCTAGGAGGATCTTGCATAGTTCAGGATCAACAGGAAGTTCTAAGGCCAGCAAGTCAAAGTCGAGAAATCTAGAAAGCCTTCAGTTCTCCAGTGTTCTGGATGAAAGAGAGCCTTCAATTATTTATGGTGTATGTGTTAAAGGGTGGAAAATTGTATGTACATGGTGATGTGTAACCCAAGTGGTGTGCTAAACTATGCTAAGTTGAAAAAACCATGTAATAAACATCCTAATGTCTGAACCTTAAGTGATGTTGATGTAATGTTATAGCGCAACTACATTATGGTTGTAAAACCTATGTAAAAAGGTTTAAAACATATATATATAACCCAAACCATATGTATAAACCAAAATATAATTCTTAACCGCATAGGTAAGGACTTGACTTTCGGGAAAATTTGAAATAACACATGAACAGGGTTTTACAAAGACCGCAGAAAATTTATAACACAGTGTTTGTCCACAAGAAGACTACAATATTCATGGATGTGTTGTCACATGCGGATGTGGTCGACCGATAGTGAGACCAGAACTGCCAGACCTACCCACGAGGTGGCATTCCATGGTTAGTCCGCCGACCTATCACATGGGACAGTCCCGCCTGGATTCTGTATGCCGCCAGAGCCTGACCGTCAGGGTCTTGGATTTATCCTATAGTTTATTTGTGGGTTTTTGCGCATTGTATTATTCAATAGGACTTGTAATTAATACAACTTCTTATCCTATGTTGTTTGAATACCATTGAACCAAGATCCATTCATTCCTTTAATGCAAAACCATATACCATTTTTGGCCCAAGAGGTTCGACCTAAACCTGGCCTACACATTATAAAAACCTTAGCCATTGAACCATGGAAGAGAGTGGAAATTTGAGGCTTGTATTCAGATATTGTGTAAAGAGGAGAAGTTTTTATTTCAAGTGTATTTTGGTCATCCAAAGGCGGAATTCGATGCCAAGACATGAATTTGAAAGCTAGGAGGGAGAAATTTATGTTAACAGAGACCATAGGTGCTTGCGAGCATGTTCATTCTGGTGAATTTTGATGTAAATACTTCCTTGGATCATTCCTTAATCAAATGGATGCCCATATTGAAAGTGAACTTGAAGACATAGTCCATCAGGGATGAACTCTGTAATTAATGTTTGTTGTCTTCTATCTCTTTTCTCTGTAGAAAATTCATGTTTAATTGTGTTTCTTAAAGTACTAGTTAAGTAGAAAAATCAATTTTCTTTCCTTTAGTCATCCACAATACAACAATATATGTTAATGATCAGTTCATTTCAGCGAATATTCAATCCTATTTCAAATCACTGATGGTGGCTGATCTTTCTTATTAAACTATTCTCTCCTTTTATTGATTTTCTCCCAAGGAATTCTACAATTAATAGAAATATGTCCTACTCTTACACATCTATAACATTTGACATTTTTTTTCTCGTTGTTGCCTATCACCTTGATTATTATGGTCCCTCCTACCTCTAAAATTTCTTCTACCAATCAACAAAGTCATGATTACTTGCACCCAAATAAATCCTTTTGCAAATAGAAATTATGTGAAATATTATTTAAAAAATAAAATCATAAATCCCTTTCTCCTTTTAATTTAAACAAATTTTTGGCTTAAAGATTTGTTAGCGAGCTCCAAAAAAAAACATATTAGAGAGTTAGGTTCAAGCCTCACTGTTTCCCTTTTGCTTTTCTCTTCAACTTTTAAAACTTATTTCAAACCAAAATAAAAACAAACTTGTCCTGGAATATTTCCACCACTTTTAACTCCAAGTTAATTAATTTCAGACTTAGCCACTTTTACTTTTATTTTCTCATTTCACTTTTCTTGAACCATTTTATTTTTCTTAAATATAATTGATAAAAGAAATGATAAATATTTTCTTTATCATTTATATGTACCTTTATCATAAATATATACATTTCTTAGAAAGACTATATTATCCTCTATATAATAGATTTTTTTGTACACAATTTTTATTAAATATTTTCTATTTTATTTGAATATAACATTCAGGTATATATGGTTGTTGCATAAATATTATTTGATGAAAGAAATTGATGGAAGAGATGTTGTATTGGTTAAATGTGTTTTTTAAAACATTGTTACATTCCACTTCATTTACGGAAATATATGACATATTTTTATATAGAGGATTAATAATAAAATTTCATTGTAAAGGTGATCGGAAATAGATGTGAAATAGGACTGCATATTTTCCAAAAGTGAATTGATTGTTAATTTGATTGCTTAGTATGGAAGACTGAAGGAAAGAAATTGATTTTATGACTTAATCTAGAACTTAAGAAGCACAATTAAACATGAATTTGCAGCAAAAAATAGAGATATAAGACAACAAAAATTGATTACGGAGTTCCTCCCTGATGGACTACATCTCCGGGTCCGCTTTCAAGATGGGCGTTCAATTTATTAAGTAATGATCCAAGGAAGTCTTTACACATAAATTCACCAGACTGAACGTGCTCGCAAACACCTTTGGTCTCTATCAAGAGAAATCTCTCTCTCCTAGCTTTCCAACGCATGTCTTGGTGCCCAATTCCACTTTTGGATGACCAAAATACACCTGAAAGAAAATTGTCTCCTCTCTTCACAAAAGTCTGAACAATGCTCAAAAGCACTCTCCCATTCTCATCATGAGCATTGGTGTAATTTATAATATTGGGTCAAGGTTTAGGTTGAACCTCTTCGCCTATACATGGCAAATAGTTTAATATTTAATTTGAAACATCTCTCGTTCATGTAAGAATGTAAAACCTAGCAATTGGGTGACATTGGTGTGATTATAATACATAGTGCGCATAATAACACAAAATCCAAAATAAACTTTATGATAAAAATAACCTTCACGGTTTTGCAAATAGCGGAAGCTCTGATGGTACTGTTAACTGCTCCATGTGACAGGTCAGCGAACTAACCATGGAATGCCACCTCACAGGTTAGGTCACGACGGTTCTGCAACTGTGCGGTGACTCCCACATGTGACAACTGTCTATGGTCAACTCCGCCCGATGGTTACAGTCTTCCGGTGGTCAGCTACACAAACTATGTGGTAAAAGGTGGACTGTTCAAACCCCGATCACATGTTTGCGGTCAAGCTCCTTCCATGCGGTTAACCCCGTTGTGGTTTTACTTTATTATATGTAATATGGCTATTACATATGGTTTATAACCATAGTCCGAATGGTTTTGTAACATAGGTTTTTAACATAGTTTAAAAACAAAACATTGTTACATGTCATTTCCGTTAGGTCTCCATAGGTTTGATATGTGCTAGGTTTAGCATAGGTTTATAACCATAGAATAAATCAAGGAATTTCTCTTTCATTCGAAACACTGAAGAACTGAAGATGATACTGGACTTCCTTGTCGATCTGAACTGATGCAAGATCCTCCTGGATCAAAAGGGTTATAAGCATTTGACATGATTTGAAATAAGTAGGGTTGGAGTTTGATATACAATTATTTCATACGTCCAAGCCATTTAACTTAAATCTTATATCGTTGATAAACATAGATAGTCATCATCTCACCATGGTAAAAATTAAAAATATCATAAAAGCTAACTAAATCATAATTTCTTTATTATTATCATTAATTATAAAAAAGATTAATATATAAGTTAAACATGTATACATTTAAATAAACATGGCACTGGATTTCTATCTAGATTATGTATCCTCACTTTACTATAGAGATTCTTAGGCTTTGTTACAATACCATGGGTCAATAGCATAGTCTTTCAATATCAAATGTTAAAAACAAAACTTACATATTTAAATGACGTTTTTTCATTACTCGATTTAATTAAAAGGAAAAAATAACAAACTTTGGATATAAATCTCAACAAATATTCTAAAAAAACATTAAAGTTAAATGCCTTCCACTCATAATTAAATAAAATTGTGAAAGCTCAAAATAGAAATAAAAAACTATAAAAAAATATTAAAAAAACATAAAAGATTACTAAAATACACTTTGAAGATGTTTTTGAAGTTTATTTATTTAATTTATTTTATTTTATTTTAAGTGTCATATTTTAAATTTAAACATTTTAGCCACTGGCAATGAGAGTTTTTTAAACTAAAATTATGAAATTTTCGATTTATTTTATAGAGTATCAGATATTTTAAATTAATTTAGGTCATATTAACTCCAATGGTTAAAAGAGGCATGCAGAGAGATTGTCTTTTGATTAATTTTATGCTAGTGTGGTCTTGTACAACCAATACTTTGTGATTACTTTGATCAAAATTTGTAATTTTTTCCTTTTTTTAATTTGACAGGAAAGTCGGTATTCAACATCATTGTTTAAATGGTGTTTCATTTATTTAATCTTCAAATAGACGGGAAGATTTAATTTATTTGAGTGGGATCTTCTTTTTTCCGAATTAGCCCATAGGAATATCTCCAAAGATTGTTGAGATTTTTTTTTATTTTTATTTTTAAATTTTATGCGATTACTTTATTTTTCAGCCTAGTGGTGACTAATTTTACGCCATTGGGGTATTAATGATTTTATTGAAATGTGGTATATTTACCATCATTGCTTAAATTTCACAGTCTCTTTTATTCCAACAGAAACCCAGTATTTGTGGATTTTATTTATCTTGAAATATGCCACAATTCCTAGGGCCATGATCTGCACTAGAGGTTGTTTATCTTCAAAAATAAGATCATTCCTAAATCGCCATATGCCCCATAGGAAATATAAAGGGACCTTTTTGTAGGCCTTAGCGTGAAGTTCCCAAGAGGAGGATCATTCAGGAATAGTGGAGAAATCTCTCGGAACAATGACTCCAAGAAGATAGGATACCACCTCCCTAATAGCCACTACAAAGGGACAATTTATAAAAAGGTGTGTGTAGTCTTTTGAATCCATCCCACATAGGGAGCATCTACCAGGGCCCATGAAACCCTTCTTAATCAACAGGTCCCAAGTCAAAATATGATTATGAATGGTCAGGCATGAGAAACAATTAATATTTAATGGTGTGTCCCACTTCCAAAAATGAGAAGTGACCTTAGTAAATGGTAGAATTTGTGAGATAGATGTTATATGGGAATAGAATTCATTAAAAACAATTCTATCGGACCCGAAATATCCACCCCACACCAGCTGGTATAAGCACACTAAGGGACAGATGTCAGCCAAGCAAAGGAGATTGCATTATTCTTCCCATTCATCCACCATATGTTCTGGAACGCCAATTTGCTAAGCATGCAGCCAAGCAGAAGAAACATTTATGAAACATGCCCTTTCCCATAGGTTAGCAAGCAATGTAATCCCTTGCGAGTTCAGAAAATAAATAAATAAAAATAAAAATAAAAATTAAATAAAATAAAATAAATAAATAAATAATAAAAAATT
The DNA here is from genome assembly GCA_034641835.2 of Pinus albicaulis. Classification (NCBI taxonomy): domain Eukaryota; kingdom Viridiplantae; phylum Streptophyta; class Pinopsida; order Pinales; family Pinaceae; genus Pinus; species Pinus albicaulis. The sequence goes on along the minus strand of CM076581.1, from coordinate 83,910,435 downwards.
AAAATTAAAATTGAAATTAAAAAATTAAAAAATTAAAAAAAATAATAATTAAATAATTAATTAATTAAAAAATAAATAATAAATAAATAAATAAAATCATGGGAGCCAAAAGAAGTTGACACCCATGTTGAAAATGCAACAAGAAAATCTTAGTTTGACTTTGCCTTGGTCAAACTAGAGAAAATGTGAATTTCCATTTTAGTAAAAATATTGGAGGTAGTTAACTGAGGTGACATGGCTCTTGTCACTCAGTTAACTCAGTTAATTTGAGTTGAAGGCCTTGAGTTCATATAATCATGAGTGATGGCTAATTTGTAGCAATTTAATTCAGTTAAATTGAGTTATTATCAATTAAACTAGCTCCAACTATTGGAGGAACTAGTGGAAGGTCAATTGTGTAAGTGTGACTTCAGTCAAACTCGGCGATCTTCTAGATAACTGCTAAATTAACCCAAAATAATTCTTTCATTCAGAGAATTAGAGTGACCCAATTGAGATGGAGATTCCAAGGCAACGTATTATTAGTTGTAGACTATTCCAATGTGTACAGGTGGTGCTTGCAATCATAGATCCAACCTTATGGATTGCATAATCAATTGAGGCAAAATTCCCTAAATAACAGGGGCTAATTTCTCAAGGAACAACACAAGGAAATAGGGGCTTGAAGGGCTTGAAATTTGGCTAAGAGTTGGCCAGAGTCAGTTAGTTAGGTAGAGAGATATACTATATACTTGGAGTTTGAACTCAGGCTTGAGTAAGCATATGTATTGCATCTCTATTCTTTGATTAATGTAATACAGATAGGAGGGGTTTTGAGCAGATTTTTTCCCCTAGATAAATATTTGTGCATGTGTGTTATTTCTTATTTAATGTTCATGATTTGTGCTCTCGATTGTGAATCGAATTCCGCATAGCAATAGAGTAGATTTTAGTCTTATGATTTTATAAATTTCATGAGCAGTTTCAAATCTACACCATAATTTCTACAATCCATTCATGCCTTTGATGAAATCCAGTCTAACTTGTACTTTATGTCCATCCCCAACCATCCAACATAAATTTAATCATAGCCATGGGAATTCCTTCCTAAGACTACACCAAATAATAGATGCACCAGTGTTAGAAGGCGCCCCTGCAGCCACCCATTCCTCCATGCCATTATGTACAATGTATTTACTGAACATGATTCTCTGCTACAAACCCCTACCATAAAAAATCCTCTAGAGGTTCCAAGCTAACAATGTGTTATTAAATCTCCAGGAATCTAGGAGGCCTCATCCCCAAAATTTGACATGGAAATATATAGTGCTCAAGTTGACAAGATGTATCTTTCTCTTAGCCTCTATGTTTGACCATAATAATTTGGCAATGATAGAATCTATTTGGAAATGATGGTCTGTGGGATATAAAAAAGATGCATCCAAAATATCGGCATGCCTTGGGTCATTTCTTTAATCAAGATGACCCTCCCCCCAACATGAGTGATGCAGGTGGCTCTAGAGACACTCAGGAGTCCAAGAGGACTTAGAATAGGTCACAAATAAAAGTGTTCAGATTGCTCTTGAACCAGGACTATATCAAAGTGTTCGTCACCCTGATTCCAATGGTGTGAAAAACACTCCAATCCGAGCTTGTATGAAGGAGATAGGGTTGGTCAAAGTTTTGGTCAAAGTGAGCATGTGGGCCAGGATTAATGGTCCTACAAATTGGCTGAGTCCAGGTGTTGGAATCTAGCTCCCGAAAGGGGGAAAAAATGTTGCCTACTTAAAACTCCCATTGACCCTTAATTTCAGAAAAAATTGAAAAGGGCCTATATATTATGAAAAAAAAAAATTAATGGGGTGGCGGGCCACCAACCTCACTACCCCCAACAACCATATCAACATAATAAATTTTTTTATGTTGGGGTGGCAGGTGGTCAAACCCCACCACCATGGTACCTTACACCATACATTACAACACATATATGATGTGTTGGGCGTGCTGCCCGCAGGTGGACCCGGCCCACACGGTGCCACCAATTGACACCCCGAAGGCCGGTATCATGGGTGGACCACTAGAACATGCAGCAACACCTGAATTGAGAGGGACAGATGGTGGAACTCGCCCGACCCACATGATCCAGCCCCCAAACAGGCGGTTCCATATTTCAAACAACACAAAATAAACTGATATATATATATATATATATATATATATATATATATATATAGATAACATATGCTATTGGTCAAACCTTAACCACCAATGTTATATGGCATGCCGCCAACCAATAGCGTAACAATCACGACACATTTAGGTCATCAAACAAAACACCAGTTAAAAAAATAATATTATGTGGCCAATGGATCAAGGGGGAGGCCTGCGGGTTTGACCCCGGGACCTCTGCCCACCTCAACTTAACCTTTGGTGTAACGGTCATTACACCAAGTGGCGAGACTTGGTAAAGTCTGCCACCATATCATTATTCAAACTTGCATGTTTCATTTGCACAGAGGCAGCGCCAAAAATACCAACAACGAAGCAGACTTGTAGAGAAGTGGAACCATGCATAGTGGATGAGGCAGAACCACGCCGGTGGAACCTTGCCTAGGAAAAGAGGGTGTGGAAACCTGAACTTGGAGAATTTTTCCCGGGAGGTAAAATTTCACATTGTCAAAATGATATCAACTTTATAGTCATTTTTCACAGAATTTTTTAGGGATCGCGATGGTGAGGTAAGATTCACCATCTGAGCAAAAGAATTGCAGGTGCCCCACAGAGATGAGTCTTTGTAGAATCATGAGGAATCTAAAAGATTCTCGAAAGCCCAAATTTCGTTGGTGTCAAAATTGCACGAGTTGACAATAGATTTTACACTACTTGTCACTATAAATTCAGTGGTGCAGTCAGTTTCAATAGTTGATCCTTTCATTTTTCAACCATCTTCAGAAGTGGAGGTACATGATGAAGTCATGTTATGTTTCCTTTTGTTCTTACTGGGATGATGTATTATTCTTGAGATCCCTATTTGCTACTATGTTTAGGGATGCTTGTTGCCACATTATTGTGAGATTGTATTAGCTTGTCATGCTTAAGGAAGCCCATTTTGAGTGACAGTTCTTGTAGGGAGAACGTCTCATGGAGAGACAAGCCACTATGGTTGAGGGTTCATGTCCTTGTTATGACAAAGAATATTACACGTACATCATCATCATTTACAACATTATATGAAGCGGCCTCCACTCTCTTGACACCAGGCCCAAATACATAGCCCACATTGGGTGAACTCTGTTATCAAATGTGCCATGTTCTTGATTTTTTGATCGTCATTATGTTTCCTCTTATTTAAGCATGCACATGTGGTTCTTTATTCTCTTTTAAATGCAATTATTCTAACATCACAGAAGTAAAATAGCTTGGAAATTCCAGTAGTTGAAGGAACCTGGATCAAGTTTGGTATTAGAGCGGTCTTCTCGCTAATGTGAATTACGAGTGTGAGCAACTGAACGAGAAACAATGGAGGATTACAAAGAAATGTACGAGGTCTTTCTCAAGATGTCCAAAATGGTGGAAATAATGTATGAATATTATGAGAAGGAACATAAGAAACAAGGAGTAGAGAACGATGCCCCATCCACATGTTCTAGTGATCATTCTTCCTCTTCATCATATTCTCATCATTCGAATGAGGAGATTAACTAGAGCCTTCAAGAAGAGAACGTTGAATTGAAGATACTTCTACAGGAAGAGAAAGAGGAGAAGTAGATACTGAAACTTTAGCTACAAGCCATGAAAGAGGCCTTGCAGGAGTTGAAGCGCAACGAAGGCGTAGAGAAGCTCTCATCACCTGTTTCTCGACAGTTGAGGTAAACAATGTTGATAGTTTTTTATTTTCAGCTGCACATGATGTTATTTCTGTTGGAAATGTGGAGGTACCCATTACAGGAATTGGCATGAGACTCCTTACCAAGATGGGGTACAAAGGAGGAGAACTTGGTGTTAATGGCGAAGGCATGACTCGACCATTGGAGGTCGTGCAAAGGTCTGAATTCTCAGGTTTGGGATACAATGAAGGTGAATGCTCAAAGGTTTCAGAAGCTTTTGAGACATTGTTGAGACTGTCAAGGAAAGAGAATGATGGGAACACATCACCGTCATCCCGTTATAGTGCATAAGATCTCATCACCATAATTACACCAGAGACAACAAGGAAAGGGATAACAAGTCTCAGTATTCTCAAGTTCATTTTTATTACAAGCATGTTCCTAATAATGAACAACCATGTTGAAAGTGCAACAAGAAAATATCAATTTGACTTTTACTTGGTCAAACTAGAGAAAATGTGAATTTCCATTTCAGTAAAAATCTTGGAGGTAGTTAGCTGAGGTGACATGGCTCTTGTCACTTAGTTAACTCAGTTCATTTGATTTGAAGGCCTTGATTTTGGATAAGCATGAGTGATTGCTAATTTGTAGCAATCTAATTTATTTAAATTAAACTAGTTCCAACTATTGGAGGAACTAGTGGAAGTTCAATTGTGTAAGTGTGACTTCAGTCAAACTTAGTGATCATCTAGATAATTGATAAATTAACCCAAAATAATTGTTGCATGCAAATAATTCAAGTTACCCAATTGAGATGAAGATTCCAAGGCAGTGTACTATTATTTTTAGACTATTCCAATGTGTACAGGTGGTGCATGCAATCATAGATCCAGCCTTATGGATTGCACAATCAATTGAGGAAAAAATCCCTAAAAAAAGGGGGTTAATTCCTCAAGGAACCACACAAGGAAATAGGGGCTTGAAGGGCTTGAAATTTGGCCAAGTGTTTGCCAAAGTAAGTCAGTTAGGCAGAGAGATATACTATATAATTGGAGTTTGAGCTCAGGCTTGAGTAAGCATATGTATTGCATCTCTATTCTTTGATTAATGCAATACATATAGGAGGGGTTTTGAGTAGTTGTTTTCCCCTAGATAAATATTTGTGCATGTGTGTTATTTCTTATTTCATGTTCATGATTTGTGTTCTCAATTGTGAATTGAATTCCGCATAGAAATAGAGTATATTTTAGTCTTATGATTTTATAAATTTCATGAGAAGTTTCAAATCTACACCATAATTTCTACAATCCATTCATGCCTTTAATGACATCCAGTCTAACTTGTACTTTATGTCCATCCCCGACCATCCAACGTAAATTGAAGCACAACCATGGGATTTCCTTCCTAAGACTATGTCAAATAATAGATGCACCAGCGTTAGAAGGTGCCCTCACAACCACCCATTCCTCCATGCCATTATGTACAATGTATTTATTGAACATGATTCTCTACCACAAGCCCCTACCATAAAAAATCCTTTAGAGGTTCCAAGCTAACAATGTGATATTAAATCTCCAGGAATCTAGGAGGCCCCATCCCCAAAATTTGAAAGGCCTAGATATAGTCCTCGAGCTGACAAGATGTATCTTTCTCTTAGCCTCTATGTTTGACCATAAGAAGTTAGCAATGATAGAATCTATTTGGCGAATTATGGTCTATGGGATATAAAAAAGGTGCATCCAAAAGATCGGTATGCCTTGGATCATTGATTTAATCAAGATGACCCTCCCCCCCAACGTGTGTGATCCAGGTGGCTCTAGAGACACTTAGAAGTCCAAGAAGACTCAAAATAGGTAAAAAATAAAACTGGTCAGATTGCTCTTGAACCAGGACTAGATCAAACTGTTCATCACCCTGATTCCAACGGTGTGAACAACACTTGAATAATGTATGGATCTTTCCAAGTTTTTACTTGTAAATGAATGCACAGAGTATCTATGGTCAAATATATGGTATTTCTACTAATGATACAAGGGATTAATGATTCTTAGTGATTCTCGGTTAAGTATGAGACCCCTATGATTAAATATGTTGTTTACACCTGTAGATACAATGTTTGTGACATGTTTGACAAAAAATTTGTCATGTCTAGTAGGGGTACGGATGAGTTCTTGTTGATGTGATTACTTCTGTATCATTTTCGTATTGTTATTGAACATCCCTTTAGTTTTCATGAAGTTATGGGAAGTGACTTGGGCTCTGGCCCTAAAAAGGTGGTTCAAATCCCAAAGGTGCAGGCACAAAATTGAGCTTTTGGATCCCTGACCATTGGCATACATTTTTGTGCCTGCATATACGAAATTCTAGCCCCTAAAATATAATGATATGCCTATGGCTATGGATCAAAGGGGTTCAAAATGTCAGTGTGACCCAGGGGTAAGAGGCCTGAGTGGTTGGGTTACCTCCAAGGGTGTCGTGGTTGTTGTACAAGATCTGTAGGTTGTGTTTTCCGCTAGTTCCACTTCCTTAAGGTCACATAGGAGGTTGAATCTCATTATAGTAGCATGTCATCGCATGTTTACCTTGGTTGGCCAGTTACTTGGGTAGATGTGGGAAGGGCTGTTATAGTCAGGTCACTAGGGACAGAGCCAAAACAAAGTTCTTTTGGTCTAAATCCCCACAGAAGGCGTTTGACGAGTTGAAGCATCGCCTCTGCTTTGCACCACTGTTCACATTTCCATACCTATAGAAACCATTTAAAATTGAGACAGATGCCTCTGACTATGTTATTGGTGCAGTTCTTACCCAACATGGGAATCCAGTGGCATATCACAGTGAGACACTTTCAGATACAGTCTGAAAGTATCCCACTTATGAAAAAGAGATGTATTATGTTGTGTAGGCATGGCGACAATGGAAGCATTACATTATGGGGAAGGAACATTCATCCACACAGACCACCGGCCCCTGCAGTTCATACAGACACAAGGAAAGTTTCAGAACGATTGGCATTAAAAATGGTCCACATATTTGCAACATTTCCATTTAAACATCAAGTACAAGAAGGGAAACACCAATAATGTTGTAGAATATCTTAGTCGGCCACTAATTATGGCAATGACCATTGTGCTCGACTCTTGTGGACACGAGACTTTGGGGTGGCCGAATATTTGAAAGAGCGATCCATAATTTGGCAACACATACTAGATGCTCCTGGAAGGCAAGAAAGTTCCAAATTTTCACCTCCAGGGTGAGATATTATGCCACTTAGGACACCTCTGTGTTCGTTCAAGCAAGCGTGTGAAGATGATTTTGGAGGCACACTACAATTGGGTCACTGGACATTTTAGAGTAGATAAAACAATGGTAGTGCTGCAAAAGTATTTTTATTGGCCGAGCCTTCGAAAGGATGTTGGTAGGTACATCAGATCCTCCATTTCCTGCACCATTTCCAAACCGACCATAAAAAATCGAGGCCTATATACTCCTCTGCCTATTCCTAGTCAACCTTGGGAATCCATCTTCATGGATTACATGTCGGGACTCCCTTCTACTAAGCATGGCAACAACTATATTTTCATGGTCGTCGATAGATTCTCTATGATGTCCTTTCCGACGACCTATAAGAAGAATATCACAACAAAAGCCACTTCTAGCCTCTTCTTTGAATGAGTTTGGGTACACTTTGGGATCCCACAGTCCATTATATCATATCAGGATAGCATGTTCCTAAGTACATTTTGGTCAAGCCTTTGGTTGATTTTGGATACCAAGTTCACTAAGTCCACTACCTTCCACCCCCAAACTAATTTCCAGACAGGAGTCATCAACATGATGATTGTGCACATTCTACGCATGCACAACTCGAAGAATCCATGCATAAGGGATGAAAGGCTCCCTTGTGTCCAACATAGCTTCAACAGAGATCTCCATAGCTCAATTGGCCATAACCCCTTTGAGGTGGGGTTGGGGTTCCAGCCACTATGTCCCATTGATGTGGCCATCCCATTTGCAACTACTCATGTATATTCGACTCATTTCTAGTTCGAAACTGGCAGGGATAACAACTTCATTGAGCACATTCAAAAAATCTTCCAATAATTCCATGACATATTGGACATAAGCAATGCTAAGTACAAGCAGTGGCATGATCAACATCAAGTGCCACACACGTTCCATGTGGGCGACAAAGTTTGGTTACATTTGCAGAAGGAACACCTCGTTGGGCCCCACCACAAGCTTCACTCACTCTAATATGAGCCATACACCATCACCAAGGTTGTGGGGGACAATTACTTCAAGCTTATCATTCCACCATTCATTGGCGTGCATCAAGTACTCAATGTGGATCGGTTGCACCCATATTTTCTCACATTGTTGGACACATTCGACATTGTTGAGCAGCTCAATCCAATAGAGCTCAACCCAAGCTACATCGAGTAGGCCACAACTGACAGAATCATGGAAACACAGATCAAGAACACTTGTCAGCAAATAATCCAGCTATATCGAGTTGTCAAAGCAGGCAAACTCCTTCACCAGGGTAAGTGGTTCACCAAGGACCATTTTTAATAGAAGTTTCCTCACTTCATGGAGGCTCTACACGAAATGGGGACCATTGCTTCCTGTTGTCCTTTGAGATAATTCTAGGTCAATTAATCATGCCAAAGCATCTATAATGTTTTGCTTGTTTTAAAATGGTTTTTTTTTTATGACCAATGTATTAAGAAAATACAAACGGATGTTTTAAACCTTTGATAATATTGGCTATTAAGAAAATGGTTGGTGCTTTACTTCAAACAACGATTTAATTTTTGCATATGTGAAGGCATAACTGTAAGAAAATATGATCAGTTAAATATTTAGATTGAATTTTCAATTTATCATAAGCATGAAATAATGTCAAACAATGTTTAACAACTTAACAAAACATATTTAAAATTATGAAGATTACTGACAATTAATATATATAGAGGAACCTATAAAAACAAATAGTTCAGTAAGTCAATCTCTAAAATGGATTATAACTTCAGAGGATTTAAGATAGACTGAAACACAGTTTTCTCTTACCTACTTATCTTCATGAAAATCGAATATATGCAGAAAACATAGTGAAATGAACACTAGAAGAACTTACAAGGAAACAAACTGATTGAAATAAATCCATAATCCTTTCATTATCATCAATGATCAAAAAGTTGATACACTTATGCTTACAAATGCTCATCCAAGGGTGCAACCCTTAATAAATCGAATGGAGAGTTATTTATACTAATTTCTATCACTTAGAAGTATCTAAAATTGATTACAAAAATAGTATCAAATAGTAGGAAAAAAAAAATGATGAGTGATCTTCCACTGTCTTTGAGGAAACAATTGATGATGTGGCCCAAAAAATGTTGTTGCGCTGGCATGTTGTTGGAGACAAAAAGTTACTCGATGGTTTCACATAAGTGATCCAATCTTTCCTCACTTGTAATTTCCAGATTAACTAATTTTCTGAAAACTTCATCTACTTCTATGTATATTTCAAAAGCAGGCTTGTTGATGAAGAGATGTTTGATTTCATTTTTAATTATCAAATCAAAATCAAAATCTTCCAGAAAATCTTTCCATGTCATGTGGCCTTTAATTCCTGCAAACTTAGCTTTATCGATGGAAATTGTGTAGAGCTTTTTGCAGTACTCCTCCAAGTTGATCAATTTTTCATTAGGAGCTACTAATCCAGGAAATCCTCTCTGGTTCAGCAGATTAAACTTAGTGTGAAATATTTGGACAACAGTGTCCAAAGTTTGACACTAAGTTTCTAATTGATTCAACAAATTCTTCTTCTGCAATACTTTCTTGATTTCCAAGATAGTAGCTGTTATGTCTGTAATATTGATCTACTCCAAATCTCCCATGATTTTTGAGTTAAACACTTTAATGGTGTCTAATACCTCTGCTATTTTCTACTTGAGTGTTTCTTTCTCTTGTTCAATGATTGTTTTGCACTTGTTGATTAATTCCTCCTACTCAAAAATTATTTGTATGTATGACCATACTTACGTCATTTCTTGGCTTATTTCAACCCAGATGCTTTCCTTGGCTTCGGCCAACATGATTGCCATTAAAAGCTCACTTTATAACTTTTGAACCTTCGGTGTTATTCTATGAGACTTTTGAATTTCTTCCATGCATAGGGTGTCATTTTTTATCTTCTAAGATTCCAATTTTTGGAATTTCTCCAGAAGATTTTCATTCTCTTGTTTCTATATGGTCAAATCCTGGGCAAGTCTAGCTGAATCACCTATTTTTGATGTATATTCCATTGATGTTGATGAAGAGTTGGGCTCTGTACTTGCAACTGCAACTGGTACCATTGCAACAAGGATCCTAGCAAGATGAGTTGACTATTCTTTTTCCTTAAGCAATCCTTCAATCTTCTCGTCCATCTTCTTTATCTGAATGTTCTCCTCAATGATGAGCTTGAGCATCTCTTCTTTTTTATGTTCATTCTCCTCTATTTCATTTGTTTATGGCTCTTCTGTGGAAGGTAGGTTTATCTGTTTTCACAGAGATGCAATTTTTTCATTCTTCTTCTTTAAAATCTCTTCAACAACTTTACAATATTTTGGGTCATACCCAATCTTCACCACAATGTCATCTAAATAATTTAACTTATTGTCTTTTGCTAAAGAGGAGGGTTTTTTATATTTTAAGCTGTGGCTATACATTTGATAATGTTGTTCTCAACCTAGAGAAAGTCATAGCTGTATTAGTCATGGTAGAGAAGAGCATTTCTCCAGACTACCTATGCATGTCCATCTGGTCTATTGGGTGAATCTTAATTGCATCAAATGCGAAAATTGTATTTTTATAATCAGATGGAGTTTTGGGAAAAGGGACTTGGGCTTGTAGAAAATCCATCTGCATCCTTCCCTTTTCATTGTCAAAGGTTGTCAGTAACCTGTGTTGTGATGTGTAAGTCTGCTTCCAAAACTGATTGTACACATTGGCCTTCAAGGTTTCATTTTTCTGTTTAATCTCCAAGAATTTGGAGAATATGTTCTGATCATCAGATGAATTGGTTTTGTTAGCCACCTATAAATTTTTGACACAGCAAAAAGGTGGCTAAATTTATTTCTAAGCTTTCAAGAGACACATTTCCTCTGAAAATCTCTCATTCTTGAAGCCTATGTGTGTCCTCTGCCTTTGAAAAGATATTCACAGCTGTTTCCATCAAGAAATCCTCACTGTCTGTGAAAGAATTATGCTCAGAAAGCCTCCATCTGCTCCCTTGTAGCCATGCAAATTCCCCATTTTAACCCCTTCCTTATCTTCTCAAATTCCCCTAAAAACCCTCAAAATCCCTTCCTAAGTCATCTGAATCACCTAATTCCCCTTGAAAAAACCTTTTGGCTCCCTTCGTTTGGTTTAGAAACCCTTTTTTTCCCTCTACCGAAAGCCAAAATCCCATGAAAAACAGTCATTTTGGCTTGAAAAAACCTTTTTTGCATTACAGGCTTAAGCCCCTTTCATCCAGCCCCTAGCCCCTTTCACCACATAGAACCAGGCGCTAAACCCTTGAGGGCCAGTCGCAATCAGAAGTTTGGTTGTGTGTGCATTTCCTTTGTAACTTAAAAAGTTCCGATGCGATTGATATTTGGTCTATAGACCCCGGCCGCGACCTCGACTGTTGATCTTTTAAGATCTAATGGCTAGCGCTAATCCCGCAGTATGCTCATTACCTCTTCCCATTACCCCCCCTGATGGAATATCAATTGTTGATCTCCCCGCCAGATCCGACGACCATCACAAAATCGCAAATCTCCAATCAGAAAGTCTTTATGCGCCACTCTCTGTTTCCCCCGATTGGCGATCTCTGATCCAATCGCGACCGTTGATCTTTCGCCGATCCAATAGTCTAGATTACACTGCTGCCCGCTCATTTTCCCCCATCTTTCCCCCCGCCGATTTAATCTCCACCATCGATCTTGTTCCGAATCGGACGGCTGCTGCTTAATCGCGCATCGCCAATCGCAAAATCTTAAATGTGCCACTTCCTGCCTCCCCGATTGCAATCCTATGATTCGATTGTGACCGTCCATGTGATCTAGATCGATGGCCTACATTACATCACGCTCCATCTGTTTCCCTTTCATCGGGCCTTCCTATGAAATCCATCATTTGGTCCCCACTGTTGATCTACTCCTGAGATCCAACAGCCCACAACCAATCGCCCTCAGCCCATGCCGGTCCCACCATTTAAACACCTGATTTCATTCATTTTCATCCATTTCCTTTGTAATTTGTCCAAAGGTAAGACTTTGATGTTTTACATTAAAAAATTTATTCATTCCGTCCGACCTTCTAAAGCCACTCCACCGGCAAATCACGATCATCGATCACCACCACCAGATCTAATCGGACGGTTCAGAGCCTTTTCTTCACCAGACCTCCATCAAACCAATTTTTTGCCATTACACAGTGATTTCCACCATTTCTCTGCTACAGCCACCGCTTTCACTACTGCGCCTCCATTTTCCACAGGCCTCCACTACATCCAACCTCCACTCCCATGGATTTTCCTAACAATTTTATTGGTTTGCAGGTGTTAAAGGATTGCAGTTGCACTCTGTCCCATTAGTCACAGACAGAGTTGTACAGTGGCGCAGAATACCATATTTAGAGCCATAGATTGCAGAGAAAACACCTCGGAAGGTTTTTAAACGAAATATTTCATGAAAAGACCAGTGTTTAACTCTGTTGAAAACCTCCAGCGCCATTAAAACTACATTTCCACATACAGAGATAGTCAACAGGAGCAGAAAAGAGTATCAGTGAAGGTTTATAATGACTTAAAGCCTATTAGTGAAGATTTAAAGCTTTAATCCAGCGTCGGAAGGAAAATGTACAGATTGAAGACCTTATGATTGAAACAGAAGGCCTAATGAGGCCTAAAGCACAGAAACAATCCTTTTCGGTGGTTCACATCAGCAGAAGGCTCTTTCTCGAGAAAGGACAAGTTCCCATAATGTTTTTACTCTTCATCAATGTCCCCGAGAAGATCTACACCCTGACAGAAAGTCCTAATGTTTCCAGAGAATTTGTTATGTAGTATGGCAGACCTGAAAGTCATTTAACTGCCTTATTTTCCCCAGATTACTACAGAGTACTACAGCCGAAAATTACATGAAGGAACATACCTATGAAGTTATGATCAGCCTATCGAAGACCACTCTTTCATCCAAAGATTACTGAAAATCAATGTAAGGATATTAAAATGGAATGGGCCTCGAGCCACTCTTCTTCCTCTATTTTAATGTTTCATTTAAAGTTATTTCTGCCTCCTCTACCTCTCTTTCAGCTATAAAAAAACTCATGAGAATACATTGTAAAGATTTTTGATCGGATATCTTTGAATTGTAAGTTGTTTCTCTTGAGATAGAGTTCTGTGTGTATAGTTGTAAAATAGGCTGAGGAGATGATTTCAAACTGAATATCAAGCTGTTGGACGATGTTGTATATGACTGGTGTTGCTCTTTAATATGACAAGCAATTTCATTAGATCCTGAATTAAAGCAGAGGTGATGTGTTCTATATTTGTCTCTATTTTCCTTCTGTAATTCATCATATTCCGTTTCTCTAATAATAAATCAGTAATCTGGCTTAGGATTTACCCTTGTATGGTACCCTAATGCTTCTTTCTCCTCTTATCTTATATGTTTTCTACTAATTGTGCTATCTGAGAACAAGTTCAAGATAATTTAGCTAGTATAGTAGTTGGTTTTCCCTGCTTGCTGATGCATGAATTTAGAGTCTGTTCCTAGATGTTCTTGTCAGGTTTTAATTGAAAGAATTGGGAGATTAGAGTTGATTCTGTCTCACTAGGGTCCTTTTTCTAAACAGTTAAGCCTTTCTAAGATCCCTTAAGTTGAATGTCAAAGAATTGAAAGTTCAAATCCTTTCTCTGATCTCAGGCTTCACCTTTGTGTTAAATCTTTAATGTTTTCCCTTGTCTGAAGATTTATCCTTCTTATGAGTTTGATCATAGGTGTCTAAGGCATGCCCTGTCCCTAGATTTGCTTCCTAAATGGTCACCTTGGAGGTTTCCTTGTCATTCACCTTCCTTCCTTATCATTTCATACCACACTATCATCTTTAAGATCCTCTGTTTTAGATGACTAGCCCAATTGAAATCCTTGGATATTGAATTGCAAGTAAACCCTTTTATGACTCCATGGCCCAATGGTATTGAGTTTTCTTTGAATTGTCTCCCATTACCAAAATCCTCTTTGCTCACCCTTTGTCTTGTATTGAACCCTTCTTTCGTGTTTCCCAACAACCAAACAAACAACCAAACAAAACAACAACCCTTGTGCCATACAACTAGCCTAATACCTTGAATTCTAACTTCAAAGACATATTCCTTTTCGTTTTACAGAGAGATCCCTCTATGGACCCAGGAGAGCTAGATCCTGAGGTCCCAAAGCGGTTTGATGTTGTATTATCTTTTGGTATTGCCAAACCTGCCAAAACATAGGAACCCCAACATAATGGCAACTCCACTGGGGAGCTTTGAGTAAAACACACCTTTAAACACTTTTGAGAAACTCAAAGAATACCATATTAGCCTTGTTTTGGTAGTAAATCACTGTGGTGGACAGTAAACCTTCTTAAATCATTCAAAACCTTCCACCTAGTGACTCCACAGTTCCTTAATGATTGAAGACTCCACTGGTGATCAGTAGGCCTGCTGGTTATCTTGGTTTCACAAGATTCCACTGGGAGACCAGACTTTATTACAACATCAACCATATTATAAGAAACACATAGGATTAAGCTTCATGGTTTGAAGATATTTTGCCTCTTAAAGACTGTCATACCTGGCTAACTTCCTTCGTTGAGGCCTAACATACTGGCTTCAAGATCAATCCATGCCAAGGCTTATCCTAATCCAAACCCACCTAAGGTATTTGACAACCCCGAGAGTATCCTTAGGAAGCCTTATACATATAGGGATTCAACTATTATCAGACCCATCCATAGAGCTAACTCTACACCAGAAAAATTTTCAGCTCTATCAGACACACATTTTGACTTAGACTTACCAAGCAGTTTACTAAGGACTAAGTCATCTAGTGCTTTAGATCAGACATACCTCGAGCTACCAAGTTCACCATCTCTTAGTGGTCAACATATTATGGATAGAGAGACCCCTCCATCTACACCTCCTAATATCCATTTCTTTCAGAACTTGGGCCACTCTCATCCTAAATCAGCTCAATAGTGTGTTGCTAGTCCTAGCGTTTTTGTTATCCATATACCTGCTGCTCAAGCAAATCCTTTACCTTCACAGAACATCACCATGGCAGCATGGTATGCCCCTCTAGTGTTACCATAGCCTCTAGTGCCTTTACCCAATGATTATCAGTCAAAAATCCCTCATTTCATTGGAAAAGAGTCTGTCACAGCTCAACACCACGTAGATAGGATGGAAGATGCCTTTGACTACATGGAAATTCATGATGAAACTGTTAAAATGAGAATATTTGCACAGAGTTTAGGAAGATAAGTGAAGAAATGGTTAAAAGGCTTACCTCGTAATAGTATCCATGATCTTCCATCTTTACATCAAACCTTCATAAACAAATGGGAATTCAAAATTAACCCTCTCCAAATCTTGGTAGAATACAAGAATCTTAAGAGAAATGTAGGAGAGAGTGTCCATGAATATTATACAGGGTTCAACAGTGTTTACAATGCTCTTCCACCACATATGAAACCTCCCTAAGGGATGGCCTTAGTAAAATACCCTGAAGGATTTGATGCTGATATGGTCTACCAGCTTAGGGAGAGAGACTATAACACATTGGAAGACATGCAAAAATGAGCAGTGAGTGTAGAAGCAAACCTGATTGAAAAGAGAGCTAGAATGAGGGCTGAGAAGAAGGTAACCTATAGGGATGACACATCGGCTTCCACATCTGATCCCAAATATGACAGTCTAGCCAAAAACATGGAAAGGCTAGAGAAAATGATGGTGAAAATGGTTGTCACAATTAGTAATCAGAACAGAAACCAGAACTTTAGGAGAAACAATCCCCCAAACAGACAGAGAGACTCTGATCAACAAGTCATACGCCCATTTCAATATAATTTCCTAGATGAAGATGAGGGGATAATAGAAGAGTCTGAGGGAACCACAATAAACATGTTGGAAGTAGACAACTCGATCCACAACTGTTCCACAGAAGATGATCAAACCTCATGCTCACATTGGGATGAGGAAAAGTTAGGATCTGAGGATTATAGATTAGGATTTTAAAATGCCATCATGCAGGTCAGAGAACAGTATGAACTTAGAAGCAAGAAGAGCTTAGACAATTCCAAACCAAAAGCCTCTGATATTACCATTAAGAAGAGACCTGAGAAAACTCCTAAAGTGACTGTTGAAGGTAAAAAATCGGCAGCTGAGAGTTCTGGGAAGAAAAAAGAGAAGGACAGAAAAATACTAATAAACAAAGTCAAGAAACTAGTAGCACTAGCACTGCAACTAATGCTCTTGATAAAACAGCTTCGAAAATTGTACATAGTGAGAATCAACAATCTGATTCTGTCAATAAAATGGTGGCCAATAAAATAGAATTGAGCCTTTCAAAGAGTCCATCTCCTTTCAATCTGGAAAGTGAGATAGCCAAGATTAAAATTTCAATGCCTCTCACTGAGTTGGCCACCCAAGATGCATACAAAGGTCAAATTTTGAAAGCTTTAAATCTAGGGGAAAACAGTGACACTGTCAATCTAAGTGATGATCAACCAACCCTTCTGTTTGGTCCAAAGATAGAAGGGAAGTTTCAAGAAGGGATAGTACCTCCTTTTCACATCAGCCTCAATATCCATGACAAGATCCTTCACAACGCCGTGCATGACTCTAGGGCTTCACATAACCTTATGCCTAAGGTAATTATGGAAAATTTAGGCCTAGAGATAACCCGACCTTATAAAGTTTTATATTCATTTGACTCTAGCAAAGTAAAGTGCCTTGGCCTAATCAAAGATCTGTGTGTGAACTTGACCCAGATTCCAGCCAAATGTATGGTTATGGATGTTGTAGTGGCAGATGTGCCACCTAAGTATGGCATGTTGCTATCGAGGTCATGGGGAGCCAAGCTGCAAGGTACAATGTAGATGCATGGGTCATATGCCACAATCATTGTCTTTAGCTAGCTTAGGAGACTATATAGAGAGGCACAAATGAAGTTTATGGTTAGTAGCCCTGAAAAAGATGAAAATTCACCTCTATACTCTGTCCATACAGATCTCGACTCCTTTATCCTTTTCAATGATGAATCCGTAGATGAGCCAGAGCTTGAAGACGTAGATGCAAACAATAGAATAGAGCCCACAGATCTTATCATAATGGCCACTCTAGATATAGAGGGAAACGAGGGAGAAACGTTAGAACAGTGCACTGAAAAAGAAACTCAGATTGAACAAAAACAAGATTGAAAATTGCAGATTACTCCTCATTCTAAACTCCCTGCACATCATGAAGAACAAAACACTACGTAGCCTAGTGCAGACCCCATAATACAACATAATGGTGAACCCAGCAATAGGGACGAAATTAATGTTAAACCTGTAAATAATCCCTTATGGAGAATGAACTTCGATGGGTCTTGCACTAGGAAGAATGCAGAGGCTGGAGTGTGGTTACATAATACCGAGAGTGACCATGCTAAGAGTCATGCCTTCAAACTGGATTTTAAGTGCACTAACAATATCGCAGAGTATGAGGCTTCATCCTAGGATTGAATTTATTGAAAAAAACTAAGAGCCCGGAGGATAGCTGTGCACAGAGACTCTGAGTTAGTCATCAAACAAGTGAACAGAGAATACACCGCAAAGCATCCTAGATTGAGGGCATACAGAAATGACGCTCTAGATTTACTGAAGACCTTTGTAGAGTATGAGATAGTTTTTGTTCCTAGGAGTCAGAACATTGTTTCGAATGGATTAGCCTGCATAGCTAGTTCATATCAGAAATCACCTAGTGACAAATAAATCATCATTCAAACAAAATACAGGCCTGCAGTGCCAGATAACGAGAAATATTGGCAGGTCTTCGAGGGCGACAAACAGATAGAGGATTTCCTACTTAGCAAGAATGAGTTTGAATTCTCTGATTCAAACTCAAAGTCTAATGAAAGCTGCCTGAGTGAAGAGTCCCTCGATAAAGAAAAATCACCCCATAACGTAGAAATAAACATGTTAACTAAAGAACTTGGAACTCAAACTGAAGAGTATAATAACACAGAAAAAGAGCAAATAGAGGTGCTTCAGTCTAAAGATAATAATATACCCAGAGGACTGGCACCTTTACATGACCTTTTTTATTTTAATGATGCAGCTAAGAAACCCACGATAGAACACTCAGACTCTGATGTCAAGGAATGCAACATAGGCACTAAGGATAAGCCTAAGATGATTAAATTGGCTAAGTCCTTGCCAGCAGACATGAAAAAGAAATATATTGACTTATTTAAAGAGTTCATTGATGTGTTTGCCTGGAGCTACGAGGACCTAAAAGCTTACGATATTGAAATCATCCAACACAAGATCCCACTGAAAGAAAACCAAAAGCCCTTCAGACAGAAACTTCGCAGAATTAACCCACTACAACTGCCTCTAGTTGAAAAGGAAATAAAAAAGATGTATGAGGCAAGAATCATAGTGCCTATAAGGTTTTCTGATTGGGTTTCCAACCTTGTAGCTGTGAGGAAAAAGACAGGTGAGATCAGATTGTGAAATGATTTTATAAACCTTAACAGAGCTTCACTTAAGGACAATTACCCCTTACCAAAGATGGAATACATCCTGCAGAGGGTAGTTGGCTAAAAAATGATCTCCCTGTTAGATGGATTTTTAGGCTATAACCAAGTTTTAGTACTCCCATAAGATCAGCTCAAAACCACTTTCACCACCCCATGGGGCACCTTTATGTACATAAAAATTCCTTTTGGACTAATGAACATTGATGCAACCTTCCAACAAGCTATGGATATAGCCTTTTCAGAGGAAATAGGGCACTTCATTTTCATCTATCTTGATGACATAACAATCTATTCCAAGACTGATGACGAGCACCTTAAACATCTGAGAAGAGTGTTTGAGAAATGTAGAAGGTTTGGTCTATCTTTAAATCCCAAGAAGACTATATTCGGGCTTCAAGAAGGTAAGATTCTCAGCCATATTATATCAGAAAAGGGAATTAAAATAGACCCGAAAGAGTTGAGGGAATACTACAGATTAGTCACCCGAGAAACATAAAAGAACTGCAATCCTTTATTGGGAAAATTAACTTCTTGCTGAGGTTTATCCCCAACTTAGTGGAACTCCTATGAAATATGACTGAAATGCTTAAGAAAGTGTTGTGGCCAGCAACAACCCCCCTTTTTATTTAAGTATTAGTAATAATACTAAATATGAAGGGACCCTTAGTCAAAAAATCCAAAAAATTAATTAGTTCTTGTTTCCTTTCTCAAATAAAACTTACTATCATAACTTATGGAAATTCCTTAGGAAATCATTAAATACACTTAAGTTTATGATAAATTAGAATAAAATCTTTTCTTTGAATAAAATATCGCATCCATTGCAATAAGTAGACATCCTTTGTAAGACAGAATCTTTTAAATTGCGATTTCGCGATATTGCGATCCCAAAAAATTATGCATTAAAATATTGATCGCAAACCGCATATCGCAGAAAAGATGTTTAACAAATACTTTTCATATATTATATTTTGTGATATTGCGATTTCGCGATGCTATGAGACTGCGATTCGTGAATATTGCGATTTGCGATAATTGCGATCTTGCGATGATTTCGATTTGAGAAAACTGCAATCTACGATATTGCGATATTGCACAGCAAATCGCAGATCGCAATGTCGCAGATTCTTAAAAGCTTGTTGTCCAAAGAAAATATTTTCATAAATCAATATCCATTATGCGCTTTAATGATTGAATTAATGAATGGATTGTCAATTATCGATAAAAAGGATTTTGTTTTGATTGAAAGGTTGTTTCATGTTAAAATAATATATTTCATCCGCCTTCAGCATTTAAAACTATCTCGTCACCTTTCTCATGTCATTACTCTCACTTAATTCGTAAAACCGTAGGCGCGAAGGAGCAGAAGACTATACAAAGCATTCACAGAGTATTATGGGAAAGAAAGAGAAAACTCCAAGTTCTGAAAACAAAGAGATGGCTTCCCTCTATGTAGATACTGCTTGCAACAAGGATGCCGGTATCACCACCTGGGAGGGAATGCATAATCTGCTCGAAGAAGAAAATCCCAGGGTAATGGAAGTCGCGGCTACTGCAGGTTCAAGTAATTCATCTGAAGCATATCTTATAGAATTGGCTTGTTCATTTTTGCACCGGATAGCAGCAAGATCGAGAATTCTTCCGTATATAGATATGGTAAAATGGGTGATGGATATCACCGATATTTCAGACAGGTAATTTAGAACTCCAGAGCAAGAGCTCATCGGGTCATTCACTACAGAAGATTTGAGGCTTATGTATCACTTGCCAGAGCCTCAGGCGACTTACAACAAACAATTTATGGAGAAATTTGCCAAGGAAAATGAAAATTTGGCGGAATGCACAAAGGAATGGACCAAAAGAGATGAACCATTGAAGAAAGACAAACACGGTATGTACAGTACTGGTTCACTCACCTCTCCCTTTTGTTTTGTTGCTGCTATGTTATGTAGGCTTTTTGGAAAGCCTGACATAAATAAGGTCTTGACTGAATGGCTTCCATTATTAAATGTTGTTGTTAACGCTACCATTGTAGACTGGGCCAAAATACTGTCTGATAATTTAGCCACTGCTATTTTCAATTACTGGTCTAAACAGACTGCCTCTCAGAGGATTTATCCTCCTTTTTATCTGTCTGCCTATGTTATGGATTCTATCTACTTTGTTTCTAAATTCCCTTTAATGGGTTGGCAATGGAAAATTCATGATCCTTTGCCTATTCATATGTATCACAAAGAACTGTGGAAATCAAAAATTGTTCCTCATTTTTACAAGATTTTCCATGGCATAATGTTGCCGCTGTATAGAATATTGTATAATAAGGATGCTCCAAGGTTTTCTCCGGAAGCAGAAGTCGACATTCTCCCTATCGCACGGTGGTTTGGAGAAGAGTTGTTTACCTATGTAAGGGTTTTTGGAAGCTCTGCTTCTCCTCATGTTTTACCCTTGTATGTTCCGTATAAACTTATAGCTCAGGAAATTGCATACCAAACCTGTGGTGAAGGAGGTTTGACAAAGGAATTAAAGGATAAGAAGAAGGCCATCTGGCCACAATTTCCCGTAGCCTGTGGAGCATTTTCATTGTTTGATGTTGGTCATGCATTCAAAGAGGTAAGCAATATTACATGCTTACAACTGTTCAAGTTTTCGAGAAGGCTATTCGACCCATATGGTGTTGTCAAAGATTTCACCACTGCAATCAAAGTGAGAGTAATTTTTGGAGAAGAAGATATTTTTGATGATATGTTTCAAGAGAAATGTTCATTTAAATAAGTTTTACATTTAGCTCAAACACAGCTTCCCCCAAAATAATTTCAAGAATTTAAAATCTACAGAGAAAGAAGATTGACCACTATCCCTTTGGAAAATTTACGCTTGGAACTCGCAAGGGAACCAACTCCTAGTGTCAGTCTTAGTGGCAACTCAGATACAGAAAATTCTAAGTCGAAGTCTGACAAAGAAACTTCTGAACGTTCTAAAAAGACTGATAATGATTTTTAGGACCTCACAATGTACCATTTTGACCATACATTTTGACACCACTTTACTCTTTATAGCCATTGTTGAGCCTCAAAATACTTACTTGATGAAGTTGTACTTGAGAGAATATGTTCCTGATGAAGAAAATATGATGTTTCTACAGTGTGTACAGAAGGAATTCAGAATGTGCTCAAAATATGATGAAAAGAGTATGTCTCTTTGTATACGCGGATTGGCCTAGGGGAAGTCGCGTATGCACGCGGAAAATAACGTGCCAAGTCGCATATGGGCAAAAGCGCTCAAAAAGTGCAAAACCAAGGGTAACCACCATGGTATTGACCCATTGTATTGGGTAATGATCCGCCTAATTGACCCCGTCCAGGAATACCATCGGATGTAATGTGGTTTTGGGCTCATGGTATTGAAAAAGGGGCTCATGGTATTGAAAAGGGTAAACCTATATAAGGAGAAGAAATTCATTGTGCAAATCATGAGTGTGGGTGCAAGATGTCTGAGCTTGAATGAATACTTCTCACTGAAGTATATCTGAATGGAAAGGGTTACACTTGAATGATAAATCTGAATGTATGATGCACCAATGATGAAGAAGGGGATCTAGATCTGAATTGCTCTTGTATTTGCTAGATCTGATTATGGAAGGCTTAGATCTGTGATGAGACGAGCATCTAGGCGAACATCTGTCTGAAGCAAAAGGGTAGATCCGAACTGAATATCTGATCTGATGAAGTATGCTGCTCTGTAATGATTGAAGATCTATACGCTACTTCGCCGCAGAGGAAGCGCGTATATACGCGGCTTCAGCGAAGAGAAAGCGCGTATGCGCAATAAAATATACACTGAGGTATACGCTGGTTTGTGTGGACGAAAGCGCGTATATACGCGACATCAGTGAAGGGAAAGCGCGTATGCAAACTAGGGTTTGCTGAAGCAAGGGGTATGAAATATCTGATCTGTTCTGCTGTGTTTCTGCTATCTGATCTGTGTTGACAAGTATCTGTTGGTGATGTATGTCTGTGCTTAAAAGTATGGAAAGGGTTCAGTTTGAAAATATGATGAAATGTGGCCTACAAGTGGTGTTCTATTGAAGTTGTTGGATCTAGTGTGAAAATTGATGAAACGTGGTCCAAGGTGGTGCTGAGGGTTGTAGCCTTCAGTTAGGGGGTTGTAGCTCCCTTCCAGGTGAGGCTGGTAAACGAGATCGGGGGGTCGTAGCTCCCTTCCAGGAGAGGCTGGTAAACGAGTCAGGGGGTCATAGCTCCCTTCCAGGAGAGGCTGGTAAACGAGCGCAGGTGGGTGCCTGCGTGCTGGTCAAGTCCGCGCCAGCACATATGTTGTAAGATGTTTTCTCTATAATAAAATATTGAAGGCTGAGCAACTGCAGCGGTGGTTTTCTCCCGACTTGGGTTTCCACCTAAAAATCCTGGTGTTCATGTGTGATGCTTTGTGTGATGGTTTATTCTCTTCTTACTGCACATGTTTACTGTTTATAGAACATCTAATGAATGAATGATGGAATGATATAAGTGAAGAACTAATGGCATAATTAGATCTCTGTGTATACGCGAGTTTTATGAAGGATATCCGCGTGTATACGCTAGTTGGCTTCAGCAAAATAGCGTATGGGTTTTAAAGGAATGAAAAAGTAAAAAGTTTGAATATGCAGTAAATACTGATTCACCCCCCCCTCTCAGTATTTTTCCCAACAATTGGTATCAGAGCAGGTTCTTCTGCAGAAGCTTGATCGCTTGAAGGAGATCCGTCGCCATGGGAAGTCAAGAAGGAGTGATGTCTATAAAGCCACCTCTATTCAATGGAAGCAATCTAATATTCTGGAAGGTACGAACAAAAGCATATCTGCAAAGTCTTGGTGCAGATGTATGGGCAATCGTGGAAGAAGGTTATCAATACCCGGCAAGTATTCCTACTGATGCAGCTGAAATAAAGAAGTATGAAATCAATGCCAAAGCAGTGAATGTCTTATTGGGAAGCATGTCTGAATCAGAATTTGCTAAAGTGATGCAGCTACATTCGGAAAAAGACATATGGGACAAAATCATTCTAAGCTATGAAGGAGACACAAAGGTAAAAAGTGGAAAACTCCAAACTCTTAGAATTGAATATGAAAATTTGAAGATGCATAGTGATGAGAGTGTTGCCAGTTTCTTTCTTCGTCTGGATGATATTGTAAATTGAATGAGAAATTTGGGTGAAACCATAACTGATACTACTCTGGTGGAAAAGGTCTTAAGATCATTGACTTCAAAATTTGACTCTAAAGTTTCAGCTATTGAAGAAAGGCAAGATTTGCAAACTCTTACGATTGTTCAATTACATGGTACTCTGACTGCTTTTGAAATGAGACAAGGAGGCCCTTCTCAAGTAAGAGAAGCTGCTTTTAAGGCATCTACAAAAGGAAAGGAAAAGGAAGTTGTCAAAGAATCGAGCTATATATCCGATGAAGAAGAAGCGAATTTCGTGAGAAAGCTCCAACTAGGTACTGGAAGATTCAAAGGTAAGCTTCCCTTCAAATGTTTTGAGTGTGGAAAAGCTGGTCATTATGCTGCTAAATGTCCTTATAGAGAAAAGCATGGTAAAGGGAAACAATTTGAGAAGAGAAAGAGTTATTATGCAAAAGAAGATGATGATGAAGTGTCCAATGAAGATGAAGAAGATTCTGACCAAGATCTGAAAGTGCTCATGGCTAAGAAGCAAAAGAAGAAGGTTACTCGAGGAAAGGAGATACCTCAGAAATCATGTATAGAAAAAATTGAAGAAGATGAAACAGATTCTGACGAAGATCTACAAGCACTCATGGAAAAAGGGAAAAAGGAGAAGGCCACTTGTAATACTCTTCTTTGTGCAAACAATAGTGAAAGTAAAGTTGTGGATCTAGAAGAAGCTCTCAAGATTAAAGAAGAAGAACTACAAAGTTCATACAATAAGCAAGAAACTATCTATAAAGAGATGATCTCACAAATGAAAGATCAAATAGAAATGCTAAATGAACAGGCGGACAAGTATCAAAGGTTTCATACTTATGCATCCAATCGAATTAAAGATCTAGAAGCAGATCTGGAAAAATCAAGCAAGAAGAATGAAGGACTTGAAGCTGCCATCATCTTTCTGCAAGCAGAGCTAGAAGCATCAAGTAAGGAGAATAAGGAACCTCTACAATCCTTTGAAAAGGAAGGCCTTGAAGCAGAAATTATCTCTCTCAAAGAAGATCTGGAAAAATCAAACAAGAAGAATGAAGAGCTGCAACAAACTTGTGAAGGAAATGAAGATTGGTTGAAAGAAGAGATTCCAAATCTGAAGGATCAAGTTGAAGATGGAAGAAGAAAAGAAGAAAGCATGACAAAGCAATGTCAAGCCTTGGAGGTTGAGGTAAATATTCTCAAAGGTAAATTGGAAGAAAAGGTAAAACTGTTGAGGTTTCATGATAGTACTAATATTCTGGACAATATTCTGAGTAATCAAAGGTCTCCTGCTATCAAACATGGTCTTGGTTTCCATGAAACTGTTAAAGGAGAATCTAGCTCACAATGAAGTGCCAAAAATTCAGAAGATCTCAATGCAAAACCTGATGTGTTGAAAGAAACAAAAGATCAACCAACAATTATGAATTCTCAAAAGAATTCATTCAAGAACGTTGAATGTTTTAAATGTCATAATTATGGGCATGTTGCAGCAAATTGCAGGAGAAGATCATTTCAGCCACAAACAAACAAGTTCTACTCAGAAAGGTACTCTAGCTTCTTCAGGGGATATTGTTTTTCATGTAACAAGTATGGACATAAAGCAGCTGATTGTAAAAGGAGGAAGAATAGAAATACTCATTATGATTCTTATGTTTATTTCTCTGGCCACATGAGATGTTAAGCTTGTAATAAGTATGGACATGTAGAAAAAGAATGCAGGATGAACAGATCTGGGAAAGTGGACAATTTTCAGCGCACTGTTGGAAAGCTCAAGCAAATTTGGAAAAAGAAGGAGGACCGATAAGAAACGTAGGGAATTCAGACCCTACTGCAGTCATCCGCTTCTGGAAGCTTACTTCTCTGATTGACTACAGGAATGATGTGGGATACATTAGGATATTTAGTAATGTATCGTCACAGGGGGAGCAATGCATGATGACTCTCATGGTTGATTTGATTATTCTGGTTAGATGTATTTCTGACAGTGTATCTGGTGTGAAGAAAATACAGGAACATAAGGTAAATTTGTAGAAGGAGATGAAGGTGTAAAATTTTCTATATTACACTTTCCATACGCGAGTTATATTCACAAAAGTCGCGTATACACGCGAGTTTCAGCAGACACAGTCGCGTATACATTTATGATAAAAGAATTTATCTGATAACTGAAGATCTGGAGCAGAGGTCCAGGGGGAGCATCAGTCTGACTGCTGATGATTGCACTGTTAGCATTATTCTGGTTATACTCATAATAATGAAATGATACATGGGTTCTTGTGTTGAACATTATGGATGAAGCCTAGTTGCTTTATGATGAAGAGCACTCGTTGTTGAGATGAAAGTCTTATAATTCAGAGATGAGGACAGATCATGCAGAGATTGTTGCTGATGACGTGCTGTTGAAAGGTGCTTCAGATTGCAAGCTAAGGAAGAGCATTGGTTTAGGGGGAGCAGCAGGTTGAATACTAATGATTGTATTGTTGGCAATATGACTGCTTGTTCTTTGGTTTTTGTGATACTCATGCTCAAATGATGATGTCTTGGTACATGATTTATTATGATGAGTTTTTGAGCCCTGGTTGCTGATAAATATCCTTTGTACTCACACATGGATGAGTTGGATGTCATTTGATTCAGAAATAAATCATGCAGAGTGTGTTCTATGGTTGAGAGATCTTTTGCCTACATATGTTACTTCATGTTAAATCTTGAAGATCATGGTGATGTTGGACCACATGGATGATTGCTTGACACCTATGTGAAGATGGTGTTCTGATATGAGAATCTCTCTTGGAAAGATTGTTTTGATGCTGCAAAGAATCTGAAGGCTTGGTTACTATTGTACTGATGCCACAACCGTTGGATGACGCTTGAAGACACAACTACATCGTTCTATCTATCTGTAGTCCAGGGAAGCATTCAAATGTCTCAGAAAGAAGCTGAACACTGTCTTTGCCTCACAGAGAATCAGATCTGGTTGAAATTTAGAAGATGGCTTGGGATACGCGGGTTTCCTGAAACACAGTCGCGTATGTACGCGAGTTCCTGCACATAAAACCGCGTATGGTTGGTTGCTGACAATTTTTGGATGGTTCAGCTCTCTTCAGCACAGCTACAATTCTGTTTGGTATCTCTGATACTGTTTGGTATCTCTGGTGGTGTTCCAGTTCTCATAATTATGTTTCTAATGTTTTGATGAAGATGCCTTGATGATTTGTTGGTGGAAGTTTTCAGGATGCACAAACTAAGGGGGAGCCTTAGTCATTTGGAAAGATTTCTTGGTTGCACAGATTCAGGGGGAGCATTAGCTTTGCTGAGTATAATGTAGTGTTGGCATTATTATGGTTCTGAAATATGTTCTCTTTCTTGAGGACTTTCTAGTGTTGGTCATAAATGGTCATATTTATATTTTGGTGAAAAGGTCTTGTTGAGACTCATGATGTAAAAATTGTAATATTCAGTCATGTAAGGACTTGTCATTTTTGTAAACCCACTTGGTTGGGTAGCTGAGTCAAATTTTGTAAACCCACTTGGTTGGGTACTTGAGTCTTATATGTAAATCCACTTGGTTGGATATTTGATGTAAGTATGAGTCTTTGGTGATAGGAAGTTCATAGAGTCATGTACTTCATTGAAAATTATGTTTGAAGTTTCAGCATGAACTTCAGCACATATCAGACCTGCAGAATGTTTCTTCCACATGAGGAGGAGAGTGTTGGTTTTTGATCCGCCCTTTGCCCTTGATGTCAAAGGGGGAGAGTGACATGGTGTTTGAATGAAGAGAAGATAATGATGTCACATATTTGGGAGAGTGACATATTTGGGAGAGTGACATGGTACCTATCTGTTGTGGTAACCAAACACCATCGTGGTTGCCATCAAGTCCAAAGGGGGAGATTGTTTGAAATATGATGCAGAGTGTTGTCCTTGATGGCAACCCACGGAATGGAGATGAAGACATACGACTGTTGACATGTGTTGTCCTTGATGGCAATCCACCTGATGAAGTTATTCTTGACTTGATGGACTTGGTAAATGATGTAAATCTGATGTTTGTTGACAATATGATGCTGAGTGTTGTCCTTGAAAAGCAACCCACTTGATGAAGATGATGACAACTTACTTGATGAAGTTGTGCTTGAAAGAATATGTTCCTGATGAAGAAAATATGATGTTTCTACAGTGTGTACAGAAGGCAATGAAGAAAGGAATTCAGAATGTGCTCAAAATATGATGAAAAGAGTATGTCTCTTTGTATACGCGGATTGGCCTAGGGGAAGTCGCGTATGCACGTGGAAAATAACGTGCCAAGTCGCGTATGGGCAAAAGCGCTCAAAAAGTGCAAAACCAAGGGTAACCACCATGTTATTGACCCATTGTATTGGGTAATGATCCGCCTAATTGACCCCGTCCAGGTAGTTTTGGGCTCATGGTATTGTTTTGGCCCATGGTATTGAAAAAGGGGCTCATGGTATTGAAAAAGGAAAACCTATATAAGGAGAACAAATTTATTGTGCACGATATGAGTGTGGGTGCAAGATGTCTGAGCTTGAATGAATACTTCTCTATGAAGTATATCTGAATGGAAAGGGTTACACTTGAATGATAAATCTGAATGTATAATGCACCAATGATGAAGAAGGGGATCTAGATCTGAATTGCTCTTGTATTTGCTAGATCTGATTATGGAAGGCTTAGATCTGTGATGAGGCGAGCATCTAGGCGAACATCTGTCTGAAGCAAAAGGGTAGATCTGAACTGAATATCTGATCTGATGAAGTATGCTGCTCTGTAATGATTGAAGACCTATACGCTACTTCGCCGCGGAGGAAGCGCGTATATACGCGGCTTCAGCGAAGAGAAAGCGCGTATGCGCAATAAAATATACACTGAGGTGTACGCTGGTTTGTGTGGACGGAAGCGCGTATATACGCGACATCAGTGAAGTGAAAGCGCGTATGCAAACTAGGGTTTGTTGAAGCAAAGGGTATGAAATATCTGATCTGTTCTACTGTGTTTCTGCTATCTGATCTGTGTTGTTAAGTATCTGTTGGTGATGTATGTTTGTGCTTAAAAGTTTGGAAAGGGTCCAGTCTGGAAATATGATGAAATGTGGCCTACAAGTGGTGTTCTATTGAAGTTGTTGGATCCAGTGTGAAAATTGATGAAACGTGGTCCAAGGTGGTGCTGAAGGTTGTAGCCTTCAGTCAGGGGGTCGTAGCTCCCTTCCAGGTGAGGCTGGTAAACGAGATCAGGGGGTCGTAGCTCCCTTCCAGGAGAGGCTGGTAAACGAGTCAGGGGGTTGGAGCTCCCTTCCAGGAGAGGCCGGTAAACGAGCGCAGGTGGGTGCCTGCGTGCTGGTCAAGTCTGCGCCAGCACATATGTTGTAAGATGTTTTCTCTATAATAAAATATTGAAGGCTGAGCAACTGCAGCGGTGGTTTTTTCCCGATTTGGGTTTCCACCTAAAAATCCTGGTGTTCATGTGTGATGCTTTGTGTGATGGTTTATTCTGTTCTTACTGCACATGTTTACTGTTTATTGAACATCTGATGAATGAATGATGGAATCATATAAGTGAAGATTTAATGATAGATCTAGATCTCTGTGTATATGCTAGTTTCATAAAGGGGATCCGCGTATATACGCTAGTTTACTGAAGGAAAGTAGCGTATGGGTTTTAAGGAATGAAAAAGTAAAAAGATTTGATTATGCAGTAAATACTGATTCACCCCCCCCTCTCAGTATTTTTCCCAACACGATGGTTTGGAGAAGAGTGGTTTACCTATGTGAGGGTTTTTGGAAGCTCTGCTTCTCCTCATGTTTTACCCTTGTATGTTCCGGATAAACTTATAGCTCGGGAAATTGCATACCAAACCTGTGGTGAAGGAGGTTTGA
Source organism: Pinus albicaulis (assembly GCA_034641835.2). Classification (NCBI taxonomy): domain Eukaryota; kingdom Viridiplantae; phylum Streptophyta; class Pinopsida; order Pinales; family Pinaceae; genus Pinus; species Pinus albicaulis. Next base: position 83,880,715 of record CM076581.1, on the reverse strand, counting down.
CAAAGGAATTAAAGGATAAGAAGAAGGCCATCTGGCCACAATTTCCCGTAGCCTGTGGAGCATTTTCATTATTTGATGTTGGTCATGCATTCAAAGAGGTAAGAAATATTACATGCTTACAACTGTTCAAGTTTTCGAGAAGGCTATTTGATCCATATGATGTTGTCAAATATTCCACCACTGCAGTTAAGGTGAGAGTATTTTCTGGAGAAGAAGATCCTTTTGATGATATGTTTCAAGAAATATGTTCATTTAAAGAAATTTTGCATTTAGCTCAAACACAGTTTTCCCTAGAAGTATTTCAGAAATTTAAAATCTACAGAGAAAGAAGATTGACTACTATCCCTTTGGATAATTTACGCTTGGAACCCGCAAGGGAACCAACTCCTAGTGTTAGTCTCAATGGTAGCTCAGATACTGACAGGTCTAAATCAAAGTCTGACAAAGAAACTTCTGAATGTTCCCAAAATTCTGATAAAGATGAAGGCTCAGTGAAAGATACAGCTCAGTCAAAAGAGCTTTCACAACTACAGACTTCAACCACTCCACAGTTGAATCTTACACCTCCCACTATACAACAACCATCCACCAGCATTCAATTAGATAAATAATGGGTTACGTTTAATGAATTGATTAATGTTGAAGGACAAAATACACAAACCCCTATACAGACAACAAAATTTTTAAGCACGGGAATAAGTGGCAATGTCACAGAAACTGAGCATATACCTATCACTCCCTCCTCTGAAATTGTACTTAATATAGAGGACATTCCTCCTCTGGATGTATTCTATAGCCCGCAGTATAAAGAAGTAGTGAGGAAGCAAAGGAAAAAGAGAAAGTTAGAGAGCGCAATGTCTATTAATGTAGAACAATTAGATGTCTTATGGAAAGATCCTACTACGGATCCTACTGAGAATCTTACCAAGTTATCTCAGATTACAGGAGCTTATGCCTCCACAACTATTGAAAAAGCATCTGAGGTACGACTATTATTAAATGAAAAAGAAGATCAGATACAAGTTCTGCAACAACAATTGCAACAAGCTCATGCTAGCAGTGAAGCACAGGTAAGACTTGAAAAGTTACAGCAAGAGCTTCAAGAGATGCAAATCGGATATCAAAAAAGTTTGGCCTGTTGGAAATATGATGCAGAGTGTTGTCCTTGATGGAAACCTACTTGAAGAAGAAGATGGAAACCTACTTGATGAATTTTTTCTTGATGCTTGATGAGTTTATTAATGATGTAAATCTGATGTGAAGATTGTTGTTATGTGTTGTCTTTGATGGTAATCTACTTGATGAGATGAGAGTTGGCTATATGATGTGATGAAGTTGTTGTTCTTGATGGAATCTGACTTGATGAGTTGCAACCTATGTGTCAAATATGTACAGATGATGTATCTACAGATCAGATAAGGAGTACATAAGAAAGGAACTTCAGAAAGGGCCAGAGCAATGATGAATAAGACATGTCACTATGCATACGCAAGTTTGGTTAGGCTAAGTAGCATATGTACACGGAAAAGTACGTGCTAAGTCGCATATGCCCAATTGCGCTCTAAAGTTATAAATCCAGGGGTTCTTACCATGGTATTGACCCATTGTATTGAGCGCTGGATTGTCTAATTGATCCCGTCCAGGAATACCATCGGAAGTGATGTGGTTTTGGCTCATGGTATTGACAAAGGCTAAATATATATAAGGAGAAGAAAATCATTGTGCAAGGGGTGTGCAAGTGTCTGTGCTTTAATGAATACTTCACTCTGAAGTCTATCTGTGTGGGTGAACTCTGTTCTTAATCAATAGATCTGAATCTATGATGCACCTATGAATGTGATGAAGGTTCAAATCCTCTAGATCGGGAAATGATGAATCTCTAGGATGATTTGAAAAGAAGTAATGAAGACCTGGCGCAAATCTATTGAAGAAATTGAAGAAATTTGGGTAAGTTCATAGATCTGGTCTGTTCTGCAAAGTTTATCTTTTATAGATCTATACGCATGTTCGTTTCATGAAAAGCGCGTGTATACGTGGATATGTTTAAACAAAGGCGTGTATGGACTGTTAGGGTTTTTCTGAAAAGTGCACAGATGTATACGCTGGTTCACTTCATTAAAAGCGCGTGTATACGCAGGTCTGTTTAAAGAAAAGCGCGTATGGTATCTAAACTGATGGTTGCTCAAAGATGATTGAAATTCTACTTATCTATTCTGAAGTCTGGGCTATCTCTGATATTCTGGTTACAGTGGTTTCACTATTCTGTTTGATGCAATGGGAAAAGGATGTTTGTTGATAAGTGAAGAATTGTGTTAAAGCTATTTGATCTAGTTTGAAATTGATGAAACGTGGTCTGCAGTGGTGCTGAGGGTCGAGGCCTTCAGTCAGGGGGTTGAAGCTCCCTTCCAGTAGTGACTGGTAAACGAGAGCAGGGGGTAGTAGCTCCCTTCCAGGTGAGACTGGTAAACGAGAGCAGGGGGTTGTTGCTCCCTTCCAGGAGAGGCTGGTAAACGAGAGAAGGTTGTAACCTTCTGCAGGTTGGTACTTGCGTGTTGGTATGAGTCTGCACCAGCACATGATTGTAAGAAGTTTTCTTCAAATATTGAAGACTGAGACGACGGCAGCGGTGGTTTTCTCTCGAATTGGGTTTCCACCTTAAATCCTGGTGTTCATGTGTGTTGATGATGTGTGAAGATTTATTTTGTTCTTACTGCACCTGTTTACTGCTTAGTTAACATCTGATGAATGAATAAAGCACTGATCTAAGTTAATAATTAAGTGCATAATTAGATCTCTGTGCATATGCGAGTTTCCTTCTGGTTATCCACGTATATACGTGAGTTGTGTTCAGTAAAGTAGCATATGGGTTTAAAAGCAAGAAAAAGTAAATAGTTTTATGTCTGCACAAAATACTGATTCACCCCCCCCCCTCTCAGTATTTTTCCCAACAATTGGTATCGGAGTAGGTCCTTCTGAAAAAGCTTAGCCGCTAGAAGGAAGATCAAGCAGGATGAGCAATCAAGATGGAACAACATCTATCAAGCCTCTGGTCTTTAATGGAAGCAATTTAATCTTCTGGAAAACAAGGATGAGGTCCTATCTTCAGTCTATAGGAACAGATGTATGGGCCATTGTTGTACAAGGATATCAATATCCAACTACAATACCAATAGATCCGAATGAAAAGAAGAATAATGAATCAAATGCAAAGGCGGTCAATGCTATAACAGGAAGTTTGACTGAATCTGAAATTGTCAAATTTACGCAGCTAAATACAGCAAAGGAAATGTGGGACAAAATCATTCTAAGTTATGAAGGTTTTGCAAAGGTAAAAAGTGAAAAACTCCAAACTCTCAGAATTGAATATGAAAATTTGAAGATGCATAGTGATGAGAGTATTGCCAGTTTCTTTTTACATGTTGATGATGTTGTAAATTGTATGAAAAATATGGGAGAAACAATAACCGAATCTACTCTGATTGAGAAAATTTTAAGATCACGAACAACAAAATTTGAGTCAAAAGTTGCTGCTCTTGAAGAAAAACAGGATCTTCAAAATCTTACTATGGTACAACTTCATGGCATACTAACCGCATATGAAATGAGAAGAGGAGGACCATCTGAAGTCAAAGAGGTTGTCTTCAGAGCTTCTACAAAAGGGAAAGAAGTACAAGAACCAGAAGGATCAGGATATATCTCAGAAGAAGATGAGGCAAATTTTGTAAAGAAACTCCAACTCGGCACAGGACGATTCAGAGGTAAGCTTCCTTTCAAATGTTTTGAGTGTGGAAGGATTGGTCATTATGCTGCTAGGTGTCCTCATAAAGAAACACCTGCAAAAGGGAAGGAAGTAGCAAGAAGGAATAATAATCGATTTAACACTAGAAAAAGTTATTATATTCATGAAGACATTGATGGGCTATCTGATAGTGAAGAAGAATGTGAACAAGATCTTAGACTTCTCATGGAATTTGAATCTAGAGAAGAGAAGGATATTTTTGTGGATGCTCTAGAGGACAATGATTTTCTTGAAGAAAACAATCAACTCAAAATACGCTTGAAAGAAAGTAAAATACTCTTAGAAGAAAGGAAAATAACCATAGAAACTCTGGAAAAGCAGGTTGAAGAAGCAAAGAAACACATTGAGAAATTAGAATGTGAAGTGGTAAGTCTAAGAAAAGATTCTGAGAAAGTAAAAAATTTGAATCTTAGATTTGCTAAAGGATCTGAAACCTTAGATGAGATTATCAAGGTAAAACGTTCTCCTCTTATAAAAACAGGTCTTGGATATACCGGAGAATCCTCTCAAACTTCAGCACCAAATTATCTAAAAGCAGTTACAACTGGTTTACAAAATTCTGCCACTCAGCAAGGGAATAAAGAATCATTGCAGGTAAAGCATGATCATCTCAATTCAAAGAATACTAACAGGAATATCTCTCAAAGAAACACCAATCAACAGGTAAATCCAAGTAGAATATTTCATGATCGCAGAAATTTCTTCTTCAATGGAAAATGTTTCTCATGTCACAATTTTGGTCATAAAGCTGTTTAATGTGTTGCATATAAAAATATCATGACTAGAGAAGCAAGGAAGAAAAGGATTGAATTTGAGAAGAATACCTATAACAACTTTTCTCCTCTTCTAAATGAAGTTGAATGTGCTTATTGCAATAAATTTGGGCATGAAGAATCTGAATGCAAGAGCAAAGTTCAGCCAAAAGAGCATCTTCCTTCAAAATCCAAAGTATGGAAAAAGAAGGAATTACAGGTTGAAAATTGTGGGATAGCATTATTCGCAGAAGGTGAAGAAAATCAATGGTACATTGATAGTGGATGCTCAAGACACATGACAGGTGACAAACACAAACTCCTTGCATATAGTGCTCTAGAAAAGGAAAAGAAAGTTACATTTGGAAATGATAATCCTGCTGTAATTAAAGGAAAAGGATCCGTGTTTCTAAAGGAAAAGGTGAAGGCTAATGATGTCATGTATGTGGATGGCTTAAGGCATAACCTGCTAATTGTAAGTCAAATGTGTGATCAAGGAACTGAAGTTGTCTTTAGTTCAAAATAATGTGTGGTTCGTGATCTTGATACAGGAAAAACAATTATAAAAGGGAAAAGAACTCCAAGCAACCTATATGTATTGAAGAACTGCAAAGAAAAATGTTACTTGAGTCAATATTCAGAAAATTGGCTATGGCATAGAAGGTTGGGGCATCTAAGCTTCTCTCAAATCAACAAATTAAGCAGACTTAATGTTGTTCGTGGTCTTCCCAATATTAATCTACCTGAAATTATCATATGCAAATCTTGCCAATTCGGAAAGCAGACCAGAGTACAATTTAATGCCAAGGAAGGATCATCAAGTAGGCCTCTTGAACTCATTCATACTGACATATGTGGGCCTATGAGGAAAAAGTCACCATGTGGTGAAGAATACTATATCTTATTTATTGATGATTTCTCTAGAATGTGTTGGATTGGGTTGATTAAACACAAAGATGAAGCATTTGAAAAATTTCAGATCTTCAAAGCACTGGTGGAAAATGAATTAGATCTAAAAATCAAGTGTCTTAGATCTGATCAAGGAGGAGAATATACATCAAATGAATTCTTTGAATTTTGTGAACAACATGGCATAAAAAGACAGTTCTCTGTAGCAGGCACTCCACAACAAAATGGCGTAGCAGAAAGAATGAATAGAATAATTCAACAAATGGCTAGAGCTATGCTTGATGATTCTGGAACTCCTGACATGTTCTGGGGAGAAGCAGCACATACAACAGCAAACATTCTCAACAAGGCACATGTTCGGGTAAATAGTGACAAAACTCCATATGAACTATGGTATGGTAATTCTCCCTCTGTGAAGCATTTTAGAATTTTTGGAAGTAAATGCTTTATCAAAAATAATGATGAAAAGCTTGGCAAGTTTGAACCTAGATCAAATGAAGGGATACTTCTTGGTTACTCATCTACAAGCAGAGCATACAAATGTTACAATAAAAGGCTTCGAAAGATTGTTGAATGTATTGATGTTGTTATTGATGAGTCTCCTGCAGCTCCTAAAGAAGAAAAACAAACAACAGAAGAAGATGATGGTGAATTTTGTCCTTCTACATCAAATAGAAATGATATAGACAGTGGATCCAATGAAGAACCTGAAGATGATTTATCTGAAAATGCTCCATCCAGATATGTTCAAAAGAATCATCCCGAATCTCAAATTTTGGGAGACAAGGAATCAGGTGTACAAACAAGGAGGACTCTTGTGGGATCTTCTAGCTATCTGGAATTTTTATCCACAATTGAACCACACAATGTCAATCAAGCTAGCAAAGATGAATTTTGGATTCAAGCCATGAATGAAGAGCTTGATCAAATTGAAAAGAATCAAACATGGGATTCGGTACCAAGACCACATGATAAAAATGTCATTGGAACTAAATGGATATTCAAGAACAAGTTAAATGAGAATGGGGATGTTATAAGAAACAAAGCTAGACTAGTTTGCAAAGGGTATACTCAACAAGAAGGTATAGACTTTGAAGAAACTTTTTCTCCTGTAGCTAGACTTGAAGCCATAAGAATGTTTCTTGCCTTTTCAAGTTTTCAACAAATCAAAGTTTATCAAATGGATGTTAAATCTGCATTTCTCAATGGTGATCTAGAAGAAGAAGTTTATATAGAACAACCAGAAGGATTCATTTTGGGAAATCTTGTTTGTAGACTTAAAAAGGCTCTATATGGTCTCAAACAAGCTCCAAGGGCATGGTATTATCGTCTTGACAAATATCTTCATCAACAAGGATTTTCAAAGGGGTCTGATGATAGCAACTTATACACAAAATATGAAAATGATAAACTATTGATTGTGGTTGTATATGTTGATGATATCATTTTTGGGAGTAATGAAGAATCTATGAGTCAGAAATTTGCTTCTGTCATGCAGCAAGAATTTGAAATGTCCTTACTTGGAGAACTAACATTCTTTCTATTTGTAAGTATCAAACTACAGATGGCATATTCTTATCACAAGAAAAATATCTTAAGCAAATTCTGAAGAAGTATGGCATGGAAGATTGCAAACCCGTAAGTACACCAATGATAACCAGATGTAATCTCAGTTCTCATGATGATTCTCCCACGGTGAATCAACCAGAATACAGATCTATGATAGGAAGTCTACTTTATCTCACTGGGACTAGAACAGACATTATGCATGCAATTGGGATTGTTGGACGATTCCAAGCTAATCCAAAAGAGTCTCACCTTCAGGATATCAAAATAATATTCAAATATTCAAGTAACCCAAGACTTTGGACTATGGTATCCAAAGAATGTCGATCTACTCTTCATGCTTACACTCATGCAGATTGGGCTGAAATGTTGATGATCGGAAAAGCACTAGTGGTGGTGCATTCTATATGGGGCCCCATTAGTATCTTGGTTCAGCAAGAAGCAAAATTCTATTGCCCTATCTACAACAAAAGCAGAATATGTGGCCGCCGCATCTTGTTGCACTCAACTCCTTGGATGATGTAACCCATAAGATTTTCAAATCAAATGTACACCTCCTATCTCCATTATGTTTGATAATACAAGTGCCATCAGTATCTCAAAGAATCCTGTTATGCATTCGAAGACCAAGCACATTCCCATCAAGTATCACTTCTTACGTGAACAAGTGCTTGAACAAAAGGTGAAGTTGGAATATGTTCCCTCCAAAGAGCAAGTTGCTGATATCTTTACCAAACCTCTGCCCAGGGAAGCATTCGAATATCTAAGACAGAAGCTGGGAGTAGTCTCTACCAGTCAGAAGAACAAATCTTCTTAAATTCAAAAGATTAAATTGGATATGCAGGTTTCCTAAAAGACAGTCATGTATATACACGAGTTCATACACAGAAAACTGCGTATGAGTGGTTGTTGACAATTTTTCTGGGTCAGCATTTCTTCAGCACAAGCTATGGTGTTGTTTGGTATCTCTGATGTGGTTTGGAGTCTCTGGTGGTATTTCAGCTCTTACATTTCTGTTTCGTTCTCTATTGGGTGAAGATGCCTTGATGATTTGCTGTTGAAAGTGTTCAGGATGCACAAGCAAAGGGGGAGCTTTGGTCATATGGAAAGGATGCATTGGATGCACAGTTTCAGGCGGAGCATTAGCCTTGCTGAGCATAATGCATTGTTGGAATTATGATGGTTTTGAAATATGATCTTCCTTGAGGTCTTTTTGGTAGTGGTCATAAAAATCATATTTTTAATTTGATGAAAAGGTCATGATGAGACCTATGATGCAAAATTGTAATATTCAATCTTGTTCAAATTTGTAAACCCACTTGGTTGGGTATTTGAGTCGCATATGTAAATCCATTTGATTGGATCTTTGATGTAAGTATGAGTCTTGGTTATAGGAAGGTCATAGAGTCATATACTTCATTGAAAAATATGTTTGAAGATTCAACATGAACTCAGGGGGAGCATGGTAACTTCAGTGCACATCAGATCTACAATGCTCTTCTTTCTACATGAGTAGAAAAACCTTGTGTTGGTTTTTTATCCGCCCTTTGCCCTTGATGTCAAAGGGGGAGAGTGACATGGTGTTTGAATAGGGGGAGAATATCATTATGCTTAATGTATCTATCTTTTGTGATCGTGATCAAACACCATCATGGTTGCCATCAAGTCCAAAGGGGGAGATTGTTGGCAATATGATGCAGAGTGTTTTCCTTGATGGCAACCCACTTGATGAAGATGATGGAAACCTACTTAATGAAGTTGTTATTGATGCTTGATAAGTTTATTAATGATGTAACCGATGTGAAGATTGTTGTTGCTGTTGTCTTTGATGGTAATCACTTGATGAGATGAGACATGACATAGGCATTAAGTTGTTGTTCTTGATGGAATCTGACTTGATGAGTTGCAACCTATGTGTCAAATATGTACAGATGATGTATCTACAGATCAGCTAAGGAGTACAGAAGAAAGGAACTTCAGAAAGGGCCAGAGCAATGATGAATAAGACATGTCACAATGCATACGCGAGTTTGGTTAGGCTAAGTAGCGTATGTACGCGGAAAAGTACGTGCTAAGTCGTGTATGCCCAATTGCACTCTAAAGTTATAAATCTAGGGGTTCTTACCATGGTAATGACCCATTGTATTGAGCGCTGGATTGTCTAATTGATCCCGTCCAGGAATACCATCGGAAGTGATGTGGTTTTGGCTCATCGTATTGACAAAGGCTAAATCTATATAAGGAGAAGAAAATCATTGTGCAAGGGGTGTGCAAGTGTCTCTGCTTTAATGAAGACTTCAATCTGAAGTCTATCTGTGTGGGTGAACTCTGTTCTTAATCGATAGATCTGAATCTATGATGCACCTATGAATGTGATGAAGGTTCCAATCCTCTAGATCAGGAAATGATGAATCTCTAGGATGATCTGAAAAGAAGTAATGAAGACCTGGCGCAAATCTATTGAAGAAATTGAAGAAATCTGGGTAAGTTCATAGATCTGGTCTGTTCTGCAAAGTTTATCTTTTATAGATCTATACGCAGGTTCGTTTCATGGAAAGCGCATATACGCGGATCTGTTTAAACAAAGGCGCGTATGGACTGTTAGGGTTTTTCTGAAAAGTGCACAGATGTATACGTGGGTTCTCTTCATTAAAAACTCATGTATACGTGGGTCTGTTTAAAGAAAAGCGTGTATGGTATCTAAACTGATGGTTGCTCAAAGCTGATTGATTTTCTGCTTAACTATTCTGAAGTCTGGGCTATCTCTAATATTCTGGCTATAGTGGTTTCACTGTTCTATTTGATGCAATGGGAAAAGGATGTTTGCTGATAAGTGAAGAATTGTGTTAATGCTATTTGATCCAGTTTGAAAATTGATGAAATGTGGTTTGCAGTGGTGCTAAGGGTCGAAGCCTTCAGTCAGGGGGTTGAAGCTCCCTTCCAGTAGTGACTGGTAAACGAGAGTAGGGGGTAGTAGCTCCCTTCCAGGTGAGACTGGTAAATGAGAGCAGGGGGTTGTTGCTCCCTTCCAGGAGAGGCTGGTAAACGAGAGAAGGTTGTAACCTTCTGCAGGTTGGTACCTGCGTGCTGGTATGAGTCTGCACCAGTACATGATTGTAAGAAGTTTTCTTTATATAATAAATATTGAAGACTGAGACGACGACAGCGGTGGTTTTCTCCCGAATTGGGTTTCCACCTTAAATCATGGTGTTCATGTGTGTTGATGATGTGTGATGATTTTATTCTTTTCTTACGCACCTTTGTTTATCGCTTACTTAACATACGATGAATGAATAAAGCAACGATCTAAGTTAAGAATTAAGTGCATAATTAGATCTCTATGCATATGTGAGATTCCTTCTGGTTATCCGCGTATATACTCGAGTTGTGTTCAGTAAAGTAGCGAATGGGTTTAAAAGCAAGAAAAAGTAAATAGTTTTATGTCTGCACAAAATACTGATTCACCCCCCCCACCCTCTCAGTATTTTTCCCAACATGGTCGATAAAGAGAAACAAATGCAAATTATTCGAGAAGAGCACAAAGATGATCCCAAACTTCCAAAGTTTATTTCAGAATCTCTTTCTTTAAACAATCAACTACTGCAACAACAAGATGTATTATGCCAGAAAATCTCACAATGGAACTCTTTTTGTTTAGAAAGAGATAAAATCACTAATAATGTCGTAGAATTATGACATGATTATGATTTAACTAATGAAAGAGTTACTAATTATTTGGCATGGCAAAAGACAGAGGAAGGAAAAAGAGCTGGTGCACCAATTATCAATAACAGTCATAAAGAAATACTTTTCAATAATTGGGTTGCACAGATCAGAGAAGCAGAGAAAGCGGCAGAGGAGTCAGTTACAGCAGCAGGCAATATTACTGATTGTGTAAATGAGAATTTTCACAAGGCTAATTTGATTTCAGAAACTATTCCAGGATATCTTCCACAGGCACAACAATTGCAAACAGAATGGAAACAAAAGGCGGAATAAAAAGCAAAATCAATTCAAGGATTGACAAGATTAAATTGGGATTCTTACTGGACATATCTAGTAAAACCACACAGTCAATGTAGCACTCTTAATTGCATCATTAATTCTGCTGAGAAGATTGCGCCCACACTTTCCGATTCTGTCTTTTCGGGACAGTTGAAATCTGAAGTCGGCCAGCCACCTCTTCTCAAAACAATGCTGGATGCTTGCAAATTCAGAGATCAAATTCATAAGTAGTTAGCTGATAGTTTTCAATTTTAGATTTAGTTTCAGTTTTACGTTATTTTTGCCTAGAAAAAGGACGGTCATTTAAACCGAATCCTAAATTTTTGTAATAAACTATAATTAGATTTAGCTAGTAGTATTTAAACCCTTCTCATGCATTTAGAGAAGGGTCCTGAAATTTTTCAAAAACTTATCCTCAGAACATGCACTTTTTCACCCTCAGAGGAGGTTTTGATGAATGAATGGAACGAGATTTATTGATATCTGTGTCTAATATCTGTTACTGATGTTGCATTTCTGTACTCTTAATGGATGTTGGATTAGGAAGAGATAAATCATTATTGCTTCTAGCTCATGAGTAGAACCAACTATAAATGGTACTTTTATCTCTTAACTGTTTCTGTTTCTGTGTTAAAAGTGATACTTATGTTTAGTTATTTATATATTGATGCTTGAATGCTTGAGTTATCATTTGGCACTTTTGTACGATGATAACTATTTATTTGTGCTTGATGTATGAATAGCTTATTATGCGATATGTTTTTCACAACTGTTTCATCTAACTTTTTATATGAAATGGTTTATCTTTATTGAATTATTTTCTCATAATAATTGAATGATATTTATTATCGATTGTTATCTGAAATCATTTTAGATCGCATAAATAGAAAGATTTACATCCCGGGTTAGTTTTAGAGTTAGATATTTCTTAGAATATAGTTTGCATATGAATAGATTAGAAATATATTAAAAGCATTTTACTTAGGAATTTTAGAAAAGAAATATCAAATCTCAAACACACACACACATATTGGGAAACTGGTCCCATTATCCCCAGTCAGACCCACTACACCAAACAGAAAAGGAGCTGCTAACCAAGGTCCGGACCGGGTGGGTATCCCCCTTGTTGTAGACCCGATTTTCGGGGCTTCAACATATTTGGCGCTAGAAGGAGGGCCACGAACTATGAATGGAAAGCGAATCTAAATCTAAATACCATTATGAGAGTAAATCACCCTCACCATCTTCCCCGACTTCTCCATCACATTCGGAAATTTTAGATCTAGAACTTGAAGTCGAAAGAAGAACAGACACTGCTACAAACCCTGAATTTTCAGACGAATCTGCTATTGAACCTCCGGAAGTTCAATCTTTGATTCATAAGCTTCAGCAATTTTCAATATCAACTCAAAGGTCTGATAGATCTCAAGGCAGTGTGACTTCACAATATAATCCTGCTCATCCTCTTACTAGATTACAGAGCGAAAAACTTGGCATTCAACCAACTGAGTTACCTCTACCTACAAGAAAAAGAGCTAGGAAATCACCTAAAGGGTCTGATAGTGAGACTCTTTCATCATCATCATCCATCTCAAACTCTTCATCGTGAAGTCAACCACCCACTCCTCCACCCAAGACTATTGCCCATCAGTCCACTCAATCTTCCACATCTCCTTCTCAAATCATAATATCTTCATCTTCTCAGTCACAAATATCATCTTTTGCACTTTCCTCTGTTAGTAGTTCAGTGATGGCCCAAATGCCATGGAATAATCCAGGGGCAGTCTTAATGCCTGCACCCTTGAGTCAATTACCAGCCCATCCTGAAAAATGGCTGCCTAAGTTTAATCCTGAAGCAGGCATGCTAGCAGAAGAACATATCAACAACTTTATGCTGTCCATAAACCTCAATGGAGTTATTAATGAAGATGCTGTTTTCTGAATTTTTCCTTATACTCTACAAGGAGCAGCTGGATCATGGTATTTCTCGTTACCATCTGGATCTATCACTACTTGGGATATATTTCAAGATCAATTTTTAACTAAATTTGGTGACGACAAGTCTATAGCAACATTGATCAATGATTTATCTAATCTTAGAGCTGATTCAAAAGAACTTGTTAAGGATTTCAATTCACGTTTCAATAAATTGTTAAACAAAATTCCTACTGCTTCCAAGCCTAGCGAAGAAGTGCGAAGTGAATGGTATATTTATGCTTTACCATCAAACATAGAAATCTTTGTTGATAGGGCTAACAAAACAAATTTAGCAGTCAATATGAAGGAAGCAATAACAGTAGAGAAACAAATCATTGCTTTAGAAAAGAAAAATGCAATAGAAGAACGAAAATCTAAGAAGGTCACTTTTAAAGAAGATCCCAAGAAAAAACAACCAAAAGATCCATTTGATTTAGAAGGATTGTAGAAAGTTTTGAAAACCATGTTTAACAAAATGGTTGACATTAAGAAACAAGTGGCAGAAACATCTTCTAAAAAGTCTTTCAAGCCTTTTAGAAGAAACCCTTCAAATGATCCAAAGCCACCAAATGCTATTACAAATGCTGAATCAGAAGAAGAAGAAGAAGAAACTTCTACTGAAGAAACAACTGACGAAGAAGAAGTTGTAGAAGTCCAAGGTATGTGGGATTTCATCCTCCCAGATGAGGAAGATCAAGAAGCATCCCCGCTTAGCACTCGAAGTAGAAATCAACTTGATCCTCCTCAAACTACTCCTAAGCCAAAGAGCGCAAGCTCATTGACTAAGGATAAAGTTGCACCCAAGAAAATGACATCTAAAGCAATTCAAACTAGCCCAGTCCAAACAGATTCATCAATTCCATCAAGAACACTGATTGTTCCGGATGAAATGGAATATAACATTATAGAAGATATGAAGAAGACTAGGGCTAACATCACTTTTTATGAACTGAGCAAGTTAAAGCACCAGCAAAAGGTACTTTTGAAAGAATTACATGCTATACCAGAAAAAACTTTGCCCGATCCTGTAATTTCTCAAGCTTCCAATGAGATGGGAAGACCTCCAACTAATTCGATTAGTAATTTTGATCTTGAAAATATTGCTTTAATTGGAGGAAGATCGAGATCTCATACTCCTCCATTTCTTCTTACTTATGAAGTTTTCAATAAAAATTTGCATAACTGTTTAGTGGATTCTGGAGCTTCATCTAATATTTTACCAGAATCAGTATGTGAAAAATCAAACATTCAACCACAAAAATCTGCTGTACGCTTAGTGCAATTAGATCGATCGCAGGTTGAAGTGATTGGCGAATTAAACCAGGTTACCATACGGCTGTCATCAAATCCAAAGGTATGTCAAGTCATTGATATTTAGTTGCAGATATTCCAGAATTTTATGGCTTAATTCTTAGCAGAGATTGGTCAGAAAAACTTCATGGATACTTTGCAACCGATTGGTTGCACATGTGGCTTCCTTACAATGGTAAACCAAATCAGATAAAGGTTGAACGAGAAAAGCATCAGAAATACATAGTAACAGAATTGGAAGGAGAGAATGAACCAGTTGCATACAACAGTAATATCATTGGCAATTACTCAGTTGATTCTTTCTTAGGAAATTTTAATGCTCATACTTCACCTTATTTAGAACATTCTGTTTTATCTCAAATAGAAAATTTTTCTCAGACAAATAGTTCTAAATGTATTAATGTTGTAGATACTCCTGTAAATAAATTTTTATTTTGGAAATTATTTTTTGATGGTTCTAAGTCTAATGAAGGAGCAGGAGCAGGATGCGTGTTGGTTAGTCCAGAGGGAAACAAAATTATGCTAACTTGTAGACTTGAGTTTGAATGCACTAATAACACCGCAGAATACGAGGCTTTAATCCAAGGATTATATAAAGCAATCAGATTAGATATCAAATATCTACAAGTTTTTGGAGATTCAGAAATTGTAATCAAACAGGTACACAATACTACACATTGTTTATCAGGTCATTTAAAGCATTATCAATCATTAGTTCAAGATCTGACTGAACATTTTATAGCATTTAATATTTCACCAATTCGTAGAATCCAGAATGCTACTACAGACCTCTTAGCCAATGTAACCTCTAAGCTTATTCCTGCAGAAGACTTTAGTCCTGATCGATTTTCAATTGAATTAATCTTTAGACCTTCGATTCCTGATAACGTTACCAATTGGAGAATTTTCAATGATGATCCTGATATTGTAAGCTTCCTCACATCTGAAGGATCTTATACCAATCAGATAATTGATGAAGACCAACATGACAAACAATTACAACATGATAGCACTAATAATGCTATTCCAAAGTCAATAGTCAAGTTATAAGACCTTTATGATTTGAAATACCGATTTAAAAAATCTACCAATTCAAAATTACAAAGTTCAACTTTGAATTATGAATTAGTGAATCTAGGAACTGATACCAAACCACAGAATATCAACCTAGGCCTTGGTCTAGCTCCTGAAGAAAAATTAGTATATGCTCGTCTTTTGAAACAATATAAAAGTGTCTTTGCTTGGAACTACGATGAACTCAAAACTTATGACACTTCTATTATCCAACATACCATTCCAATGATAAATGATGAAAAACCTGTACAACAAAAGCTGAGAAAAATCTATCCCAATCTAGAAAATCAGATCAAATCTGAACTCAATAAGTTATTGAAAGCCAAAATTATTTTTCCTGTTCGAAATTCTAAATGGGTTTCCAATATGGTTCTTGTTAGAAATAAGAACAACGATATTAGAATTTGCATTGACTTTCGAAATCTTAATAAAGCTTGCCAAAAAGATAATTTTCCTTTGCCTCCAATGGAGCAAATATTACAGGCAGTTGTAGGATCAGAATTAATGTCTTTCTTAAATGGTTTCTCTGGCTACAATCAAGTGTTAGTCCATCCTGATGATCAATTGAAAACTACATTTAGAACCAAATGGGGCACTTATGCATATCAAAAGATGCCTTTTGGTCTGATTAATGCTGGTGCCACATTTCAAAGAGCCATGGACATCGCTTTCAAGGGATTAGTTAACAAATCAGTGGTAATCTATTTGGATGATATAACTATATATTCCAAAAAACAAAGCAATCATCTTAAAGATTTGAAGCAGATCTTCCAACGTTGTCAAAGGTATGGAATTTCACTTAATCCGAAAAAATCCTTTTTTGCATTAAGTGAAGGAAAACTTCTTGGATTCATAGTGTCAAAATCTGGAATTCATATTGATCCTGATAGAATCAAGGAGATTTCTGAAATATCTTTACCTCACAACAAGAAAGCTATGCAATCTTTCCTTGGCCAGATTAATTTTGTAAAAAGATTTGTACCAGATTTTTCAAGAATTGTATCTCCCTTACAAGCAATGATTAAAAAGAATTCAAAATTTAAATGGGGTCAAAATGAATATGAGGCATTCAATCTGATCAAACAAGCAATCATTAATGCTCCATCTTTAGCAACTCCAAATTTTTCCGATCCTTTTATTTTGTATACATTTGCCTCCGATAAATCTTATGCTGCGATACTCACTCAAGAAAATCAAGACAAAGCAGAAGCCCCAATTGCTTTCTTCAGTTCAAATTTATAGGGAGTTGAGTTGAATTACTCAGATGTGGAGAAACAAGCTTACGCTATTTTCAAAGCAATTAAGTATTTCAGACCTTTTTTACTTAAAACCCATACAAAAATCATAGTACCGTTTCCAGCGGTAAGAAATATTTTAGTCCAAAAAGATGTGGGTGAGAAAAGAGCTAATTGGATTACTGCCTTACAAGAATATGATGTTGAGATCAAACCAAAAAATATTGTAAGAGGTCAAGGCTTTTGCAAAATACTAGCTGGAGCATCACAGATTTCTGAAAAATCATCTGAAGAGATACAAATGTATGAGGTAAGCCTAAACGATGTTGAATCATTATATGTTGATATCATTTTTTATCTAAAGAATGGATATGCTCCTCCAAATCTCGATCACACCAAGAAAAGAGCTCTAAGGTTGAAGGCTAAACAATATCAGCTTGTAAACGATTTTCTTTTTAGAATGAATTATGATTATGTTCTTCTTAGATGTATGGAGAAATCTGAAGCTGAAAAAGTCTTGCAGGAACTTCACGATGGGCCAGCAGGTGGACATTATGCTGGAGATGCTACTGCACAAAAAATTCTTCGTGCAGGCTATTACTGGCCTACATTATTCAAAGATTCACATAGCTATGTAAGAAAATGTCAAATTTTCCAAACTACAGCTGGAAGACAAAAGAAACCATCATTTCCATTACAACCAGTGAACATTGAACAGCCTTTTGATCAATGGGGATTGAACATAATAGGTGAGATCATTCCTCACTCTTCTAAGCAACATAGGTATATCATTACAACAACTGATTATTTTACGAAATGGGTAGAAGAAGTCCCTCTCAAGATTTATAATGCTGAACATATCATCAAATTCATAGATCAATTCATAATTACCAGGTTTGGTTTACCTTCTGCTTTAATGTTTGATAATGCATCGTATTTTTCTGGTAATGCTATGACTGAATTTGCAGTCAAGAGAGGTTTTAAACTTAAATACTCTGCCAATTATTATCCACAGGGAAATGGATTAGCTAAATCCACAAATAAAAACTTAATTAGAATCATTAAGCGAACCATTGATCAAAATCATAAAAATTGGCATAAGTCTTTAACATATGCTTTATGGGAAGATCAAATAACACAGAAAGCTTCTATTGGTACTTCTCCCTTTAATTTAGTTTATGGAAAAGAAGTAGTTCTTCCAACTCATTTAGCAATTCCTTCTTTAGCCTTAGTTCAATATATTGATGAAGCACCAACTTCTTCCATACAACTAAGACAGATGGAAATAATTAAGTTAGAATAACAACGAGAAAAAGCCAAAATAACTCATGCTCATCATCAAGCATTAGTAAAAGCTTCCTTTGATTCAAACATGATAACCAGAAAAGACTTTCAGGTTGGAGATCTTGTTTTAAAATGGGACAAGGCTCATGAGGAAAAAGGAAAACATACGAAATTTCAACGAATGTGGCTTGGTCCTTTCCAAATTGCAAAAATCATAGGTCCATCTACTTTTATGTTACAAGATTTCACAGGTAAAAGAGAGTCTTTGCCTGTTAATGGAAAAATTCTCAAAAATATTTTCCATAGGAGATCATTCTTCTATTTTGTATATTAGTTTCCTTTATCATCATAAATAAAACGAGTTGTTAATGGTTACATTTGGAATTCAAAAAAAAGATACAAATTCTCTTTTTTAGATGTTGTTTCTTCACTTTTACAAATAGAATTATTTTTAGAATATTGATCATTGTTATTCAAAGATACAGTTAAAAACTTTAGCCTAGAAATGATACTAGTTTCAACTTTGAAAACTTTGATGAAAAGCAACTTTTAGTGAAATATTGTTTCATATCAGTCCAATGAAAGGTATCAATAACATAACAAAGTTTCTCTGTAGAAAAGTTATTCCCAAAAACTCTACCATTGTCGTCCAGAGCTATCTTAAGGAAACAATGATTTCCTCCCCACTTAGGAAATTACAACGTTCAGGGAATTATCCAATGATACACTTAACTTAAAGAGTAAGAGGTCTCATCACGAGCCGACTTATCATGATCATAGATATTATAGCTTGCTGAATTTTCCAATACTGCATACCACAACAGGGCAATGACTCAAGATTGTTATAAATCAAAAGAAAAGGGGTCTCATCACGAGCTAGCTTGTTCAGTAAAGTTATAAATCAAGTGAATGGCACTGTCATAAATTGGCTACCAAACCAAGACATTGTTCTTTAAGAAGAAAAAGAAAAATAAAAGCAATAAGTGTGAATATGGATTTCTCTTTGAAAATTGTATATTTCTCTAAGTAGGATACAAGATCATTGCTGGGTAACAGGTAACCCTGTCGAGGCTATAAACGCTTGCTGGAAGCAGTGGCTCTACCTACGACAAATGAGCATATTTTAAGTTTATTTACAGAGAAGCCTTTGTTTTTATCTTTATGAACTAAGTAATGACTGATGCAAATACAAGGACTAGCTTGAGGAAGTGAATAATCAAAGTTGAATATAGAAGAAATGAAATATCATTTATAGATTAAAGCATAATTTGCTTTGTCTTTTCATAATAAATTTTTATTTTCTGGAAAAATTTTCTGTTTTGAAAAGTTTAGAAAATTCAAAAGAAAAGCAGAGATAATTGGTTCTTCCAAGTGAATCGCCAATTTTTGTGGCCAGCAACAACCCCCCTTTTTATTTAAGTATTAGTAATAATACTAAATATGAGGGGACCCTTAGTCAAAAAATCCAAAAAAATTAATTAGTGCTTGTTTCCTTTCTCAAATAAAACTTACTATCATAACTTATGGAAATTCCTTAGGAAATCATTAAATACACCTAAGTTTATGATAAATTAGAATAAAATCTTTTCTTTGAAGAAAATATCGCATCCATCGCAATAAGTAGACATCCTTTGTAAGGCAGAATCTTTTAAATTATGATTTTGTGATATTGCGATAGCGCGATCCCAAAAAACTATGCATTAAAATATTGATCGCAAACCGCATATCGCAGAAAAGATGTTTAACAAATACTTTTCATATATTATATTTTGCGATATTGCGATTTCGCGATGCTATGAGACTACGATTTGTAAATATTGCGATTTACGATAATTGCGATCTTGCGATGATTTCGATTTGAGAAAACTGCGATCTGCGATATTGCGATATTGCGATATTGCACAGAAAATCGCAGATCACAATGTCGCAGATTCTTAAAAGCTCGTTGTCCAAAGAAAATCTTTTCATAAATCAATATCCGTTATGCGCTTTAATGATTGAATTAATGAATGGATTGTCAATTACCGATAAAAATGATTTTGTTTTGATTGAAAGGTTGTTTCATGTTAAAATAATATATTTCATCCACCTTCAGCATTTAAAACTATCCCGTCACCTTTCTCATGTCGTTACTCTCACTTAATTCGTAAAATCGCAGGCGCGAAGGAGCAGAAGACTATACAAAGCATTCACAGAGTATTATGGGAAAGAAAGAGAAAACTCCAAGTTCCGAAAACAAAGAGATGGCTCCCCTGTATGCAGATACTGCTTGCAACAAGGATGCCGGTATCACCACCTGGGAGGGAATGCATAATTTGCTCGAAGAAGAAAATCCTAGGGTAATGGAAGTCACGGCTACTGCAGGTTCAAGTAATTCATCTGAAGCATCTCTTACAGAATTGGCTTTTTCATTTTTGCACCGGATAGCAGCAAGACCGAGAATTCTTCTGTATACAGATATGGTAAAATGGGTGCTGGATAGCACCGATATTTCAGACAGGAAATTTAGAACTCCAGATCAAGAGCTCATCGGGTCATTCACTACAGAATATTTGAGGCTTATGTATCACTTGCCGGAGCCTCAGGCAACTTACAACAAACAATTTATGGAGAAATTTGCCAGGGAAAATGAAAATTTGGCGGAATGCACAAAGGAATGGACCAAAAGAGATGAACCATTGAAGAAAGACAAACACAGTATGTACAGTACTTGTTCACTCACCTCTCCCTATTGTTTTTCTGCTGCTATGTTATGTAGGATTTTTGGAAATACTGACATAAATAAGGTCTTTCCTGAATGGCTTCTGTTATTAAATGCTGTTGTTAACGCTACCATTGTAGACTGGGCCAAAATAATGTCTGATAATTTAGCCACTGCTATTTTCAATTACCGGTCTAAACGGACTGTCTCTCAGAGGATTTATCCTCCTTTTTATCTGTCTGCCTATGTTATGGATTCTATCTGCTTTGTTTCTAAATTCCCTTTAATGGGTTGGCAATGGACAATTCATGATCCTTTTCCTATTCATGTGTATCACAAAGAACTGTGGGAATCGAAAATTTTTCCTCATTTTTACAAGATTTGTCATGGCATAATGTTGCCGCTGTACATAATATTGTATAATAAGGATGCTCCAAGGTTTTCCCCAGAAGCAAAAGTCAACATTCTCCCTCTCGCACGATGGTTTGGAGAAGAGTGGTTTACCTATGTGAGGGTTTTTGGAAGCTCTGCTTCTCCTCATGTTTTACCCTTGTATGTTCCAGATAAACTTATAGCTCGGGAAATTTCATACCAAACCTATGGTGAAGGAGGTTTGACAAAGGAATTAAAGGATAAGAAGGCCATCTGGCCAAAATTTCCCGTAGCCTGTGGAGCATTTTCATTGTTTGATGTTGGTCATGCATTCAAAGAGGTAAGCAATATTACATGCTTACAACTGTTCAAGTTTTCGAGAAGGCTATTTGATCCATATGATGTTGTCAAAGATTTCACCACTGCAGTTAAGGTGAGAGTATTTTCTGGAGAAGAAGATCCTTTTGATGATATGTTTCAAGAAAAATGTTCATTTAAAGAAATTTTTCTTTTAGCTCAAACACAATTTTCCCCAGAATTATTTCAAGAATTTAAAATCTACAGAGAAAGAAGATTGACCACTATCCCTTTGGAAAATTTACGCTTGGAACCCGCAAGGGAACCAACTCCTAGTGTCAGTCTTAGTGGCAGCTCAGATACTGACAGGTCTAAATCAAAGTCTGACAAAGAAACTTCTGAACATTCTCAAAAGTCTGATAAAGATGAAGGCTAAGTGAAAGATACAGCTCAGTCAAAAGAGCTTTCACAACTACAGACTTCAACCACTCCACAGTTGAATCTTCCACCTCCCACTGTACAACAACCATCCACCAGCATTCAATTAGATAAAAAATGGGAAACATTTAATGAATTGCTTAATGTTGAAGGACAGAATACACAAACCCCTGTACAGACAACAAATTTTTTAAGCACAGGAATAAGCGGCAATGTAACAAACACAGAGCATATACCTATCACTCCCTCTTCTGAAATTGTACTTAATATAGAAGACATTCCTCCTCTGGATGTATTCTACAGCCCACAGTATAAAACAGTAGTCATGAAGCAAAGGAAAATGAGAAAGTTAGAGAGCGCAATCTCTACTAATGCAAAACAATTAGATGTCTTATGGAAAGATCTTACTACGGATCTTATTGAGAATCTTACCAAGTTATCTCAGATTACAAGAGCTTATGCCTCCGCAACTATTGACAAAGCATCTGAGGTACGGCTATTATTAAATGAAAAAGAAGATCAGATACAATTTCTGCAACAGCAATTGCAACAAGCTCATGCTAGCAGTGAAGCACAGGTAAAACTTGAAAAGTTACAACAAGAGCTTCAAGAGATGCAAATCGGATATCAAAAAAGTTTGGCCGATAAAGAGAAAAAAATACAGATTATCTGAGAAGAGCACAAAGATGATCCCAAACTTCCAGAGTTTATTTCAGAATCTATTTCTTTAAACAATCAACTACTGCAACAACAAGATGTATTATGCCAGAAAATCTCGCAATGAAACTCTTTTTGTCTAGAAAGTGATAAAATCACTAATCATGTCGTAGAATTACGACATGATTATGATTTAACTAATGAAAGAGTTACTAATTATTTGGCATGGCAAAAGACAGAGGAAGGAAAAAGAGCTGGTGCACCAATTATCAATAACAGTCATAAAGAAATACTTTTCAATAATTGGGATGCACATATCAGAGAAGCAGAGAAAGTGGCAGAGGAGTCAGCTACAGCAGCAGGCAATATTACTGATTGTGTAAATGAGAATTTTCACAAGGCTAATTTGATTTCAGAAACTATTCCAGGATATCTTCCACAGGCACAGCAATTGAAAACAGAATGGAAACAAAAGGCGGAAGAAAAAGAAAAATCAATTCAAGGATTGACAAGATTAAATTGGGATTCTTACTGGACATATCTTGTAAAACCACACAGTCAATGCAGCACTCTTAATTGCTTCATTAATTCTGTTGAGAAGATTGCGCCTACACTTACCGATTCTGTCTTTTCAGGACAGTTGAAATCTGAAGTCGTCCAGCCACCTCTTCTCAAAACAATGTTGGATGCTTGCAAATTCAGAGATCAAATTCATAACTAGTTAGTTGATAGTTTTCAATTTTAGATTTAGTTTCAGTTTTACTTTATTTTTTCCTAGAAAAATGACAGTCATTTAAACCGAATCCTAAATTTTTGTAATAAACTATAATTAGATTTTGTTAGTAGTATTTAAACCCTTCTC
The DNA here is from genome assembly GCA_034641835.2 of Pinus albicaulis. Lineage (NCBI taxonomy): Eukaryota > Viridiplantae > Streptophyta > Pinopsida > Pinales > Pinaceae > Pinus > Pinus albicaulis. Next base: position 83,857,476 of record CM076581.1, on the reverse strand, counting down.
ATGCATTTAGAGAAGGGTCCTGAAATTTGTCAAAAACTTATCCTCAGAACATGCACTTCTGCACCCTCAGAGGAGGTTTTGATAAATGAATGGAACGAGATTTATTGATATATGTGTCTAATATCTGTTACTGATGTTGCATTTCTGTACTCTTGATAGATGTTGGATTAAGAAAGAGATAAATCATTATTGCTTCTAGCTCATGAGTAGAACCAGTTATAAATGGTACTTTTATCTCTTAACTGTTTCTGTTTCTGTGTTAAAAGTGATACTTATGTTCAGTTATTTATATATTGATGCTTGAATGCTTGAGTTATCATTTGGCACTTTTGTACGATGATAACTATTTATTTGTGCTTGATGTATGAATAGCTTATTATGCGATATGTTTTTCACAACTGTTTCATATAACTTTTTATATGAAATGGTTTATCTTTATTGAATTCCTTTCTCATAATAATTGAATGATCTTTATTATCGATTGTTATCTGAAATCATTTTAGATCGCATAAATAGAAAGATTTACATCCCGGGTTAGTTTTAGAGTTAGATATTTCTTAGAATACAGTTTGCATATGAATAGATTAGAAATAGATTAAAAGCATTTTACTTAGGAATTTTAGAAAAGAAATATCAAATCTCAAAGACACACACACATATTGGGAAACTGGTCCCATTATCCCCAGTCGGACCCACTACACCAAACGGAAAAGGAACTGCTAACCAAGGTCCGGACTGGGTGGGTATCCCCCTTGTTGTAGACCCGATTCTCGGGGCTTCAACAGGATGAGATAAGGGTATAAGTAGATAGTTTGTGCTTTCAAAATAAAAATTGACGATGTCCAGGGTTTTCCAATCCAAGTGCACCCCAAATGAAGAAAAATGCTAGGAAAGGTATGATGGGTAGGTAGAGTTGATGTTGAATCCAACATGGTTTCAGATATTCAAAAAATCACAGCTCCCAATAACAACAGAAAATCAGCAATTGAAGAAAGAGAAATCTGCCAAGTACAAGTGAGGCATCTCATATGAAAAAGTCATAGATCTGAGGTTCTTGACACCTCCTGAGAGGAGCTGCCCTCCCCAAGTGGAGCTACTGTTAGTCATCAATACTTTTCACTATATTTGGATGACTATAGGATGGTTATAGTTTTCTGAAAACAATATTCCTTGAATATCTTGAGTTTCAGAAATCCCACTGCCTTCATTATCCTTATAAACCTATTTTCACTATTCCTCAGTTGGTCTTCTCAAAGTCACCCTGTTTCTCTTAAAATAATCCTTATGGGCTTATACTTCTCTTTTTCATCCTTATTTCCTACCTGAGACTTCATTTCCCTATTTTCCCTTGTGATTAAGCTCCACCCTCCCTCTAAGGTTTCTTGTTGCTAAATCATTCCCATGTCCCTTTGGGAATATTAACCTATAACAATACTCTGTTTTCACTTGAACATATCCAAGTCAAATTTAAGCCAAAATCAGGTCAAAAAGCACTCCCATCAGGTCATTAGCGTTTTACAGTTTTTCAGGGTAATCCTTGGATGTTTCAGGCACTAATTTTCCTTTGCTAGAATCTAGCTCAGATGTAATAGAATGTCAAGACATGTTTATTCAAGAAGGACCTAAAATTTCCAAGGAGGGTTATCTCCTCAGTTCAGTACCTGCAAGTGAAAAAAATAGAAAAATTTTAGCACTTTTGCAGAAGTGTTGGAAGATTTATCAGATGAAGGTACTGATGATGTAGAATGTCTACTCCTGAATGAAAAAAATTTACAAAAAAGTAAAGGGGGACAACTTGGACTTGTATATGACTAGGGTTATGAACTGGTTAGTCCATTTGAGTGCCAAAGTAGTGATTTCTTGAGGGAAAATGACATGGAGGAAGCACACAAGGCCAAACTTGAAGAAAGTCTATCAGAAAATATTGATGGAATATGGAAAAAGGTGAGGTGAACTGGAAATAAATGAATGAACTTGAAAGGGCTATAGAGAAATTAGAAGACAACACTGATGATTGCTGTAAAGACTACAGACACTTAGGGTTTTGAAAAATTGGCCAGAAAAGGTGGAAAATTTAAGTTGAACTTTATGGTGGAAACTACAGGATATTTTGAAGATAATAATATGTGATTAAACCCCAAAGTTGTCAAGGTGAACATGTCAAGCCCAAAATTAGCAAAATAAAAGTCAACTTCATGACTTCAGCGACCTGCAAGGAAAAAGTGTCAAAGAGTGTTAGTGCGAAAAGAAAAAGATTTCAAACATTAGAAAGTGGGTTTTGCAAAGTTAAATTAGATCCATAAGCCTATAAAATCCCATTTCACACTTCAAGAGAACCATTGTTACCTTTTAAAATTTCAAGAGCATTCAACAAGGAAGAGTTTGTGGGGTTTCAGAGAAAATTCAGGCGAAATTTCTTGGTGCTGCGCGTTTGGCTTGGCATTGGGCGCTTGGGAGTTGGTGCTGCGCCCTTGCCAGTTTTCATCAACACATTTTCTAAAGGAGCTCCGTGCTTGGGATTTGGTGCTACGCCCTTGTCAGAGCATTGCGCTCTTTCCAGAAGGACCCTATGCTCATTTTTCTTGGTGCTGCGTGCTCAGAGACTGCACTGCGCCCTTAGCCATTGGTGTGGTGCGCTTAAAAAGAGAGGTTTTCTAAGTCTTCCAACCACTCAAATCACATCAAAACTTCTTCAAATATTTTCCAAGGTCATCTAAGAAATCTTAAGTGGTAAGTACATGATATAAGCCCTAATTTTATGCCATCTGGTGAATTATTAATCAATGGAAATGAAACCCTAAAAATGGAACCCTAAGTCTTAAGCTTGTAATCACTATTTTATCCCTATTTCATCCTCCTTAAAGAAAATCAGTCATAAACAAGGGTAATTACATTTCTTAAGGGTTTCCATTCATCTAGTTTGTCACAACACCCATTCCCTTTTACTCATTCCCTTCATTTTGAAAAGCTGCCATTTCATTCCCTTCCCCTCATTTCATTTCACTTCCATCCTAGGGTTTCCAAATCAGAATTTGAAGATGCCAGAGAGAGAAGATAGTGGCAGTGGTGTTGAGGCCCAAATTCCAAAGAGGCATGATCATAAGGGAGGAAAGATAAACAAGTTTGAACTTATTAATACAAGGGAGCTCATGGCCTCTCCCCTCACTATTTCTTTCTTTAAGCATGTAGGCTGCTTTGAATTTTGTGAAAGAGTACAACAAGTCCAAAACCACTCGGAGCTAACAAGAATATTCATTATCAATTTTCATGACAAAAAAGTTAACCTTTCCAGTGTCATCTTTGAGATATCTACAAATGCCATTGTAGATGCTATAGGGATACCTAGTGTGGGAGAGAAGTGGTTCAAACAAGAAAACCTGGACATGAGTTACTTTGAACCATACCTTAAAACTAGGTATAAAGATCATCACAAATCCATCTTCCCTTATTCTCATCTGCTTGATAGATATGCACCCATGATAAAGATAATAATGAAGTATTTCACTTGTGAGGGAAGGTTCTCCCGCCTTTACTCATTTCATATCCGTATTCTTATGCATTTTACTAGAGTAAGAATGCTACACATACCATATTAAATTTTCCACAGCATTGAAAAAATAGCCTACATAGTGCAAAAGAGAGACTACAATCAGCAAATGTAGAGCATTTTTCATCATTCACTTATCAATATGGTGGTTATGCACAAACTCCAACAGAAGAACATTCCATGGGATACATTCATTTCCCATGAGGTTTTCACTACTCCACATGGCCATCATCAACAATATATTCCTTCATCTTCTCATCCTCCCATATCCACTTCTCCATCACTTCCCACTATTCATACATCTCCACCCACTCACATTCCTTCACCCCATGATGACCCTACCACATCACCTTTCCACAACCATTCACCCTCATATCATGACGACAAAGCATCAAGCAATGATGGGAACATTGAGACAGATGGCACTAAAATGAGTGACATTGAGCCATTTCCTTTGACATACTAGAGGAGCTACAGGCATGTGTTTTATGCACTTGATGTGTAAGGGGCCATGCCTTCTTCATAACAAAATAGGTTGATAAAGGCAAAGAAAAGGTCACAAAACCTATCACTATTGAGGAGGAGAACAAGCATGAAACTAAGCAATAATTTCAGCTAATTGACCTTGAATATGAGGATGAGGAGAGAATTACCAATATGTTGCTCAAAAGCAAGGATTCCAAAATTAGTGAGCTTTAAGCTAATCTTGGTAGGGCAAAGAATGTGATCAACTATTTTGAGTTAGAAAACCAGCAGTTGAAGACAAAGCAGGCCATCAGTGAGGTCAGGGCAATTAGAGCTCAGAAAGAGGTCGGAAAGGCCAAGGCTTTGCTAGATGAGACCTTGGGAAATTTTGATGGCTGTAATGGTGAGGAAGAACAACTTCCTAGACAAAGGCCAAAGACAATTGGGTTGAAGAGGGATTTAGCTCGGGAAACATAAGAAGAGGCAGAGTTGGTAGAGAAACTCACTCCAAGTGAGGTGCTTGCCATAGAAATTAGAAAGGATAGGGAGTCTTGGCTAGAGAGAGCCAATTTTCACCTAGCGGTTCATCTAGAGAAGGCCAAGAGAGACACTGACATTTAGAGAAGCATGGAAAGACATTATGCCATGAGAAACATGATTGCAAGGGCCAAGCTCAAACAAGCCCATGCAAATATTCATGCTCTAAATGAGGCAAAGGAGAAGGAAAAGCTCAATATCCTTGCTGATGTGTCCCTCTAAGAATCTAAATATTAAATTAGCAAGCTAAATTCCAATTTTGGCACCTTTTTGCACATTTTATTTTTTATTTTTGACAGTGTCACTTGCAAAAATTGGGCCAAACGCGCATTGCCACTGGCGCTGTGCTATATTTTGGGGCACTCAAATGACAAAAAATCAACATATTCATGTTCCTCATGCCAAGTACATTATCCTCAGAATGTTTTAGAGGATTTGGAGCAAAATTGGTCCCTTAAAAAGGCCAAAAACTACCAAACAATCACCTTTCTGCCCTCTTTTTGGCACTGGCACTGCGTGTTTAGCAGTCTTGGGAGAAGTGATTTTTGATAGGGAAAATGGAACTATTCTAAAAATTAAAGGCATATTTGGAAACTAGACAGGACAGGCTTTCCAATGAGCCATCTTGGAGCTCATTTGGACACCGGGAAGGCCTTCACAAGTCAGCTGCAAAACATGCTACTTTCTTAGTCTTGGCACTGCGCGTTTGCATTGGCGCTGCACCCCTATACCTTCGAGATGAGCCCTTACCAGGAGTTATTTAAAAAGATATTTTGAAGCCTTAAATTCAAACTTTTCTCCAAAATTAGCTTAGAAGTTATGTTAGAAGTTATTGTTGCAATGAATGAGTTTTAGATATTTTTCCTTGGGCCTTGCATGGTCTCAAAGGTCAAAGTGCATTAAACTTGTAATAAATGACATTTGAAACCCTAGCTAGGGTTCAAATCCTCATTTTTTAGATAAATACTACATGTAATGATTCATAATTTTCGTTGTTGGTTGATTGTTGAGCCGAATACCTCATAGAATTTGAGTTATGAAAGAAGTTTGGCTTTGGAGCTTTGTAACTGTTTTGAAATGAATGTTAATGGAGCAAGCACATTCACAGGATTCATGGAATTTGTAAAATGGTGATTTTATACTAATATAGTGATTGTTTCCTCTTATGTTTTCCATATGGTTCATCCTTTCTCTTATAACAGAGAAGGAAATTTAGGTTAAGATATGTTGTTAGAGGTAGCTTAACTCTGTCTGCTTTTTGTTGTTTAGATGTTTTCCTCTGTTGGGTTTGATTGGAGAATTCTTAATTGCTTTATGGTTCCACCTAGCTTTTTGTCTTGAAAATGATTTAATAAGAGTTAAACCAAAAAATTTTATGGTATGCCTTGTCCTTTGGTGTAGCTTGAAACATTGTTTTTAAGGCCTTTCTTTGAAGTTTACTTATTAGGGTTTGGCTAAAGAAGTTTATGGTTTTCATTTTCCTTTGGTCCATCTTGAATAGTCAATTTGAAGGTATTTTAAAGTATGATTGAAGAATTTAGGAGTTCCATGCTCTTTAATCATCACTTATATGTGATATTGAATGTTTTCTTTGTCTGAAGGTAAATAGCTAGAGAATTTAGGAGTTCCCTGCTCTCTAGGGTTTGCTGAATTGTTGTCTTAAAGTTTACTTGGTGAAGTTTGGCCAAAGAATTTTATGGTGTGCCCTGTCCTTTGGTTTTTTCTTAAAGCATAGTAATCTTAAAGGCTCTTCTTGTTCTAGTATATGTTAAAGAAGTCTTAATTTCCCTTTAAAACTACCACACTCACAACTTAATGTTCATTTCACACCCACATAAGCTATTAAGATCCATTTGGCTTTGTTAACTTGCCCTATGAAACACCCTTGATTTGTTATTGTACTCTTCAAACCTTTTGCAGACCCCATAGCCCAATGGTTTGAATTTATCTTACTCTATTTTTTCTACTTAACAAGAAACCTAACCAAACAAAACCAAACAAACAAACCCTATCATTTTAACTAGCCTAAAATCAACATTCTAAATCAAACAAGTTATATCTTTTACACAAATATGTTGAGAGCCCTCTCTGAGTCCAGGAAGGCTAGGTCCTAGGACTCCAAAGTTCATTTGATGTTACCTTTGTCTATTTGGTATTTCCAATATGACAAACTACAGGGACCTAACAGATTAGAAGATGAACTTGGAAGTCCATGAAACTTGTCGGCAGTTCCTTCTCGAACATGCAAACAATCTCAAATATCTCTTGATTCCACCGTAGAATGCTAGCCACATGAAACTCCTTTGACGTGATCCAACGTACAAATGTAAATAATTTAGGTATGGCACATCCTAGGTCTTGAGGGAATTCATGTTTCACACACCCACACATGAACAAAGGATAATGACACTGCAAAGTTATAAACATGTGCAATAATATACAAAATTAGTTCTGTTTTATGATCCCTGCATGGGATAAATTTTATTAATATAAAAAATAATAAAATCATGCTTTTGAAATTATATGCACTCTTATAAGATTAAAATAGGCATACGATTTCAACCCCGAAAAATGGTCATCCACGGTGAAGCAGCGTTGTAGTGAAGACTTGTATGAAGATGGCACCCTCACATGCATTATAAATTCCTGCTAAAGAAATATCATATTTTTTAAAAATCCATGGGAAATCACCTTCTTTTAAATACCATGAATTAGAGGGACGAACATCTGCCTCTGATCCTATACTTTCTAATCGTCTTGACAAATGTTTATTTTTAGTTTTTGAAGTAATAAGATCTTTCCTAACAACCAATGTGTCACTTTTTTTAGATGATATGTTCCTCCATAAAGAAGATGAATTTTTTTTAAATATATGCATGGGATCTAATAAGTGGGTAATCTTAATATGCTCCCAATATGGGAGGTTATAAAAGATAGATTTCCTTTTCATCCCAATGAGGAATTTCTGAACATAGGTGTCAAAGAATTCTGGATCATCAAACATAGGCTCCCCATTTGAATCAAACATTTCTATGAACTCATTCTCCTTCTCTCTCTCATATGCTCTAAGCCATTCAGTTGGTGTCATTATTGTAGGCCTTTGGGTTCTCTCTCATTTACCATTGAAAGCGGATGCTGCTCTTCTATAAGGTTTTTCTTATTGGAGGAATACCCTAGAGCAATCCTACACTGGATTTCATAGGTCCTTGGACCATCTAACTTTCAGAGAAGGTCCACAACATTTACATCCAAAATACCCTTTTGTTACACAACCTAAGAGATTATTGTATAAAATTAATATGCATGGCACGTTAAAGAATATCATGAAGATAATAACAATTAAAATGAATTAAATAACTAATATGTGAAAGAATATTGTTACGTATATGAAAAAATCAATAAATTAAACATGTAATTTACTAGAGAAAACTCCTAAGCTTGGATAATCATGTGTCGTGTAAGCACATATTCCATACAATGTAAAACTCCTCTCTACTGCAATGGGTCTTGATACATCATATACATTTATCCCATCCCATAATTCCTTCAATTCATCTACTAGTGGTTGTAAATAGACATCCATATTCTTCACTTGTCTTCTACCAGGGACTATGAGAGCCAACATAAGATGTTCATTTTAAAGGAAAACCATGGGGGGATATTTTTATTGATCACTACTACAGGCCAAACATAATAGTTGGTTTTCTAGAGGGAATATGGGTTGAATCCATCCATGGCTATGCTGAGTTGTAGAATTCGTACTTCATCCTTGAATTTTTCGGGTCATGTATCCTCTATATTCTTCATGGCTATTGAATCAGTTGGGATTCACATAACTCCCAACTCACTTCTATGTGAGGCATGCCATCCTTGCAACATAGCTAATTCTTTGCAACGAAATAGCCTTTGAATCCTTGGGATTATAGGCACGTGCCTCAATCTCTTAAAAGGAGGACCAACACGTGATTTACCCTTCTTTTTTGATTTATCATACCTGTCATGCCCACATTTCAGACATATCTCTTTGACTACTTATTCTCCTCTATATAGAATACAATCATTTGGACATGCGTGATATGATATGTACTCAACACCCAACATTTTCAACAATTTCTTTGCCTCTTCACAGCTACCAGGAAAGACATTATCACTCGGAAGAACCTTATCTTTGAATAACCTATATTTGGTGATTATGGAAAAATATATTAATAAATCTACATTAATGCCGATATAATTATTAACGTTCATAAAATTTACCATTTGTAATGTTCATTGTGTACTGATTATATTTCTCAAATTTATATAAGGGAAGACTTTATGGTAACTTACCTCAAAATTTTCGAGAAACATGAATTCGACAAGCCAAACTTTGCTTTCAAGTTTTACAGTAACATCGTTGTCCCCAACTGGGTAGACTTTGACTGACCACCGGGTCCAAAGAGAGGGCTGGTGGAAGCAAATTTAAGGCTTTTGAAAAAGGTTTCAGCGATATGAGCATCATCCCCTATCTGATCATCGTTTTGGAATGCATCTAACAAAATTGTCTCCATGGCAGTCGTATCCCTTAAGTAATCATCCATGCCAACCTCTATTTGATTGCCTCCATTGCCAACTTGTGAAGAACTACTATTGATGTAGTCATTCCTAATTGGTGAATCTGGACGTAGCGAGAATTGAATCGGTGGTTGATTCAACCATTCTTGGTATCATTCCTCTCTGATTTTTTCTCTTAATTCAATATTATCTCGATTTGACATTGTCATGGGGTGAAAAGAAAGATAGTAGGTAGGTCGCTCATCATCACTAGAATCCTAATAATTAATAAAATATATATTTGAAAATGATTAGTAACCATGTTGACAATATTCCATGATTAATTGGTTTGACATTGAAATAATTACATTAATCAATATACCAAACAATTATAATTATTACCATCATTGTCCTAGGATTGTGGCTCGAAGATGAAATATTGTTACAATTGGTAGGGTGAAGGGACCGTCCATTTTCATCTACCAAATGCACCTTGCGGTATGCTGCTCCTAATAAGAGCTTCTGATGTTTTGGAGCTGTTTGAATATTTTGTGCATCTGAACTCGATTCTGAATCTGTATGAACCTAAAAATTTGTATACATGATAAATTTAATTAATATGTGCATGATTGACATGGATAAAAAACATAAATTCAATTAGATAATGGAAATATAAATAAAATTTGAAGTAAATATTACGTCTCGAGATGGATAGGGAGAACTCCGCGATGGAATTTGAGAAATATTATGGAACGAGCTGGATTTTGAAGAATTGGCCATTCGATATAATTATGATATTTTCTCCCTACATTTGAGAAAAATCAACACTAAATTTTGGTGCACACACCTATAAGTAATTTCGGTGCCTTAAAAATGGACTTCTTGTTATCGGTGTTAATGTACAGATCACTGCACTGGTGCATTTTCGTTAGTGCACACAGGTGCCATGTTATAAATAGATGCACTGGTGCGGTGCTATTAAGTGACGCACCAATGACGAATAACCGTAAATAAAAAAAGCATAACTCTATTTTATTTAAGTGAAAAAAAGCGGTAAATTGAAAAATGGGCAGTAAAATATTTTCGAAAATCTAATTTCATAAAACAATTCTTTAAATTCTAAACACTTTTCATTATTTCACTATTTTTGCAAAAAATTTCAGCCAAATATTTGTAGGAGATATACCTAGAGCAGCAAAGCATGAGAGCAATGATCTAGGAGGATATTGTTCATTGCAGTTCAGTAGAGAATTTCTGTCAGCTCCAGCAGTTCAAAGTCTAGTTCAGTCTCCAATCCGCTAGTTTCACCTATGACATTGAAGAAATGACATGTAAAGATAGGTTTATGGCATGTAATATGGTTAAAATGGTCTAAAAAGGTGAAATACCTTATACATGTAAAGTTCTAAGTTTAAAACCTAAAGAACTTGACCTAAAACCTAACATTTAAGCTTAAAAACCTATACATACAAACCTAAAGGACCTAAGCGCTAAAACTATGTTATAAAACCTAAGTGCAAAGTTAAAATACCTATACATGAAACCTTAATACAAAGGTTCAGGTCATGGTCATATAACTGTTGGGTTAAAAATATTATAATAAAACCTTATTATAAAACCATAACACTAGTGCTAACTATGCAGAGACCATAATCGTCGGAGCCTACAGTCATGTGACAGGTGAAATGGATGATAGTTGTTATGACAGTTGTATATGCCGCATGTTTTATAACTGCATCGTATTTTCATGTGATCAAACACGCTAAAATGACAACAGATAAGCAGAACCACCGGGAAAGACCATGACTGCCAGCGAAACCGTGTTGGGAATAACATGTGACAGGTCACAGAGGATAAGCCAAAGCCGCTGAAATAGACCATGATCGCTGGTCAAATCCGTAACTGCTGGAAAAAGATCCCTGTTCACATCCTCAACATTTAAATCTCCGCCCAGTTAGTTAGCCCGTCGGCTAAGAAAACTTTAATATAAAGTATATTTTGGGTTTTTATGTATTAAAAAGTGCTTAGGGTTATGGATTTAATCCTTAAGGTTCATGTGCAGTGAAGAATTTCAACCCCTTATCCCACTAATTGCTAAAAAAATTGCTAAATGGGGAAAATGGAGGTTCGAATGATTCTTATTTAAACCATGGCATTCCTTCATGAAGACATCTTGGATTAAAGACATTGAGTGTATTTGAGTTTAGTTTCATAAGGATAGAGGCAGTTTTGTTTTCAACATAGCTCCACCGTCCGGAGGCGAAATTGAGCGCAGAGACAGGCATTAGAAAGCTGAGAGAGAGAGATTCCTGTTTTCAGAGACCAGAAGTTCCTATGAGCATAGTCATTCTGGTGTCTTTTCTGTGTAAATAATTCCTCGGTTCAATCCTAATAACGCAGATTCCCACTTGAAAGTGGACCCAGAGATGTAGTCCACCATGGGCGAACTCCGTAATCAACTGTTTTCTTCTTCTTCCCTCTATTTTATGCTGTTTTTTAATCATTTATTTGCTGCTGGTTTATGTCGTCTTTCACTTAAATCTTTCTTCAGTTAACATTCAATATTAATGAAAAACTAATCAAACTACCTCAACACTTAATTGATCACATTCAGATCATTTTTGGTATCAGAGCAATGTTGTGCTTTCTAGTTTGTTTTTCAGTGGGCATTAACTAGGTTTGGATTGCAATGTGGAAAAGGAGAGCTTGAGGAATTCGATCCAGTGATCAGAAAGCGGAAAATCGTTCATAAATCAACGATGACAGGGATTGAGAACATTGAGACTCCTGAAGCAACTGAATCGAAACCCATGGATGAGAATCAATATATTAGATGTTTTTAAACATGCAGCAAATGTTGGCAGAATTATCTGAAGATAAGAAGATGAGAGATGCAGCCTCATCGTCGAAGGCATCAAATAAGGACAAGGGTAAAGGCAAGGCAGAAAAATCTCCTTCTCCTCCATCATCTCCATCATCTTCTTCTTCCTCTTCTATTTCTGGTTCTAAATCAGAAAAAGAAAAGAAACCTAAGAGTCCACTTTTGAAACTTGATGTTAAGTTCGAATTACCTGTGTATGATGGTGAAATAAACCCTAAGAAAGTAGATAATTGGGTAAAACAGTTAGAGGTCTATTGTCGTATTCAAGATATTACTGATGATAAGGAAAATATCCAATTAAATACTCTTAGAATGGGGGGTACTGCTTTGATCTGGTGGGAAAGGAAGACACGGATAGATTTAAAGCGTAAAGGAAAAGTTATCACCTCATGGACTAAGTTTATAAAATATCTAAAGAAACAATTCTATCCGTTGGGTCACACACAACAAGCTGTTATTGATTGGCAGTGCTTGTGACAAGGTAAGGGATAGAATGTTCATGAGTTCACACAGGAATTCAGAAAGAAAGTGTTAGCACTTGGTATTTCTTTGGACACAAAAGAAACTTTGTTGAAGTATATTGGCAGTTTGCATTCATATTTGCAACATACATTATTAATGTTCAATCCTAATGATTTTGATGAAGTTTGTGTTCAAGCTATTCAAGTCAAATTAGGTGGTAGACCTTTCAATTTTACACCAAAAACATCCAAGCAGATGGAAACTGAAGAAAACAAAAATAAGGGCAAGTCAAAGGGAAAGAAGACTACCACAACTTAGAAGGAACTCAAGCCAAAGAAGTTCCAAACGAAGAAGGGTGAAAAGAAGGCTGAAATAAAAATCCAACGAGGCTTGGACTTGGGATCCAATTTAGGTGATGAAGGAAAAATCACTGCTATGGTTACAACAGGTAAAACTTATGATGCTAGTACTTATGATTCTCCAAACATCAAACAATTGAATGAAGATAAAAGAATCGAGTTATTTCATATAAGGGTAACTTCAAAACATACAAAGATAGATACATTGTTTGATACGGGATCAGAGGAAAATTTGATTTCTGAATCATTGGTTAAAAAATTGGGTTTGAAAACACATAATCATCCAAAACCATATCCTTTAGGCTGGTTAAAGGAACAAACTCAAATTCATGTTACCAAACAGTGTCAGTTAAAATTTGCAATCGCAGCTAACTATATCGACGAAGTGGATCTAGATGTGATACTGTTAGACATATGTGGAATTGTCTTAGGAAGCCCTTATCTCTATGATCGTGATGCAATATTTTATAAGAAAGAGCATATGTATCATCTCAAGAAATATGGGATTAAATACATCGTTCGGGCACATAAAATAGAAAATCACTTGAATTTAATTAATGCTAATCAGATGAAGCGCTTAATAAGTTCAAGTAAGAGATACATACTCATGTCAGTAAAAGAGAAACATAAGGATCTTAATGATGCTTGTTCAGGTTGTGAATTTCAGTATGAAGGTAATTTGGTTAAAAAGGTATATTCATTTCAAGATCTAGTTAAAGAACCTAAACATCTACTTCATAAAAAGGAAATACAACATGAGATGCAGTTGATGTCTGTTGCCCCTCTTTCTAATATTGGAATATATCACAAGTCAGTGATAGAGCACGAAGAAATAAAGCAACAAATTCCAGGGATGGTTGGAAAAAAATTCATGCGACCTAGTTCATCTCCATGTGGTTCACCCATAATTTTGGTTCCTAAGAAAAATGGGACATGGGGAATGTGTGTCGATTTTAAAGTTTTTGATTCATTTAAGTAGAAAAATTTCACAGAATTATTAGATCATCAACAACCATTTGAATTTAAAACAAATGCTAATGGTTATGCAATGGAAACAATGATTCACATAGATCATTAGCTACTTCAATACCTTCAGTCACATACTAAGTTTCAAAAATCTCACTACTACAGTAGGATGGGATTTCTTCAACAAATTCACTTAGTAATTAAGGACAAGGAAGGTGTAACAAGTAAAGTAGTTGATATGATGTATAGATTCTCTTTGAATGCTTCAGTAGTACTGCATAATAGTTCATTGAAACATGAACGTTATGTAGAATAGTATAGTACTGATGATAATTTCGAAGATATTTATGAATCACTAACTCATGATACTCAGATAGAAGAAGTCAATTATCATATTCATGATAGATTATTGTATCATCTGGGTAAGTTGTGCATACCACAGACTAAAAGAGTGCAGGTTATTTGGGAAGCTCATCCTTCTCGAATTGCAGGAAATTTTGGTATAAGAAAGACTATGGCGCAAATTCAAAGGTATTGTTACTGAACTCATATGTATGAAACAATTGTGAAATACATTAAGGGATGTGTAATGTGTTCGACAAGCAAGCCAAGCAACTGAAATATTGGTTTGAACATGCCACTTCCAGTTCTTTTGCAACCATGGGGAAACATGGATTTTGTTCAAGGATAGACATAAATAGTGAACAAGACTGGGATACATATTCTTCGAGGTAACTTCCGTAAACATTCTAAGTTGTGGGATGAATTTTTACCTTATGTGCATCAAGCTTACATTATTCCGCGCCACGACAAGCATTGAGTCAAGCCAAGTACAAATTGCACCATGATAAGCATCAAGTCGATCATAATTTTTAGGTCGGCGATCAGGTATGGTTGTATATCAGAAAAGTCAGGATGAAAGGATAAGGTAAGAAACTGAAATCTATCAGGTATGATCCTTTCAATATTGTTGAGAAGATTAGAAATAATGCATTTTGATTAGATTTACCAGCTTACATGCATATTTACTCAGTTGTTAATGTGGAAAATCTAAATTTGTATGAACCTTCGATGATTTTTGATCCCGAGGATGATACACAGATTCCTTCTATTGATGACGTATCACCTGAGTACATGACGAAGTTGCAGAAAGATACCATCTTGGACAGAAGAGTTCGTACTTCCAGGTGAGGAGATGTGGAATATCTTCGAGTGGGACTCAAGGGCATGAATTCAAGTAAGGAAAAATGGATAGAGATTGGAAAAGTGAGGGAGTTGAAACCTCACCTGATATCTATTTAAAATCAAACTTTTGTGGTCCAAAAGCTTTCAAGTGGATAGGATTGATCCAGGAGAATCTTTTTCATTACAGGTCAACAGAGAATTTCTGTTAGCTCCAACAGTTCAAAGTCCAGTTCAATCTCCAATATGCCAGTTTCACCTATGACATTGAAGAAATGACATGTAAAGATAGGTTTATGGCATGTAATATGGCTAAAATGGTCTAAAAAGGTGAAATACCTTATGCATGTAAAGGTCTAAGTTTAAAACCTAAATACCTAGACCTAAAACCTAACATTTAAGCTTAAAAACCTATACATACAAACCTAAAATACCTAAGCACTAAAACTATGTTATAAAACCTATGCGCAAAGTTAAAATACCTATACATGAAACCTTAATAAAAATGTTCGGGTCATGGTCATATAACTGTTGGGTTAAAAATATTATAATAAAACCTTAATATAAAACCACAACGCTAGCTCTGACTATGTGGAGACCGTAACCGTCGGAGCCTACAGTCATGTGACAGGTGAAATGGATGACAATTGTTAGGACAATTGTATATGCCACACATTTTAAAACTGCATCGGGAGTTGCATGTGATCAAATGCGCCAAAACCGCAGCAGATAAGTGGAACCGCTGGGAAAGACCGTGACCGCGAGTGAAACCGTGTAGGGAATAACATGTGACAGGTCACAACAAATAAGCCAAAGCCACTGGACTAGACCGTGACCACCGATCGAAGCCATAACTGCTGGACAAAGATCCTTATTCACATGCTTAGCATTTAAACCTCTGCCCGGTTAGTTAGCCCATCGGCTAAAAAAACTTTAATATAAAGTATATTTTGGGTTTTTATGTATTAAAAATCGCCTAGGGTTATGGATTTAATCCTTAAGGTTCATGTACAATGAAGAAATTCGACCCCTTATACCACTAATTGCTAAACACGTTTCTAAATGGGGAAAATGGAGGTTCAAATGATTCTTATTTAAACCATGGAATTTCTTCATGAAGACATCTTGGATTAAAGACATTGAGTGTATTTGAGTTCAGTTTCATAAGGATAGAGGAATTTTTTTTTTCAGCATAGCTCCACCGTCTGGAGGCAGAATTGAGCTCAGAGACAGGCGTTGGAAAGCTGAGAGAGAGAGATTCCCATTTTCAGAGACCAGAAGTGCCTGCGAGCACAACTAGTCTGGTGTTTTTGCTGTGTAAATACTTCCTCAGTTCAATCCTAATAAATCAGACACCCACTTGAAAGCGTACCCGAAGATGTTGTCCACCAGGGACGAACTCCATAGTCAACTGTTTGCTTCTTCTTCTCTCTATTTTGTGCTGTGTTTTAATCATTTATTTGCTGTTGGTTTATGTCTTCTTTCACTTAAATCTTTATTCAGTTAACAATCAATCTTAATGACAAACTAATCAGACTACCTCAGCACTTAATCGATCACATTCAGATCAAGCACTGTGGAGTAGCGAAATACATTCAAGCAGAAGTATTTAGACAATCATAATTCCAAATGTCTGGTGATTCAAACCCTGTAGCATATAATTTCAAACGATCTCGTGATTAAAGTTTATTGTTTTTTTAACTTGTTCTGCATTTTTTTTATGCAGTAAGAAAAAAAAATCACTTTCTTTTTCATTTTCAGAAACAAATAAAAATACAAATGCATTTTTACCCTAAACCCTACATTCTTTTTGTTTCTGCCCTTTCTTCTCCCTGTTTCTGTGATTTCAGAATTAGGGCTTTTCATTTTATATTTATAAGGTTTGTATTGCTATATATAGGCCTAAGGCATCCAACCCATGGGATGACTTGCATAGTCGGATCCCAATCCATGTCGGCTCTTGCGTGAATTAAAAAAAACATAATTTTTTTTATTGGTGTGCCAGGTGTAACCTAGCGCACCGATGCACTGGATTATCCCAGCGCACCGTGGAAGTACTATGTGATAAAAAAATTTAAAAAAATTATTTTTAATCAGTGCACCATATGTAAAATAGGGCACCGGTTCGCTATTTCATTATGGCACACTACGCTCGTGCTGTTTCACATTTTTATTTTATTTTGTTAATCAGTGCACCATGTAAGATATAACGCACCGCACCGGGTCTCCTAGTTCACAGAGAGCACCGTATGGTGGTCCCTTGTTTGCGGGGGGCGTTTATGCTACAAAAATTAACAATGGACGATTTTTATTATTTTTTCTGTGTAAATCGATGCGATGGTTAACATGTAACACACCAGTGCTCCTTGTTGACACAGCGTGTTGTACAGTGTGTTATAATATTTTTGCGGTGCATTTATAAGACCACTACGCACCAACGTTAGTGCGTACACTATGAAGGGCGCACTGGTTTCCTGAGATTTTTTTTTTTACCTGAAAAGTTGACAATTTATTTATAAAATATATTAATGAATGATATGGTATAGGTTTCATATTGATAAAGAAATGGCTGACAAGAGATTAAGTAACAAAAATACTGATAACACATCAAGAAAAGAAAAAAAGGCAAGTTCTTGGTATATTATTTACAAATAATATTATTTTTAAACTATATGTAAGTTTAACTAATATGTATTTTTTATTGTGTATCATGTAGAGCCACAAAATGATGAAGCTTGATAATATTATTTCTGATCTAGGACCAGAAGAGCGTAAAAGATTTTTGGAAAAATTGCAAAGGGATGAATAAGGTGAATGAAAAAATACTATCGATCTAATCTGAGTTTCTTTTTTTAATTTTCATTAATAATATACTTAAAATTATTAGATAGCATGTGTCAAACAATATATTAATTCACATCTATTTAATGTTTTATAGGGACCAACAACTCAGAAAAGGAATGTTGTTTTAAGAAAAGAAAAAAAACAGAACATGCAAATGAAAATGAATTTCTCCTTAGCTCATCTGGAGTGGTGCTGGAGGTTAACGAAAGGGGGGAAAAATTTTACAAAAGTTTGAGGGATATAGTGGAAAGAATGTATAGATGTTCTTTCCACTTACAATACAAAAATCAATCCAATGATTCCAACAACCAAATTTTATGTAAACTACAGGAAGAGTTTCTAGAGAATTGATCAATGAGGCATTTTAGACTTTTAATAGCGGTAACGTACAAAAAAAAGAAAAAGGAATGAAAAAGTAATATTCCTTTAAATGTTTTTCTAGAATTATTTATAAATATCATTTATAAATATCACTTTTGCTATATTTACTTTTCATATATCAGTATAAAAATTAAATAGTTTATTGTCATGTTACATTTTCAGGAAGATTATGAAAATCTCAAAAGATGAACAAGCTGATATCAAAAAAATGCTAGTAGGAATGTCCAAAAAGGTGTACAAGGAGATGGTTAAAGAAATGGACAAAATTTCACCGCAAGAGGAGCCATCTCACCAACAACGTGCTTCAAATGTAATATGTAATCATTGAATTTTTCGATCATTAGGTACAATAAATAAACAATTTAGCATTAAATATTAATTTTCAAGTATTTTCTTATAGAAAATAAAAGAAAATGGAACCCATTCAACACATAAAACAAGACGACAAGGAAGAAAAGGGTTGATATCTAAGTTTGTGAGTAATTATTACTTTCTTATAACAACTTAACTAGATTTCATTTTTGTATTTTTTAAGTTGTCTTACAAAAATAATCATTGAATGTCTTCAAATAGGTGCTAACATACAAAGAAGAACCATTAGATGAATTGATTGAGATTGGGTTAAATATGGGTTGTTCATATGTTGGCATATCAGAAATTAATTTTGGAATTTGTAAGCATCTATCGATATTGTTTTACTTAGCTCTGTCTATAATTAATAGAACAAAAAAATCTTTTATATTAAATATATGATTTTTTATGGGGTATAAAATTTGAAGGAAACAAAGTATGGAATTGTGCCAACAGATGGAATCTTGAAGTATGGCATAATACATGGTTTTGAAAGAATGTGTATAGTTCATGAGTCAATTGTTGCTATGGTACTTCATTTCTTTTCGATTTACATTGATGTATATTATTTAATATTGCAATTTTCATTATTCTCACCACTGTATATACACTCATTACAGTTTATTTTTATGTTTGTATATGGAAGGTGAAGAAGAAGGAAACAATCAACACCTTGAACAAAACATTCCTGAAAATAACCCAAGTCATGGAAGTAGCTCTAGAAGTGAAAACAGTTCAAGCGAAGAATGATGATCACTATTCTTGGATATCAAATCAAGGTGTTGTATTTTTTAAAATATTTTTCAGTGAAATCGGAAATTTTGTTTAATGTAATGGACATAGTGTCCCAATTCAAAGACAAAGGGATACCAATAACTGTCCCATTTTGTATGAAAAATACTGTCTTATATATATAGATATATATAATATGTTTTAATTTATTCTATTGCGTTCTCCATTGTCGCTGTGAAATGTAACACCACTGATTAAATTTATGGATGATTAAATATTATAATGAAGAGATGTGAAATTTGATGATATAATATAAAAAATTAATCCAAACATCACATTCAAATGCCCTAATAAAAATTTGATTCATATGAATACTGTAATAAGATATATATGTGTCGTATTTTGAAGAATAATGAATTTAAAAAAATCATAGTAATTATGATATGATATAACAAATTAATCCAAACATCACATTCAAATGCATTAATAAAAATTTAATTAATATGAATACTGTTATAAGATGTGTTGACTTTTGATGAAGAATGAATTTAAAAAAATCACAATAATTTCCCTGTCATAGGTCGATGTTTCTAAAAGATACAAAATAAACACCGGTGTGTTTGTATGATACAATGAACTTATACGGCCTATAGGCACTGCAAAAATACCAATACGAATTATAAATATCGGTGCATTTGTGCGATACTGCACACCGGTGCGTTTATGTGAGTCTACACACAAGGGCATTTGTACGACCTATGGGCACTGCACAAATACCAATACGAATTAGAAAAATGGTGCGTTTGTCTAATACTATGCACCGGTGCATTTATAGAACTCGACGTACCAGTGCATTGAGACGACCTATGGGCATCACATAAATACTAGGACCAATTAGAACGGCCCTGTGCGTTGTATCACCAACACTGCACCCCGGTGCAGTTTTATACCTTGACGGCCCGATGCATGCACCTTTGACCACACCGGGCCAAATTCTAGATGACACGCACTGGTGCGTTGACACCTTAGTCGTGCACCGATGAAAAAAACATCCGTAATAACCTCCGACCACCCAGTTTTTTTAGTTGTGTTGAAATTGCATTAAAAGCTCTGCCAAAACCTCCGTAACCGTAAACGGATGTTGTAGAACATGTGTTTTTGACAATTTTGGCCAATTCTATAACACTAAAAACCTCCTTTATAACGTCCGCTAGAAGGTATTTTCCTTGTAGTGCTCTCCCTTTGTATTATGCTATGCGCCTTTGGTTGTCAGAACTCACCTTATGACTGTGTGCTAACATTACATTGGAGCCCCTCCATTCAAACTTTACTTATGAGAATTTGCGAAGGAGTCGCAGGATATGTATCCTTCCAATATGCTGACCTCCGATATGATGTCATGAATGCATCATTAGAACTCCACGTGGTGCTTCTACAATGCTTCCACATGTCACCTGTATTTGGCCCACTAAGCCACCCAAAAACGTTGAATTTGTCTATCACATGTCTTGTCGTAGCACCACGTTTTTATCACTTATAATTTTGTGAAACATTACTTGACATGGTCATACAGTTCATTTATCAAAGGTCTTAAGTTGGTATAGGAAAATTTCATTTTTTCATATTTAACCTATCCTAAGGTTCAAGACCACCTCCATTTTATCTCAATCCACCTCCATTCAGGTCATGTCATGTCCCATCAATCATCATTTTCTTCCAGTTTTAGTTTCCCAAGTGTTTAAATTTGAAAAGGACACTTAAGCTAGTTTTACAACTTTTCGTAGCGTTTTACACTGTGAAATAACAGTTTTCGCTATGAAATTTCCTAATAGTTTCGTAGCAAAACTATTAGAGAATGAGCTAGCTACGCTATGAAAAACTGTTTTCCTGTCTGTCTTTTTAAAATCGATGCAAAGTGTCGGTCCATTATTGAAGGAGTTAGGGTGGAGGTCATTCGAGTCAGTTAGGGTTAATTCAAAAGTACAAGGTCATGTCTGAGGTCATCATTACCGTTTTTAGCATGCATGTGTCATGATTAAGGCATGAGTTGTCATTCAAACCATAAAAACTTACCCAATTAGTATTTTTTTCATACTCTACTTTATATTTCCATGTAATTGAAGTTCTGGAGAGATGCTTCATCGAGCCAAGCAGGTTGCTGGCAGATTCAAAGATTGCAGGTGTCATCAAGCAAGTGAGGCTGAGAAGATATGAAGTCACCATGGCTGCAAGGAAGAAAACTAACAAAGGTGGTCACTGCCACAGGTTTGAGCCCATGGACACAAATTTGTTAAATGAAGACCCAACTGTATTTGAGGTATTCAAAATAACAGGTTGCTTGCAATTCTATCAAAGATTGCAAGGTTGTCATCTACAAGTTTCCAAAGAGTTTGCTAACAGCTTCACTGGAACAACTTCAAAGGCGGGAATGCTAAACCTCACAGTAACACCAGACATCATTTCAGCAACAAAAAGAATCCCTAGAGGAGGGGAACAGTGGTTCAAAGGCATCAAGTTCACCATGCAAGATTGCAAAGACTTCATCAAACCAGAGAATAATGAAATTGATCTTACAAATGCCATCCCTAGGTGTTTCATGAACAACTTTTCAAAGTTGCTGTTGATCATTCAGAATTATTTCACCTATGAAGGAATATCTCACAGGGTCTACTCCTATCACCTCGGGATTCTTCTACATTTTGTGGGTAAGAGGTCACTTGAATTTACCTTATTTATACAGAAGTCTTGGTAAAATGTCAGATAAGGTTCAAGTTAAAAAATAAGGAAATGAAAGTTCCCTCTTTCACCATGGTTTGATTAAGTTGTTGGTGTTAGAGGAGTTAAAAAGACTAGAAAGAGATTGAACATCCTTTATGTTCATGAGTGGTTTTGAAGTTGATGTTGTCACTCCTAAAAGAGTTTCCAAACCTAGAAATATTTCATCATGGAGATAGAGCCTAAAACAACACCTGCAAAAAAAAATCCAACAGTTAGCAAACATGGAAGCAAAAGAGTTACTAGGAGCCAAAAAATGGTTAAGGGTAACTTAGAGGACATCTTGCATGCAATTGATATTGAAGAAACTCCCATTGTCCAAGCTGAATATGTCGAAGATGGGGGAAGAAAGCTAAAGAAAGGCAAGACAGCTAAAAAGTTATATTTTGCAGGTGATGATGCTGGTTTCATATTTAAAGCTAGAAATCCAATGACCAGAAATGAAATAAAGGTCATGGAAAGAATCAAAGAGACTCAGAAGGTCAAAGAAACTGCTCAGCCACCAAGCATCATAGATCTCTCTTCACTTGCAAAAGAAGGGCTGGTTATCAAAAAAAATAAGGGTAAAGAGAAAATCACTGAAAAATCAGAAATTGAAGCCCTTAAGGAGAAGCTGAAAGAGGCAGGTAAGGAGATATCAGATTTGAAGAAAGAGGCAAAGAAGCATAGAGTTGAGAAGGTTTAGTTTGAACAAATGAGGAAAGTATTGGAGGATCAAGTCTCAAAGACCTTGGACAATACATAAAAGCTGATAAAGTGGACTCAGCCACTAAGAAGAGAGGTCAAGCACATACAAAATATAAACCTACACTTTCAATCCAAGAACAAGGCATTAAAAGACAAAGTGCAAGACCTTGAAAAGCAATTGGAGTTGACTCATGAAGAATTGGAAAAGAAAGGTTTAAATATGACAGTGGTAGAAGAGCCTATAGCTAAACTGATTGTAAATGAAGATGAAACACCACAGGAGTAGTAAGTTGAGATTGAATATGCCTTATAAGGTTCATTACATGCAGAGAATCAATATTTTTCAGCTGGGGGTCAGTTTTTGAAGACAATTTTGAAAGGGGAAATTTATGGGTTTTTACACAGTTTCATAGCGTACCTCAATCTTAAAGCCATAAATACGCTACTAAAAAACCTGTAGGTGTCTTTTTTCTTTTAAAGATAGTTTTTGCATGTTTCAAGGAGGGGAATTCATGGTGGTAAGGTTTCATGACTTGATTAACATGATGGAACAACAAAGGAGTGAATTAAATGGATGCAGAAGCCACTTTTTCCACGCTACCAAAACTCGCTACGAAACTGTCTTGTTTTCGTATCGAGCAATTGTTGAAGGTTTTGAGCAGCCGAAAAGAATTTTTTTCCAAGTTGGAGGTCTCCAACATGTCAAGGGAGTTTATAAGTAGATATATATGATTCAAAGGGAGTTCCATTCATCCAGGTCCCCAGTCAAAACAACGTTGAAGATAAGGGTAATTTATTCCTAAAAAACAGGGTTATGCTCCACAAGTTTAGGGATGTTTTAAATATGTAAATCGAAAGTGAACTTGGTCATGTGTCCTTCGAGCATGTGATATATATTTTTGAGCTATCATGTAACTATTTCACAAGATAGGATAGAGCAATGTAATAAATAGGAATTAGAGTCCTATTAGGAGATGGTTTCTTTAAGGGGTAGCTATCAATTTTCTATTAGAAGTTATGTATTTCAGTTATGAAAGGTGTCATAGGAGAATTCGAGGATCTAGCTGTTGGGCAGTGAAAGAGGTATGAAATTACTATGTATTTACTCATTCTTTTACCATAGACATACTCCTGTTTTCCTTGGAAAGGTAATTTATCATAAGAATTACAATAGAATTGGAAAGGTTTATGTTTAGTACAAAAATATGACTAAAGGTTACTTTTTGATTGACAAACAGGAATTCGAAGAGGTGAACAACTGTACCAAAGGCGGAGTTGAGAATAATATAACTGCTGCTCCATCAGCGTTGAACCATATCCAGCTAAAGGCAAGGAGATTTGAACGAATAGCCCAGAAAAGGCAGGGGACAACTCGGCCTCGGTTAGAGTAAACAGGATGATGACTAAATGAAGAGGAGCGAATCCCTCAGGTTCTTTCGATCCTGAGGGATCGCTGTTCAAACTCATCTTATTTCTTGAATGGGCCATCGAGATTTGATATATAAAGCCATGTCCTTTAGTGACAAAGGGACGGTTGTTGTTGAAGTCACTGAGTTAGTCGAAATACTTTACATTTAAACATTTCCTCTGTAATATAATGTTTTATTGACTCTCAGCCTTGAGAGAAACTTCTCTGTAATGCTTTATGTTGGTTTAATATAAGACATGTGTTTCATCTACTTTCTACAGTTCTGAATTAGCCCAGCAGTATTTCACTGGCACTAAGGGCCCGACTCTAGTGGAATCACTTCGTTGTTTGTATTTTAATCCTTGTTTACTATCATGTGAAGTGTGTTTAATGTTTGTTTCGATTACAGAATTGGTTTATTGTCGTTAAATCAAATACAGAGTCATTGCTATTTCATCCTTTACAAGAAGCACATTTGTTGTTTGATTACCTTGTTAATATCATTGTTGTTCTGTATCTGATTTGAGTTGATGTTCCATTAGTTTATGATTTGTTACAATCGATTTTTGTGTGGTAAGTGACTGTCGACAGGATTGAAGCACAGAAATCTAGTTTTCTTGATTATGTTAGAATTGTATTTGCTATTCATTTCATGTTGTTGTTCCATTTCTATTCATTGCTTATTCATAGTCTTTGATTAGCAAATAGATGAGTTATAGTTACATGCTGTTGTTCCTCTCCAGATTTCCTTTCTTTTAAGTTGCTTTCATTGAATTTTCTTTCGTTTCAATTGATTTAAGATCTCCAACTGTAGAGGATAGAGGCTATTTCTTCCAAGTCCCCAGATTGGTCATCTTGCATCGATTTCTAAGGGAAAGAGTTACTTCTACTGCATCCCTGATCGATGTTTTACAGGGTTTATGTAGTTTAATATTTCCATTCATGTCACTGTAATTAGGTTTCTTTACAATAATTTGTTACTTTTGAATTTTTTATTCTGTACTAAATCTTCACAGAATTTCTCTTAGATCATTGTAGCCTCAAACAGAGTACACTCTTGAAATAAAAAGTCGCTTTCAGATTGATGATTAATGTAGGCTAATTAGGTGTTCAAAAGATACCTTTTTATGACTCAACACTAGCCACTAGGTAGATCATCCTGTTGTAAAGAATGTCTATTTAAAGATAAAACATCGAAGTAGTAAGAGGTTGGAGAACATTTGTACGAAATTGCTGCTTGTATGCTTTTGGCTATTATCAGTAATACAAAGTGACTTTCTTCTTTACAGACTTGAGATTCTCGTGAGGTTTTTGATATCTTATTGATCTATATCTTTATGTTTATCACTTGCAGTAGATTTAATTCCTAATTACTCATAATTCATAAAAGTATGATCTGACTTCCTTTAGTGATGAAATGACTGTGTTTTCTTATGTTGTGTGTGTGAGTTTCCTTTGTCTAAAACCTATATCTGCCTCAACTTCCATATGAATACCTAATGTCACTTAGACTACTGATTTTTGATTCCATAAGCACAATGGTAGCATGCCTGGATTTTTCAACCTGCAATCATACAAAACAAGTTACAATTCCATAGAGTTAGCCATCTAGTTGTTGGAAATATGATGCAATGTGTTGTCCTTGATGGCAACCTACTTGATGAAGTTGTCTTTGGATAGAAACCTATGTGTTAAAGATGTAAGAATGATGTATCTACAGATGTGAAAGAGAAAAGAATTCCAGTAAGTGCTGGAGAAATGATAAATATAATATGTCACAATGTATACGCGAGTTTGTAAAGGCCAAGTCGCGTATGAATGCGGATAAGTACGTCCCAAGTCGCGTATGCCCTTTTTCGCTCCAAATTTATAATACCAAGGGGCATTACCATGGTTTTGGCACACAGTATTGAGCATTGTATGGTTTATTTGATTCCGTCCAAGAATACCATCGGAAGTTGTGTGGTTTTGGCTCATGGTATTGGTAAAAGCTAAATCTATTTAAGGAGAAGAAATTCATAGTGCAAGGTGTGCATGTGTAAGGGTTGTTGATGAATAAATTCCTCTAAGGAATATCTGAATGGTTGAACTCTGTTCTTAATTGATAGATCTGAATCTATGATGCACCCATGGATATGATGAAGGGTCAAGATCTCTAGATCTAGAAATGATGAATCTCTAGGATGATCTGCAAAAGAAATGATGAAGACCTGGTGCAAGTCTGATGAAGAAATTGAAGAAATTTGGGTAAGTTTATAGATCTGGTCTGTTCTGAAAATTTATCTTTTACAGATCTATATGCTATTTTGTCTCGGTAAAAGCGCGTATATACGTGGGTTTGCTTAATAAAAGGTGCGTATGGAAGTTAGGGTTTCTGAAGCTTATTTACAGATATTACTTTTGTGATTTATGTTTTCTCTCTGCTGTCAGTCAATGAAGTCTACTTGAAGTTCTGGGTTTATTGAATATGGAGTATGCTGCTGATTTGATAATGAAAAAATCTAATCACTGATTGAGAAAACATGATGAAGGATGAGTGAGAAAACATGGTTAAACCTGACTGACTATCTAAAGGCTCTGCTTTGCTGAGAAAGTGTCTGACTGAAAACCTCAGATCTGAATCTGAGATTGATCACATTCTGAAAATCAGTATTCTCAGAAGTATACGCAGGTTGATACGAAGAAAAGCGCGTATACACGCAGCTTCGGTGAAGAGAAGTGGCGTATGCATTTCATGTTATGAAATACAGTATGCACAGAGGCATATGCAGGTTGGTGAGCAGGAAAATGCGATACACGCGGCTTCAGTGAATAAAATTAGCGTATGTTATTTGAATTAATAAATGTTCAGGTTTGAGTTTATATCTGCATATATATTCTGAAGTTTGGGTTATTTCTGATATTCTGATTACAATGGTCTCACCGTTCTGTTTGAAGTATTGGAAAAAATATGTTTGTTAATGTTAAGTGAAGGGTTGTGTTGAAGCTGTTTGATCCAGTATGAAAATTGATGAAATGTGGTCTGCAGTGGGTCTGAAGGTTGAAGCCTTCAGTATGGAAGTAGAAGCTTTCAGCCAGTAGAAGCTGGTGTTGAAATTAGGGGGTTGAAGCTCCCTTCCAGGAGAGGCTGGTAAACGAGATCAGGGGGTTGGAGCTCCCTTCTAGTTGTAGTTGGAAAACGAGAGAATTTTGTAGCCTTCTGCAGGTAGAAGCCTACGTACTGGTATAAGTCTGCATCAGTACAATGTTGTAAAAGGTTTTCTATATCATAAAGATTGAAGACAAAGACGACATCAGCGGTGGTTTTCTCCTGATTTGGGTTTCCACCTTAAATATTGGTGTTCATATGTGTGATTATTTATAGAGTTGTTTACTGCTCATAACTTCAGATTATCTAGACTTATTCATAACTAATAAATATGCTTAAAATACTGATTCTCTAAATATGAAAGATAAATCAGTATACGCTAGTTTCCTTCTATATTTCCGCGTGTATACACTAGTTTAGTTCATAAAAATCTCGTATGGAAATCTGCTCAAAGAAAAAGTAAAAAGTTTTCAGTCAGCTCTAAATATTGATTCACCCCCCCTCTCAATATTTTTCCCAACAATTGGTATCAGAGCAGGTCCTTCTGAAAAGGCTTAGCCGCTAGAAGGAAGATCAATCAAGATGAGAAATCAAGATGGAACAACATCTATCAGGCCTACGCTCTTCAACAGAAACAATTTATTCTTCTGGAAAAAAAGGATGAGATCCTATCTTCAGTCTCTGGGAGCAGATGTATGGGATATTGTTTAAGGAGGATATCAATATCCAGCCACAGTACCAACAGATCCAATGGAAAGAAAGAATTATGAAACAAATGCAAAAGCGGTCAATGCTCTATTGGGAAGTCTAGCTGAATCATAATTTGTCAAAGTCATGCAGTTGGATACAGGAAAGGCAATAAGGGACAAAATCATTCTAAGTTATGAAGGTGATGCAAAGGTAAAAAGTGTTAAACTCCAAACTCTCAGAATTCAATATGAAAATCTAAAAATGCATAATGAGGAGAGCATTGCCAGTTTCTTTTTACGTCTTGATGATATTTTAAACCGTATGAGAAATATGGGAGAAACAATAACTGAATCTACTTTGGTTGAGAAAGTTTTAAGATCACTAACGACAAAATTTGAGTCAAACGTTTCTGCTCTTGAAGAAAAGCAGGATCTTCAAAATCTTACTGTGGTGAAACTTCATGGCATACTAACTGCACGTGAAATGAGAAGAGGAGGACCATATGAAGTCAAAGAAGTCGTCTTTAGAGCTTCTACAAAGGGGAAAGAAGTACAAGAGACAGAAAGATCAGGGTATATCTCAGAAGAATATGAGGTAAATTTTGTAAAGAAACTCCAACTTGGCACAGGACGATTCAGAGATAAGCTTCCTTTCAAATGTTTTGCTTGTGGAAGAGTTGGTCATTATGCTGCTAAGTGTCCTTACAAAGAAACACATGAAAAAGGGAAGGAAGTAGCAAGAAGGAATAAGAGTCGGTTTAGCACTAGAAAAAGTTACTATACTCATGAAGACAGTGATGGATTATTTGACAGTGAGGAAGAATGTGAACAAGATCTTAGACTTCTCATGGCATTTGAAAAATAATCTAGAGAAGAAAAAGATACTTTTATGGATGCTTTAGAGGACAATGATTTTCTTTATGAATTCAATCAACTCAAAATATGCTTAGAAGAAAGTAAAATATGCTTATAAGAAAGTAAAATATCCATAGAAACTCTGAAAAATAAGCTTGAAGAAAAGGAGAAACACAATTAGAAATTAGAATGTGAAATAGTAAGTCTAAGAAAAGAAATTGAGAAAGTGAAGACTTTGAATCTTAGATTTTCTAAAGGATCTGAAACCTTAGATGAGATTATCAAGGTACAACGTTCTCCTCTTATAAATATAGGTCTTGGATATATCGGAGAATCTTCTCAGGCTTCAGCACCAAATTATCTAAAAGCAACTACAGCTAGTATACAACATTCTTCCACTTAGCAATGGAATACATAATATTTACAGGTAAAGCGTGACCATCTCAATTCAAAGAACACTAACAGGAATACCTTTCAAAGAAACACCAATCAATAGGTAAATTCAAGTAGAAGATTTCATGATTGCAGAAATTTCTTCTTCAATGGACAATGTTTCTCATGTCACAATTTTGGTCATAAATTTGTTCAATGTGTTGCATATAAAACCATCATGACAAGAGAAGTAAGAAAGAAAAGGATTGATATTGGAACAAAGAAGAATACCTATAACAACTTTTCTTCTCTTAAAAATGAAGTTGAATGTGCTTATTGCAATAAATTTGGCCATGAAGAATCTGAATGCAGGAGCAAAGTCTAGCCAAAAGAGTAGTTTCCTTCAAGCTCCAAAGTGTGGAAAAAGAAGGAATTACAAGTTGAAAATTGTGGCATAGCTTTATTTGTAGAAGGTGAAGAAAATCAATGGTACATTGATAGTGGATGCTCAAAACATATGACAGGGGACAAAAACAAACTTCTTGCATATAGTGCGCTAGAAAAAGAAAAGAATGTTACGTTTGGAAATGATACTCCTGCTGTCATTAAGGGAAAAGGGTCTGTTTTTCTAAAAGAAAAGGTGAAAGCTAATAATGTCATGTATGTGGATGGATTAAAGCATGACCTATTAAGTGTAAGTCAAATGTGTGATCAAGGAACTGAAGTTGTCTTTAGTGCAAAAGAATGTGTGGTACGTGATCTTGATACAGGTAAAACAATTATAAAAGGAAAAAGAACTCCAAGAAATCTGTATGTATTGAAGAACTGCAAAGAACAATGTTACTTGAGTAAATCTTCAGAAAACTGGCTATGGCATAGAATGTTGGGGCATCTGAGCTTCTCTCAAATCAGCAAATCAAGCAGACTTAAAGCTGTTCGTGATCTTCCCAATATTACTCTACCTGAAAGTATCATATGCAAATCTTGCCAGTTCGGTAAGAAAACCAGAGTTCAATTTAATGCCAAGTAAGGATCATCAAGTAAGCCTCTTGAACTCATTCATACTAACATATGTGGACCTGTGAGGAAAAAGTCACCACGTGGTGAACAATAATATATCTTATTTATTGATGATTTCTCTAGAATGTGTTGGATTGGGTTGATTAAACACAAAGATGAAGCATTTGAGAAATTTCAGATCTTCAAAGCAATGGTTGAAAATGAATTAGATCTAAAATCAAGTGTCTTAGATCTGATCGAGGAGGAGAATATACATCAGATGAATTCCTTGAATTTTGTGAACAACATGGCATAAAAAGACAGTTTTCTGTAGCTGGCACTCCACAACAAAATGGCATAGCAGAAAGAATGAATAGAACAGTTCAAAAAATGGCTAGAGCTATGCTTGATGATTCCGGAACACCTGACACATTTTGGGGAGAAGCAGCACATACAGTGGTAAATATTCTTAACAAGGCACATGTTCATGTAAATAGTGATAAAACTCCATATGAACTCTGGTATGGTAATCCTCCCACTGTGAAGCATTTTAGAGTTTTTGGAAGCAAATGCTTTATAAAAAATAATGATGAAAAACTTGGCAAGTTTGAACCCAGAGCAGATGAAGGAATACTTCTTGGTTACTCCTCTAGGAGTAGAGCATATAAATGTTACAAAAAAAGACTTTCAGAAGATTGTTGAATGTATTGATGTTGTTATTGATGAGTCTTCTGCAGCTCCAAAAGAAGAAAAACAAACAACAGATGAAGACGATGATGACGTAAATCCTTCTACATCAAATAGAAATGATATAAATAGTGAACCTAATGAAGAACCCGAAGATGATTTATCTGAAAAAGCTCCATCCAAATATGTTCAAAAGAATAATCCAGAATCCCAAATTTTGGGGGAAAAGGGATCAGGTGTACAAACAAGAAGGACTCTTGTGGGATATTCTAGCTATCTGGAATTTCTATCCACTATTGAACCACATAATGTCAATCAAGCTAGCAAAGATGAATGTTGGATTCAAGCCATGAATGAAGAGCTTGATCAAATTGAAAAGAATCACACTTGGGAATTAGTACCAAAACGTCATGACAAAAATGTCATTGGAACTAAATGGATATTCAAAAACAAGTTAAATGAGAATGGGGATGTTATAAGAAATAAAGCTAGACTTGTTTGCAAGGGGTATGCTCAACAAGAAGGTATAGACTTTGAAGAAACCTTTTCTCCTGTAGCAAAACTTGAAGCCATAAGAATGTTTCTTTCTTTTTCAAGCTTCGAAAAAATCAAAGTTTATCAAATGGATGTTAAATCTGCTTTTCTCAATGGTGATCTAGAAGAAGAAGTTTATATAGAACAACCAGAAGGATTCATTTTGGGAAATGATGAAAAACTTGTTTGTAGACTTAAAAAGGCTCTATATGGTCTCAAAAAAGCTCCAAGGGCATGGTATTATCGTCTTGACAAATATCTTCATCAACAAGGTTTTTCAAAGGGGTCTGCTGATAGCAACTTATACACAAAAATTGAAAATGATAAACTATTGATTGTGGTTGTATATGTTGATGATATCATTTTTGGAAGTAATGAAGAATCTATGAGTCAGAAATTTGCTTCTATTATGCAGCAAGAATTTGAAATGTCTTTACTTGGGGAACTAACATTCTTTCTTGGCTTGCAAGTGCATCAAACTGCAGATGGTATATTCTTATCACAAGAAAAATACCTTAAGCAAATTCTGAAGAAGTATGGCATGGAAGAGTGCAAACATGTAAGTACACCAATGATAACCGGATGTAATCTCAGTTCTCATGATGATTCTCCCACGGTGAATCAACCAGAATACAGATCTATGATAGGAAGTCTACTTTATCTCACTGGGACTAGACCATACATTATGCATGCAGTTGGTATTGTTGGATGATTCCAAGCTAATCCAAAAGAGTCTCACCTTCAGGCTGTCAAAAGAATATTCAAATATCTACAAGGAACTCAAGACTTTGGACTATGGTATCCAAAGAATGCTGATCTCACTCTTCATGCTTACACTGATGCAGATTGGGCTGGAAATGTTGATGATCGGAAAAGCACTAGTGGTGGTGCATTCTATATGGAGCCCCGGTTAGTATCTTGGTTCAGCAAGAAGCAAAGCTCTATTGCCTTATCTACAGCAGAAGCAGAATATGTGGCTGCCGCATCATGTTGCACTCAACTTCTTTGGATGATGCAAACCTTACAAGACATTCAAATCAAATTTTCACCTCCTATCTCCATTATGTGTGATAATACAAGTGACATCAGTATCTCAAAGAATCCTGTTATGAATTCCAATACCAAGCACATTCCCATCAAGTATCACTTCTTACGTGAACAAGTGCTTGAACAAAAGGTGAAGTTGAAGTATGTTCCCTCCAAAGAACAAGTTGTTGATATATTTACCAAACCTTTACCCAGGGAAGCGTTCGAATATCTCAGATAGAAGCTAGGAGTTGTCTCTGCCTCTCAGAATATCAGATTTGCTTAAATTTAGAAGATTAAATTGGATACGCGGATTTCCTGAAGGACAGTTGTGTATATACGCGATTTTATAGACAGAAAACCGCGTATGGGTGTTTGCTGACAAAATTTTTCTGGGTCAGCATTCTTCAGCGCAGTTGCATTGTTGTTGGGTATCTCTGGTGATGTTCCAGCTCTCATATTTCTGTTTCATTCTCTAATGTTTCTGATGAAGATGCCTTGATGATTTGCTATTGAAAGTGTTTAGGATGCATAGGCTAAGGGGGAGCATTGGTCATGTAGAAAGGATGCATTGTTGGCATTCTAATTATTTGTTGTAGTCTGATCTCATGCTTGAGAATCTTTGATCTTGATTGTATAATTCATTTCTGTAATTGATGAAAAAGGTCATGTTGAGACCTATGATGTAAAATTGAAATAATCAGTCATGTAAGGACTTGTTCAAATGTGTAAACCCACTTGGTTGGCTACTTGAGTCACATATGTAAATCCACTTGGTTGGATCATTGATGTAAGTATGAGTCCTTGGTGATAGGAAAGGTCATAGAGTCATGTAATTCATGAAAAATATGTTTGAAGATTCAACGTGAACTTAGGGGGAGCATGGTCACTTCAGTGCACATCAGATCTACAGAGCTCTTCTTTCTACAAGAGAAGAAAAACCTTGTTTTGGTTTTGATCTGCCCTTTGCCCTTGATGTCAAAGGGGGAGAGTATCATGGTGTTTGAATAATGGGTGTTTGAATAATGGTTATATTCAATGTATCTATCTGTTTTGGTGATCAAACACCATCATGGTTTCCATCAAGTCCAAAGGGGGAGATTGTTGGCAATATGATGCAATGTGTTGTCCTTGATGGCAACCTACTTGATGAAGTTGTCTTTGGATAGCAACCTATGTGTTAAAGATGTAAAAATGATGTATCTACAGATGTGATAGAGAAAATAATTCCAGTAAGTGCTGGAGAAATGATAAATATAATATGTCACAATGTATATGCGAGTTTGTAAAGGCCAAGTCGCGTATGCAAGTGGATAAGTACATCCCAAGTCGCGTATGCCATTTTGCGCTCCAAATTTATAATACCAAGGGGCATTACCATGGTTTTGGCACACAGTATTGAGCGCTGTATGGTTTATTTGATTCCGTCCAAGAATACCATCGGAAGTTGTGTGGTTTTGGCTCACGGTATTGGTAAAAGATAAATCTATTTAAGAAGAAGAAATTCATAGTGCAAGGTGTGCATGTGTAAGGGTTGTTGATGAATAAATTCCTCTAAGGAATATCTGCATGGTTGAACTCTGTTCTTAATTGATATATTTGAATCTATGATGCACCTATGGATATGATGAAGGGTCAAGATCTCTAGATCTAGAAATGATGAATCTCTAGGATGATCTGCAAAAGAAATGACGAAGAATTGGCACAAGTCTGATGAAGAAATTGAAGAAATCTGGGTAAGTTTATAGATCTGGTATGTTCTACAAATTTATCTTTTACAGATCTATATGCTAGTTTGTCTCGGTAAAAGCACGTATATATGCGGGTTCGCTTAATAAAAAGCACGTATGGAAGTTAGGGTTTCTAAAGCTTATTTACAGATATTACTTCCATTGTTTCTGTTTTCTCTCTGTTGTCAGTCAATGAAGTCTAATTGAAGTTCAGGGTTGATTGAATATGGAATATGCTGCTGATTTGATAATGAAAAAATCTGATCACTGATTAAGAAAACATGATGAAGGATGAGTGAGAAAACATGGTTAAACTTGATTGACTAAAGGCTCTGCTTTGCTGAGAAGGTGTCTGAATGAAAACCTCAGATCTGAATCTGAGATTGATCACATTCTGAAAATAGGTATCCTCAGAAGTGTACGCAGGTTGATACAAAGAAAAGCGCATATACATGCAGCTTCGGTGAAGAGAAGTGGCGTATGCATTTCATGTTATGAAATACAGTATGCACATAGGCATACGCAGGTTGGTGAGCAGGAAAATGCGTATACACGCGGCTTCAGTGAATGAAAGTAGCGTATGCTATTTGAATTAATAAATGTTCAGGGTTGAGTTTATATCTGCATATCTATTCTGAAGTCTGGGTTATTTCTGATATTCTGATTACAGTGGTCTCACTGTTCTGTTTGAAGTATTGGGCAAAATATGTTTGTTAATGTTAAGTGAAGGGTTGTGTTGAAGTTGTTTGATCCAGTATGAAAATTGATGAAACGTGGTATGCAGTGGTTCTGAAGGTTGAAGCCTTCAGTATGGAAGTAGAAGCTTTCAGCCAGTAGACGCTGGTGTTGAAATCAGGGGGTTGAAGCTCCCTTCCAGGAGAGGCCAGTAGCGAGATCGGGGGGGGTTAGAGCTCACACGGTTGTGGCCCGGAAACGAGAGAAAGGTTGGAAAGCCTGCAGGTCTGTGTGCGGACGACAGGACGGTCAGTGTTAGAATGTACGCATGAGTACAATGTTGTAAAAGGTTTTATATATAATAAAGATTGAAGACAGAGACGACAACAGCGGTGGTTTTCTTCCGATTTGGGTTTCCACCTTAAATATTGGTGTTCATATGTGTAATTATTTATACAGTTGTTTACTGCTCATAACTTCAGATTATCTAGCCTTATTCATAACTAATAAATCTGCTTAAAATACTGATTCTCTAAATCTGAAAGATAAATAAATATACGCTAGTTTCCTTCTATATTTCCGCGTGTATACGCTAGCTCAGTTCATAAAAATAGTGTATGGAAATTTGCTCAAAGAAAAAGTAAAATTTTTTCAGTCAGCTCTAAATACTGATTCACCCCCACTCTCAGTATTTTTCCCAACACTAGTACTATCATTATTCAAAATCATAAACCCCCATTGAGAGAGCCCTCTCAAACTGAAGAGGCTAATCTTTTGTTAGAAGTGGTTTGAAATAGTTACACTGAGTTGTTTGATGAGCAGCCAATCAGGTTCAATTTGGTGATAACACACGTAATGTTGTCATCATCTGCCACTTCATATTTTTAAAGCCAATCTCAGGCTACCATCTGTCCTATCAGAGGAGTGAGAAGAGAACCTGACAGACCTTGGTTGCACCATACAAACCTTTGTCAATTTCTATTTTGAATTTATCGACACTTTTACCTCTTATCGGCATGTTGGATATCACAACTTCTTAATGTAGCTTTCTCAAGAAGTGTCGATATTATAGACCCCTGATGTTCCAAAAAACTCGGGCCTCCTATATTCCGATATGCCAGACTTCCAACAATCGCCAACCTCCAATGTTCCAATATCCTAGACCTCTGATATTATGATGTGTCGATATTCGTTGTCCTCTGATATGCCGATATTCGTTGACCTTCAATATGCCGATATTCAATGACCTCTGATATTCTGATGACCTACGAACTTTGATGTTCTGATATTAGGTCCCGATGAGTTCAAACAATAAATATTTTGATATCTCATAGTATCTATTCTTTGACCTTCGATATTTCATCCTTCTCAAGGCTTCAAGTCCCTAGACATCATCAGGCCATATCTTTTGAACCAGGAGGTCATTTTTGGACTTACGCATATCGTTGGAAATATTTTCCAGAGATGTTTCTAGTGGATTGGATCTTATGTAGACTAGGATAATATTTTCTGCCACTAAGGTGACTCCAAAAATTCTGCGATACTCTACTTCTTGACCCTTCTTCTCATGTTTGGATTTCTAACATCCCAACCATCATAGTCATCATTTAATGGATTTTCAATAAGGTTGCTACTATGATGATTCTCTAATAGAAGCATGCGGATATCAATAGAACATTTTCTGCCCCTGAGGTGACTGCAAACTCTCTGCCACACTTTGTTTCTTGACTATTCTTCTTGCTTTGAATGTTGAGTGCCTATTCACCATAGTAATCATTTTATGGCTTCTCAATAAGCCTGCTACTATGTTGATTCTGAACTGGAAGTCCGCAACTATCAATAGATTAATACAGGACAATTAGAGACATATTTTATGGGTTTTCAATAAGCCAACTACTATGGTGATTCTCTACCATAAGCTTGCAGCTATCATTGATCACCATCGACTCATTTTAACATCAATGCCAACACTTATTGTAGTCAATCATCTATTCTAGTTTGGTTGAAATCAACGCCAACACTCCTGTAAATAGTTAGTCAATGCTAATTGTCTAAGAAATTCCCTAAGGATGGTGAAGAAATTATGAGGCATCCAAGCTCGATTTGGTTTTGTGATCTCGACACTGATTTAGGTGTGAGCATGGTATGGAGAGGGCGAAGTTGGTTTAAACTATGTATTCCCTTGGTTGCGATTGTATTTATTTATCCCATGAGATACCACATTCATTCTTGGAATATGACATAGAGGTGATTGGCTGAAGAGAGATTTGGCTTAGCCAATTCATGGTCGGGTGGAGCTTGGATGTCTTGAACCTAGTCGATAATTTCCTATGTTTAATAAAAGATAGGTTTCTCTTGTTTTGGATAAGGAAATATATTGGTTATTATGTGGCTTTAATGGTTGTTGTCTTACTATTAATTATCTGGTTATATGGTGGTTATAAGCATGGTTTTATGAAAAAACTTAGTCATGTATCTTTTCATGTTTTCACTCATAAGTGAATAAATAATTAATGCAATACCTAATTAGTTGTAATATCCCAAAAGGGGATCTGTCAGCAATGCATGACTGGAAAAAACATTTTCCAGTAATGGATGCAACATAAATGAAAAATAACACTTGAATCCCTTAGATATAAGTATCTAAGTATTAAATCCAAGAGGATATCAAAAATAAATCCTTCTAGGTGGGTTAAACAGATCTCCCACACCTATTTTACTTGAAAAGTGCCCCAAAGAGGGACTGCAACAACAATAAACAATTATTCTAAGAAAATAACGCAGTTTCTGCAGAGAAGTGATAGGAGGCTAATGAAATGTTCTTCAATAGTACTTACAACATCAATAAAGTTATACAATGAATTTTATCAAATAAATGGCTGAAAATACAAGTGATAGACAAAAGAAATCTCCTCAAAAGAGGGCTGCAACGATATGAATGACTAAGAACTGCCTTGACAATGTTATTTTTATTAGGCTGCAACTGTTGTTGATAACATGCTATATATAGAGCAGATATATGTGCAAAAGGTTTTGTATATATCAGATCCATACACTAGAAGAGCTCCTCTTTCAGATCCCCTTGGGGTTTTCAGCAGAAAATGAGACACATGGAGTAGATCTGAATTTTTGTGTAGAAGATTTGCAGATCTGTTCATAATTTCTGAAGCAAATGTAGAAATGTATGGATAATATTTGAAAGGAACATGGATTGGTTGGCCAATCCATGGATCACCACAGTGAGGGAAAATTTCCAACACTAGAGATCTTTCTCCCAAAA
Organism: Pinus albicaulis; assembly: GCA_034641835.2. Lineage (NCBI taxonomy): Eukaryota > Viridiplantae > Streptophyta > Pinopsida > Pinales > Pinaceae > Pinus > Pinus albicaulis. Next base: position 83,819,431 of record CM076581.1, on the reverse strand, counting down.
GAATGCTAAATCACCCTGCAACTTCTCCTTTGCAAATAACACAATTTAGGAAGATGAACTATGTTGTAGCCTCTGATATGTGGTTTGGCCTGATACCAAGATCTGATATTATGCTCCAATCATTCCATACATTCTTCCAGGAGGTTAAAATACACACTCACTGAGAAGAGGCACTAGAATTTCTTAGATCTGAAAAGATCTAAACTACACTCACTGTAGCTTACAAAAGTAAGAAAAACCTCACTAGATCTGTGTTGCAGTTGGAAGTAGAAGCTTGGTCTCGAGCCAAATAGTGGACTAAGCAATACAAACCCTCCCAAGAGCTACTCAATGGGAAGAGGTGGAACTCCTAAACAGGAAATTCCAATGCTAAACATCATATGCAATCTAGGCTAAACATCCAAGAAATATATTTTTCTAAACAGACAAAAATTCAAAAATCATATCATGAAAAACCTCAATATGTTGCCTTCCCCTTCCTTTTATAAGGTGAGAGCTTGCCAAAACCCTAAACCACCTTCATTAACTTATCTCTTTCACACAAGAGACCTCCTCCTAGAATTACGTTGTGCCTCATTGATGACCACTCCTCCAATACTGCACTATATATATGGTCAAGATTGACCCAGTCAAGTGTATTTGTTCTTTTCACACTCAAGTGTGTTTATTAAAGTGGCCCAGATTTACCCTTTTTCACATTGGGCATGGATTTATTCTTCCATTAGGAGTTTAATGACCCTCCTTTACATAATTATTCTTGGAACAAAGAAAACAAGATAAAATTGAATATTCCTATTAAAATAGGAATATTACAGTCCTCCCCTCCAGAATGTTGCTTTCCCTCAAGCAACTTACAAGGAATTTGCAAAATCTCCAATGGAATTATCTCCTCCCAAGGGTTTAAGTGTGATTTTGGTGAATGAACCAATCAACTATCATCATAAAAAAGTGGGAGATACATAGAGATAGTTTCTTGCTTCCATTGGTTTTCTAAAGGCATGAGATGGTAAATGTAGGGTACTTCAACCCCCATGAGAGGCTTAAATCTCCATGCTACCATCCAAAAAAAGTGAGCCATCCTCGGTAGCTCACAAAAAAAGTCACCAATTCCCCCGATTTGCATTGTGTAGGGGCTCTATGCATGGAAATGAGAGATGAGGATACTTAAATCACACTGTCCCTCTTTCCATTTTTGATGAATGTGGAGCTGCTAATCCTGGGTTGCAATAAAATAGTCCTCATGAAGCCAAAAGGAACTTGGAACTTCATGATTTTCTTCACTGATTCTAGTGACTCTCCTTGCCCAATCTCCTATGCATATAGTGAGTAGATTATCTTCACCATATGTGCTCCAAAAGAAACATGGACTAAGTGTCATATGATATATTGGATGGTGACAATAGTCCCTCCCTTGAGACCAGCGTTGTCCATCATCTTGCTGCCTCAAATCATGGTACAATAAGTGGCCATCCCACCACCTTCTTGCTGAAATAAGCTTCTTCAAAGCCTGAAAATGATGGAGGATAATAGGTGTTGGCTGAACATGATTCCAAAAACACATGTCTTGTTCCAAGTACTCTCTTGTGAGAGATATTTTCCCATGACATAAGCCCAATACATGACCCTTTGCATAAGAAAACACAATACATAAGGCAGCAATCATATAAGGTCTTATCCTCTTCTTGAAGTACAAATGAATATGGGAGATTGCGTTCCCCATGGACACATTCACCCAATGTGTCATTCCTCCTCTCATGTTCATAACAAAGATTGGAGCATTATTGACATCATGATATAAAAAAGCTCCCTTATGCCGCCTCATGAGAAGGTTACATTTTCTCCCAACCCAAAGTACATACATGATTATGATATTCATTCTAAACAGAAATACATGTACATACATCATAGGCATAAGTAAATGTATGGACATGGAATTCATCATGGGGTGCCCATAATTATTGTCAACCAAGGAAACCATACCTTCTTATTATGCATTCCTTCCTTGAAATTAAAGGCATGAGACAAGAAAATCAAAAACTTTGGGTGGTACCCACACTCACCCAATAGAAACCAGCACAGGTCATCTCCTCCCTACTTCAGATCTAGATGTGGTAAGCGGTTTACATGCCACTTACTTGCTGCCCTTATCATTCCACCACGGCTAAAGGTGAAATGTATATTTTGTGCTTTAGGAAAGTACCCATCATGCTGCAAAACCTCCCTTAGCCCATCAAGGGAGTGGCCATGTTTGGAAATAGTTCTGGCCCATAGTTGGCCATGAAGTTTATAAGGTAGGACACTCCTTTTAGGAGTCATGGCTTGCACATGTAAAGTAAAATAATGCATGAAATCGTAAAGTAAAATGTGATTGGAATAAGCATGCTTCTTACCCAAAGTCTCCAGCGCTGTGATAGTTCCTCTCTTGGCCAAATGTATCATCAATGTACAAGGTTGAGAGAACACTTTGCTCTTTTCATCAGGGGGTTGCCCTGGTGGGATTCTTCCAAGTAAGGAGACATCAAGGCATAGATCAAGATAGAAATATGTATAGACTAATGTGTCCTTGCTTCTATTGCATAGATCTTCATGCCTTCTTAGTGCATCACTCCTTTGAGATAAAGAGGGGTAAATGTTTCTTACCCTATGAAGCTTGCCTTCCCCTTTATCTCCTGCAGTATTCAGGATCTCACCATCTGATAATGATGGCACATGCTGCCCATGGGTTGTGCCATAATTTATATATGTGAGATTCTTTGAAACTCCTTGCAAGAATGCAAGAGCTTCTCTTCTTGGAGCAGCTGCCCCTTCTTCTTCTTCATGAAATGCTAGGGATGCCTTTGTTATGACTGCACTGTCACCCCTAGCCTTTTCTTCAATGGTGGAAAATGCCTCATCATCAATAGGATACCTTAGATATTGGTCTAATTTTGAAGGAGGAATATCCATGTATTGTTTTTGAGAAGATGACTCTTCATCCAATGAGGATCTTGCCATTGGCACATCTCCTCTCTTCCTCCTCATGAAGAAGTTGCTGATAGAACATGGTAGCGTTGATGATATGGATAAGTGCTCATACCCATAAGATGAGGATGTAGGATTTTCATTATACATAGATCTTGTGGATCCAATTGGGGAAACTTCATGGTTTATCCTTTTTATTTCTCTGTTCTCTCCTTTAGGCTTAAACAGAGTTTGGAACAGAGTTCTCAGGAACTCTTTCCCTTCCCTCCTTCCAAACAAAGGGTTTTGACATTTAATTTCTGTGTCTTCAATGCAATAAATCTCCTTATTCTGTCTTCTTCCTTCTTGAAACGACATATTGGTTTGATGCTCACAAGCTGAACCAAGGATCATGCTTTAATACCATTGTAATATCCCAAAAGGCGATCTGTCAGCAATGCATGACTGGAAAACGCATTTTCCAGTAATGGATGCAATAGAAATGAAAACCAACACCTGGATACATTATATATGAGTATCTAAGTCCTAAATCCAAGAGGGTATCAAAAATAAATCCTTCTAGGTGGGTTAAATAGATCTCCCACACCTAGTTTACTTGAAAAGTGCCCCAAAGACAGACTGCAGCAACAATAAACAATTCTGCTCAGAAAATAACACAGTTTCTGCAGAGCAGTGATAGGAGGCTCATGAAATGTTCTTAAATAGTAATTACAATAGCAATAAAGTTATACAATGAATTTTATCAAATACATGGCTTAAAATGCAAGTCATATACAGAAGAAATCTCCTCAAAAGAGGGCTGCAACCATATGAGTGACTGAAAACTGCCTTGAAAACGTTATTTTTATTAGGCTGCAACTGCTGTTGATTACATGTTAGATCTAGATCAGATCTATGTGCAAAAGGTTTGATATATATCAGATCCATACACTAGAAGAGCTCCTCTTTTAGATTCCCTTGGGGTTTTCAACAGAAAATGAGACACATGGAGTAGATCTGAATTTCTGTGCAGCAGATCTACAGATCTGTTCAGAATTTCTGAAGCAAATGCAGAAATGTATGGATCAGATTTTAAAGGAACATGGATTGGTTGGCCAATCCGTGGATCACCACAGTGAGGGAAAATTTCCAACACTAGAAAAATTTCTCCCAAAAGACTGCTAAATCACCCTGCAACTTCTCCTTTGAAAATAACGTAGTTTAGGAAGATGAAATGCATTGTAGACTCTGATATGTGGTTTTTCATGATACCAAGATATGATATTATGCTCCAATCATTCCATACACTCTTCCAGGAGGTTAAAAGACACACTCACTAAGAAGAGGAACTAGAATATCTTAGATATGAAAATATCTAAGCTCCACTCGCTGCAGCTTACAAAAGCAAGCAAACCCTCACTAGATCTGCGTTGCAGTTGGAAGTAGAAGCTTGATCTCCAACCAAATAGTGGACTAAGCAATACAAACCCTCCCAAGAGCTACTCAATGGGAAGAGGTGGAACTAATAAACATGAAATTCCAATGCTAAACAACATATGCAATCTAGGCTAAATAGCCAAGAAAGCTATTTGTATAAACAGACAAAAATTCAGAAATCATATCGTGAACAACCTCAATATGTTGCCTTTCCCTTCCTTTTATAATATGAGAGCTTGCCAAAACCCTAAACCACCTTCATTAACTTATCTATTTCACACAAGAGACCTCCTCCTAGAATTACGTTGTGCCTCATTGATGAGCACTCCTCCAATACTGCGCTGTAGATATGGTCAAGATTGACCCAGTCAAGTGGATTTTTTCTTTTCACACTCAAGTGTGTTTATTAAAGTGGCCCAAATTTACCCATTTTCACATTGGGCATGGATTTTGTTAGCCCCCTATGAATTTTTTGACAAGAAAACAGGGGGCTAAAATGTTTTGAGCCTTCAAGGAATGCATTTCCCTCTGAAAACACATCATCCTTGAAGCCTCCTTATGCCCTTGTCCTTTAATAAATCCCCATTGTTGTTTCCAATTATAAAGCCTCTCTGATTGTGAAGAAATGCCCAAAAGGCCTCCTCCTTTTTCCCCTTATATCATCCCTTCTAAACCTCTGCTTCATCCCCTTTTACTTCTCTCTTTTTCCCCCATTAACCCTATAAACCATCTCAAGTCCCCTTTTAAACCCTTCAAATACTCTTTGTTTGGTTTAATAAACCCTTTTCCTCTCTATCGTTACCCTTCTTTGGCCTTAAAATGCATTAAAATGGGCCAAAAAACCCACTTTCTACCTTATATTAAGGCCTAGCCGCTTTCGGCATAGCCCCTTAACCACTTTCCCGCCATATGCCCCATGCCCAGGACCAAGCGCTTAAGCCCTGGGCACTAATCTCAATCGCACCATCGAGCGAGCGCAATTCTATGTGTTAACTTAAAAATCCCGATGCGATTCAATTTTGGTCTGTAGCTTCGCGGATAAAATCTCCGCCGTTGATTTGAATATATCTAACAGTCCGCGCTTTCCCGCTTCCCCCGCTCCGATCGCATCGCAATTGTCAATCGTTGCCCTTTGCGATTGCGATCTCTGCCGTTGATCCATAATTTGATCCAACGACCCAGCGCTAATCGTTGCACGCTCGTCACCCTTCCCTTTCCGCCCCTTCGATTAAAGTTGAACCATTGATTCCCCTATTGATCCGACGCCCCTCGCTCTCCCACTCCAATCACAATAACATTTTCCAATCGCTGCCACCTTCCGCCCTGTGCGATTGCGATTTCCCCGATCCGATCTTGACCGTTCATTCCTTTTGATCTAATGGCCATCGCATCTCGTATCCATTCGTTTATTCTCATCGGGTTATCGTAGGGCTCCATCACTTAACCTCCGCCGTCGATCTCCTCCTAAGATCCGATGGTCCTAAATGAATCGCCCTCCACCCACATTGGGTCCCACCATCCAAAGGCTCCGCTTCATTGTTTTTCCGTGTTTTCCTTTGTAATTCGCCCAAGCATTGATCTTTGGGATTTACACTAATGATCATTTATTCTGCCACTCTTCATTGTTTCCACTGTTCTCCACTACTCTGCCACCATTCCTCCGACCTTCACAAAAAATATTCCGCCATCGTCCCCGAATTTTATAATTGATTTAATTTAGTTTGCAGGGGTCACAAAGAGGCCATTTCAGCATTGGCCAGCGTATCAGCAGCAGAGAGCAAAGGGATTGGAGCCCATTAATTTCATATTTGTCACTTAATCCTGTGATCAAAGGAAAATTCGGAGACCCAAAAGCACACGTAACAAGCCATATCTTTGTATAATGTCAGTAGAGCACCATTTCTCCAAAAGGACACCTTCCTATAGAGTCTCCATGCCTCCTTGAGCCCTTAAACGTATTTCAATGACAGAAGCTTCTTAAAGACTGTCTGGACAACATTTATGGAGGTATGGAGAGACCTGCAGTTTTCCCATCCATGTCATTTATTCCAGAAGGATAGCGTAGAGTTCCAAACAGGCAGAAGGAATTCACGAAACATTCGAGGTCAAATCCGACCCGACAGAGATCTTTGAACCGGTCTACAGAGTACAGTGTGGAGCTATTAAGCAGAGTGGTCTCAGACTCTTCCACCACTCTGTCTTAATGGATCCATTTAATTTGTATCTACTCCTGCTATTTTTCATTCCCCTATAAGTAATCCATAGAACAAATTCAAAAGGTGGTTGTTCGGTTGTTGCTGTTGTAGTTAGAGGGATTCAGTTTTGATTGTTAGAACAGTTTGGGAGAGAGTAGCAGAGTAGTGTGTAATGTAGTAGGCTGAGAGGAGAAGTTTGGATTGTAACAACCATTTAGCTCAGTGTATGTGACTGGTTTTGCATCAATTAATCAAGCACATTTCTTTGGATCTTGGTCTATTACTACGGGTGATGTTTCTCTCTTTGTATCTTTTATTTAAATTTTCATGTTTTTCATTGGTCTTCTGGGCTTGCATCAGAAATATGGCATAGGATTTACCCTTGTTAGGTACCCTATGTCTCTGCTCTCTTTGCCTTAAATGTTTTCTGCTGTATGTGTTATCCGAGGGTTGATTTTAGTTAATTTAACTAATGTAGTGGATGTCATTGCCTGCTAGCTGATGTATGAATTAGCGAAATCTGTCTTTAGTTGTTCTGGTTGGGTTTAAGATGGAAGATTTGGAAAACTGGGGATTAGAGTTAGCCCTGTCCACCAGGGTCCTTGTGCGACCAGCTGGCCTCTCTAAGATCTCTTGCTAGTTTCAAAGCATTGAAGGTTCAAAGTCCTTCTCTGATCTATAGACCCTGGCTCTGTCAAACTTATCTATGTTTTCCCTTGGAGCATGATAAAGCTGACCTGGAGTTAAATGACCTCTGGTCCGATCTATAAGCTACCCCTTTGTCCCTCCATTGAAAGCTACCTTTGAAAGCTACCTCTGACCTGATCTATAAACAGAAATTGGGTTGTTTTCCTTCTTTCACTTTTAATCCTTAATGTTCCATTCCATCATCTATCTAAAAATATCCTTTAGTGTAGATGACTTTTCCTCTGAAAGCCTTGGATAGTTTTTTCATGTAATTACCTTTCATGACTCCATAGACCAATGGATGGCATTTTCTTGACCTATCCTCCTTTGCCGAAACATCCTGCTATTTTGCTCCTTTCCTCCTATTACCTTCTCAGTCTATGATCTCATGACCAACCCAACAACCAACCAACCAAATCATTTTAAAACCCCCTTTGTGCTTCATAACTAGCCTAACATCTCATTTGAGCTTTCAAAGATATACCATTCTTTGTTTCATTGGAGAGATCCCTCTCCGGGTCTAGGAGGGCTAGATCCTAGGGCCCCAAAGTGCTTATGATGTTGTCTCATCTTTTGGTCTTGCCAATCTGGCCAAAACATGGGAACCCCAACATAATGGCGACTCCACTGGGGAAAAATATGAGAGTCTATAACTGATAACATTTGTCTATCTCCCATTGCCGTCACCAACATAATGGCGACTCCACTAGGGATATCTGAGAGTCCATAACTGCTAATATTGGTCTGTGTCCCATTGTCGTCACCAACATAATGGCGACTCCGCTGGGGAGTAGAGACCAATCAAACTTGATTTTGTAAATCACTGTGGTGGACAGTAAAATTGTAAATCCTCCACCCGGCGACTCCACAGTTCCTAAATGATAAAAGACTCCACTGGTGATCAGTAGGCCACTGATTATTTGTGTTTTCACAAGACTCCACTGGGAGACCAGTCGCATTACAACATCATCCCCACCAATGGAAGACTCTGAGCTAAGTCCCCTTGAAGAGTTTTTTTGTGGAATATCAGATATACTGGCTAAACTTAGAAGCGAGGACCTTCCAGAGGTTTTCCATTCCAGCTCAAGATTCAATAATCAACCTAAGCTGAAGAAAGTTTTTCTAGAAGTGCTGGTTGAAAGGTATGAAGCTGATATTGAACTTTTGAACTCACAAGAGAAATCATACCAGTTCAGAGACCCCAAAGCATTTCTAGAGAATCTCCCTCCCCCTAAGAGGGAAGAGATTCCACTGCCTGTTGAAATACAAGAAGAAGATGATCGAGCTTTCAAGAGCCACACTGAAGACGCAGTGGAAGATACAATAGTCAAAGCTGCCCAGGATGAAGACAACCTACCAGTCATGGCAGGCCTGAAAGAAGAAAGTGTACATCATCTGTTCATTGATCCTGTGGCAGAATACATGGAAGCCCTGATCAGCTCAAATTCTCCAGCATTGATCCTTCGCCAGGGCCAGATTCATCAGGAGTGGTCACCACTGATGGTGACCGCAGTTTTGAAGAACCACATGCAGAGCACCCTGTGGTTATCTCTGACAGGCAGTCAGTGCTCATATCCTTCCTAGATACTACTTGACTGGCTGCATTGGCATTATTGTATCACCTAGAACATCAGATATTTCCAAGTAGAGTAGGGTAGGTAGGAAAAGCTCAATAAAGCTCAGTCTATGAGCATGTAGTTAGTTGTTTTTAATTTCTGCAAATTCCAGCAAGCCAGATAGTCTAATATGGGCTTGACTGTTTTCAATTTCTGTCTTAGAATGTAGAGAAGAAGTCTGCTAGATAGTTTAATCCTAGCAGATATTAGTTTAGGTAGAAAAACTATGAGACTAAACAGAGTCTAATCTGGTCTTATGGAGTAATAAGGGTAGAAATAGAATAGCTTTATTTTCTTGCTTGTAAAAAATTGATGATGTAAAGGGTCTGCAAGTCCAAATGCACCCAGAAGAAAATGTTAGGACTATAGTATGGGTAGGTAGTTGTTTGGGAGAATGTTTACTGCTGATATGATGTCTTCATGATTTGTGGCAGCTGATCGAAGAAAAGAATGGATGTGTCAAGTACCATGCATCTGGCCTACACCAAAGATCAATATCTGAATTCTTGAATCCTTCAAGAAGAAGCCATCCCCATGTGGAGCCACTGTTAGCCCCTTATGAATTTTTTGAAAAGCAAACAGGGGGCTAAATGTTTTGAGCCTTCAAGGAATGCATTTTCCTCTGAAAACACATCATCCTTGAAGCCTCCTTATTCCCTTGTCCTTTGATAAACCCCCACTACTGTTTCCAGTTATAAAGCCTCTCTGATTGTGAAGAAATGCCCAAAAGGCCTCCTCCTTTTTCCCCTTATATCATCCTTTCTAAACCTCTGCTTCATCCCATTTTAATTCTCTCTTTTTCCCCCATTAACCCTCTAAACCATCTCAAGTCCCCTTTTAAACCCTTAAAATACTCTTTGTTTGGTTTAATAAACCCTTTTCCTCTCTATCGTTACCCTTCTTTGGCCTTAAAATGCATTAAAATGGGCCAAAAAGCCCACTTTCTACCTTATATTAAGGTCTAGCCCCTTAACCACTTCCCCGCCATATGCCCCGCGCCCAGGACCAAGCGCTTAAGCCTCGGGCGCTAATCACAATCACACCATCGGGCGAGCGCAGTTCTATGTATTAACTTAAAAATCCCGATGAGATTGAGTTTTGGTCTATAGCGCCGCGGATACAATCTCCGCCGTTGATATGAATAGATCTAACGGTCCGCGCTTTTCCGCTTCGCCTGCTCTGATCGCATCGAAATTGTCAATCGTTGCCCTTTGCGATTGCGATCTCTGCCGTTGATCCATAATTTGATCCAATGGCCCAACGCTAATTGTTGCGCGCTTGTCTCCCTTCCCTTTCTGCCCCTCCGATTAAAGTTGAAGCATCGATTCCCCTGTTGATCCGACGACCCTCACTCTCCCTCTCCAATCGCAATCAAATTTTCCAATCGCTTCCATCTTCCTCTCTATGCGATTGCGATTTCCCCGATCCGATCCCAACCGTTCATTCCTTTTGATCCAATAGCCATCGCATCTCGCATCCATTCGTTTCTTCTCATCGGGTTATCGCGGGGCTCCATCGCTTAACCTCCACCGTCAATCTCCTCCTGAGATCCGACGGTCCTAAATGAATCGCCCTCCACCCACACCGGGTCCCACCATCCAAAGGCTCCACTTCATTGTTTCCCTATGTTTTCCTTTGTAATTCACCCAAGCATTGATCTTTGGGCTTTACACTAATGATCATTTCTTCCGCCACTCTTGATTGTTTCCACTATTCTCCACTACTCCGCCACCATTCCTCCGGCCTCCACAGCAAATATTCTGCCACCGTCCCGGGATTTTATAATTGATTTAATTTAGTGTGTAGGGGTCGCAAAGAGGCCATTTCAGCATCAGCCAGCGTATCAGCAGCAGAGAGCAAAGGGATTGGAGCCCGCTAATTTCATATTTTTCGCTTAATCCCGTGATCAAAGGAAAAGACGTAGTCCGGAGACCCAAAAGCACACGTAACAAGACATATCTTTGTATAATGTCAACAGAGCACCGTTTCTCCAAAAGGACACCTTCCTACAGATTCTCCATGCCTCCTTGAGCCCTTAAACGTATTTCACTGACAGAAGCTTCTTAAAGACTGTCTGGACAATAGTTATGGAGGTATGGAGAGACCTGCAGTTTTCCCATCCATGTCATTTATTCCAGAAGGCTAGCGCAAAGTTCCAAATAGGCAGAAGGACTTCACAAAACATTCGATGTCAAATCCGACCCGACAAAGATCTCTGAACCGGTCTACAGAGTACAGTGCAGAACTATTGTTGGCCGGATAAATCGTTCTTGCGGACAAGACCGATCTCCCTAGTGTCAGAAGACAATCTAGCAACAAACGAACAACTAAGTTTGTCTTTCTCTAAGTATATTCATTTTACAAATAAATTTTATGAAGGTGTCGATCCTACCTTAGATCCAAATGCTTATTTGCGGTCGCAGTGCTTCTGTTGCATCAATAATCCTTCGTCGCAACAAGGGCCCTTTTGTCACAAGAAAGTATTTTCTTTTGTTGATCTGCAATCACAAACAAGAAAATATCAATAGCACCTGTATAACAAATAATTATAAAACATACCTATCATAGTGATCAAGGAATCTATGAAATAAATGATCAAACGACAGCTTATTGAAATAAACAATCGAACGACAATTTATTGAAAAAAACAGAACTTGATTGTATTAATCTTAAAATATACAGAAGAACCTTACAACCTTAGCCTTGATGTTCGAAAGGCCTTCCCGGGGTCCGAAGAAGGAATCTCCTCTACTTTGATAAGTCTTGCACTCTTCCTCCAGAAGCATAAAGAGGTATGTGATCTTTCCTCTCAAAAGCTCAGCAGAAGGAAATCTAAATCTCAACAGCACTTCAGCTCAAAAATCTTCTCCAAAAAACTTATTCTTCAATCCTCCATTAATTTAACTTCTCAAAACTTAACCCAAAAGGCTACCCAATGCCTCCTTTTATAGAGCAGATGAGGAGGTTAGGATTCCACCATTAAAGGGATAGAACCCTCCTTCAAAGGGATAGGCTCCTCACATCAAGGGATTAGTTCCTTAAGGTGTGGGATACATGCACCTTATCAAAGCGTACTCATCCCCAAAAAATCTCATCCAGAACCTTCTAGAATTGACCAAAATTCAACTTTTTCAGTTTAATTTCACGCTTTTTTGACTTTACAGGGGTACCGCAGGCATTACACTGGAAAAATGCGTTCTAGAACGCAGTTTCTCTTCACATTACCTGCGTACCCTAGCTAAAAACGCAAGAAGGTCTCATGTTACCTGCGTACCCTAAGTTTCAGAGATTTTTAGGGTTTTTCTTCCAGTTCTGAGGCTTGGAATGAGGAACAAAGGTTGTAAGACTTGCAAAGGAGGCATGTATGAGTGTTAATGAGCTCATACAGTCAGCAGAATGTCAAGGTGACAATTTTTAGTGTAACAGATTGCCCCCTAAAGTGCGAAGTCTGGAATAGATGAAGATGAAGTCTATCATATATGAAGAGTGAAGTACTTTATCATTTCAAGGATCATCCTGTGGACACCCCGTTCAGAACCTGTAAAAACATTCAATGCAAAATATATATATGTAATCATATCATCGTTGAGGTAGGCATTCCCATACTCAGATCAAAACTAACTAGAAACTAATCTAAACTATTCTGATACAGGAATGATTTTGAATACATCACAGTATAGACATATGTAGACACAGCATGGACGCAACCATCTGTTTATAAATAGTCCACTGTATAATTGATAACAAAATTCCTCGCAGCCTGGATGGTAGAAACTAGATCCAGGGTCTTGATTTCCGCATCTCAAACTAGTACGATTCTATCCATGTGATTAAATGTGTTGAAGTCGAACATGGTAGAAACCACTTGATTACCAGTCAATGATGTGAACTATTAACAAGTGTGAGAGAAACCACCAGTAATGTCAATGGCTCTCAAAGTACCCAGAACAATTCATGAAATGTGAATGAATGAGCTGAAGTCGAACATATCACGGAATCATTCGATCGAAGGTCAATGATGCAACATGTCGTCGAAAGCGAGAAACCTGCCATTAAGGCATGCAGATTCCAAGGTACTGACGATTTCTAGATCAACTTCCTAGATAATGAGCTATCGTCGATAGAAAGTGATCTGTCATAGGCAAGCCCAGAACACGAAATCATAGATCAAGTTTTGAAGAAATATATCGGCAAGGACTGACTTAGGGATGGTCAAAATGGATGACAGATATTTTGCAGATGAATGGTTTATTTGAACTGTCCTCTTGAACACATAACGACACTGCAGATGGCTTGGTGACAATTGACCCAAATCTAATACCCAGAAACCGGCTGAAGACTTTCAATGTGGTTTGATTAACTGTTAGGCAAAGGATTTTCCCAACCCAGGTGGACAAAAAGTGTCGTGTTCAAGAGTGGTTAACGGCTTTCCGAATAATCAAGATGTAACAAACAGGTTCGTTTTTCTCTCTTTTCCCCCACCATTTTTGGCAAGTACCTCTTTATTTTTGACAAGCTTGAGGAGGATAACATTTGCTTGTTTATAAGCTCATCCTTCGGATGAGTCCAACTTAGTTTAAAATTCGAACCCTAAGAAGGAGTGGTTCGTTCTTGTTGAAAATTAAACAGGTCCTTTACTGTTAAGTTTTAACGAGTCCAGTATAGGAGAAACTCGGTGTTTTTCAATTTTAGGGAGTCAGAAGAAAAACTTAAGAAAACTCCGTGGGTGTACTTTTTCGTAAATTTAGTCTCTCGAGCCCGAAAAAGGATAAAATGATGCGGGAGAGAACTCTATTGATCCGTATTTAGTCAATGTATACCTTTTTCGTAAATAGTCCATTTCAGTCCGTAAAAGGGGTAGACTTATACTGAAGGGACAATCATTCATTTACTTTTACGAGTTCGAATAATCAAGTGCTCGGCAATCTTTTCATGTTTAGAGAGTCTGAAAAGGGCTTAAAAGAGGACTCCAAGGTTTCGCTTTTTTAGTAAGTTTTAACGAGTTCGAAAAAGGGATAAAAATGTACTCATGGTTTTCACTTTTTCGTAAGTTTTAACGAGTTCAAAAAAGGGATAAAAATGTACTCCTGTGGCCGAATTTCAATTTAATTAACGAGCAGGAAAAGACGGAAATAACTCGGCATTTTCATGTGTTTTACGAGAATGAAATATAGAAAAATAACCTCGGGATTTTCATGAGTTTAATGAGTCTTGAAAATAACCGAAATTGACTCGAGATAGGTTTCATTTTTACAGAAGCTTGAAATAGAGAAAAACTATGCTTCAGAGTGGTTTCATTTTTGCACAAGCTTGAAACAAAGAGAAAACTGTGCTTGATGCCCCCTAAGCGTAACTGCTAGAGCGCATGCCCCCCCAGCTTCATTTCATTCAATTAAGTACACTAGTAATAAATAGCTGGATGGAATGAAGGTTCATTTACGAGATCATATGATAGACCTGACCTAAAAAATAACCGAAATATATTACTTAACATCTAAGAGATCTAGTCAAAGACTCGACTCAATTAGGGGAGGATTTGTTTCATTTTTTTAACGAGCTTGACATAGAGAAAGAACTATGCTCATGGCAACATGTTTCATTTTTTAATGAGGTTGACACAGTAAAAGGAACTTTCCTCATCTACATGTTTCATTTTTTAAATGAGGTTGACACAGTAACAGGAACTGTCCTCAAATCTACTCTCTACAATCTACCTAAATAACCTACTGATTCATTTTTTAGTGAGGTTGACACAGGAAAATAACTGTCCTCATACCTGATTCATTTTTTAATGAGGTTTACTCAGTAATAGGAACCATCCTCATATCTACTTATTTCTAATCTATTAATCTACTCTACAATCTACCTACTGATTCATTTTTTAATGAGGTTGACATAGGAAAAGAACTATCCTCATGGAAGCTTGTTTCATTTTTTAAACGAGCTTGACACAAGAAAAGAACTATGCTCTCAACTAAATGATTCATTTTTTAATGAGGTTGACACAGGAAAAGAACTGTCCTCAACGCCGACTGATTCATTTTTTAACGAGGTTGACTCAGTAATAGGAACTATCCTCTTACCAATTGTTTCATTTTTTAATGAGGTTGACACAGGAAAAGAAATATCCTCATCGAAGCTTGTTTCATTTTTTAAACGAGCTTGACACAAGAAAAGGAACTATGCTCTCGACTAACTGATTCATTTTTTAATGAGGTTGACACAGGAAAAGAACCATCCTCAGACACACTGATTCATTTTTTAACGAGGTTGACACAGTAAAAGGAACTATCCTCACACCACTGATTCATTTTTTAACGAGGTTGACACAGTAAAAGGAACTCTCCTCATACTAACTGATTCATTTTTTAACGAGGTTGACACAGTAAAAGGAACTTTCCTCACTCTCACTGATTCATTTTTTAACGAGGTTGACAAAGTACAAGGAACTCTCCTCACACTACTTCTAATCTACAGCCTGTTGGAGGTTTCCTCAACACAACTTAACATTTACAGCCATGGTTGTTTGGTTGACTTCTTTCTTATCTTGCTTCTTCTTCTTCTTCTTCTTCCCTTTCTTCTTCTTCGCCACCTGGTTACTAGCGTCAAGGCTTTTACTAGGCAAAGAGGAAGAAATGGAGGAAGAAATATTAGATGAAGAAGGTAAAGGGTCAACAGAAGGTTGGTGATGTTGAGATGGTGAACTTTGCTTAGGTGAAGCATTCGGTTAAGGTGGAACAATTGGAGTATTCAGGGCCAACGAAGTTGAAAATAACCATATCGGTAAACCTATTGTAAATCTAGGTAATGACAATGTAGCCATATAAGGAGGACCAACATTTCCAAAGAAAGGAAAAGTACTAGGATTCTCGTTAAGAGAGGTTCCTTGGTTGGTAAATTCCAAAACAATTACCATTCTATTCAACTTCAGTGAATTTTATTAACAAATTAAAAACTAAAATTAACAATTAACAATCAACACCTAACAATTAAAATTCACAATTCACACCTATGGTCTCAAAAAGTAAAAACAAAAAAATTAACACGCGCTATCAAATCTAGGAGTCAAACCACACACAAACAGTAACTTCTCGTACTAAACACTAGTTGGTGATGAAATCCAACATCGTAGAATTTAATACAGAAAGGGCGGTTGGAACAGTTACCTCGACAACCTGCTTAATGAAACAGTCTGGCACAAGTTTCTTCACAAAACCATCTCGAGTGAAGAGAACCCCCCAGAGAGTCCAAGTGAGTCTAGTCGACGTATGTTCCAGGTACAGTGGGATCTTCCCTCCACCGTCACCTTAGGAAAGAATCCTAAATATTATAGCCACTAAGGTTACCAACTGAAACAAATATGCACAGGGGAACGATCTCGCGATCAAACCCCTTTTACACACAAGGAGTAATGTAAAGCTCAATCCCCTCTTCGGCTCCTTGACATAATCCAAAGAGTTATCGACAAGTGACCCGAAACTCCTCGAAAGGTAGTCTTATTTGAGTTCCTGCCGTTTTTAATACGTGTATATCTTCTATCGTTCCCAATGAGGAAGGATTGATTACCTCACTGGTTCAGATATGATCTCGTGCTTGACTCCTTTAGGAGGAGCTTCCCAGAGCATAGATGTAACAATTGGAATTTTTGCTACCGCAAGATCGACTACTTGTTTGTTTTACTGTCTTGGAGAGTTAACTAAAACCTATTCCAAGACACTAGCCTAAGCTAAATTGGTGGAAAGAGCCCTAAAAATGTAAAAATTACTAAATGAATTTTAATTAAGCGCTCTATTATTTAGGCTGTTATTACTCAAAAGGGTAAATGGATATGAAACCAATGGTGTTATGACCCAAACCAAAACTGAATGCAATCGAATATGATAATGTAATCTTTTCAATTCGATAAATCCTACCTAAAGTAAGGAGAGAGTTTCCATCCACTTCCAACAATGCAAAGATTGATCACTAAGAGAAAATATAACAAATTCTCTAATGCACTAATTTTATCAAGAAAAAATAATGCAAATCAATCCAATTTTTTTTTTTTTTTTTTTTTTTTGTGTTTTTAAAACAAGCATAAAAACATCTAAATTCAAATCAAAGAAAAAATGATGTAAATCTAAGATTGATTTTTTTAGAATATAAACTATGCAATTGTAATCTATGCACAATTCACATGAAAAGTATGCAAATGTAATCTATGCACATTTTTCATTCATATTCTGAAAATGAGAATTCTAATTATGCAAATGTGATCTATGAAAGAGAATTCTCAAACACAAGATGATTCTAATGTAATCTAAGAACCAATCAAGTGGAAGTCAAGAAAATCGGGTGAGAGTTCCAAAGATCAAAAATAAAAATACTCAAAGGCGATTAACATTGATACACAATTTAGCCCCCGAAGCAAAAAGATGCAAAATTGTGAAAAGACTGAGACAAACCTCCGAGCAATGACCAAAGGAAATCAAGTTAAGAATTTCTCAAAAAAGAGACTCAAAACACCCAATTAACTTAATGGAGATTGATGAGATGAATATTTGCTGAAAGAAATTCAGAAACAAGACTTTTTTGACAGAAAAATATAGATCTGGGTAGATGCTAAGAATCCTAAATTAAATATAAACTAAAGTGAAAGAAGAAATCTAAGTTTTTCAAGACTTTTAACAAGGTCCGCAGGTTCCAGAAATAACAGGTGCGGTCCCACACTGGTTACCTAAAGAAAGTGCGGAGATGCCCGCACTGTGTGTGAAGACAAAGTGCGGTCCCCTGAAAACTTCAAGAAAAACATAAAAGATTTCAAAATTTTTAAAAAAAGAAGAAGAAAAACTCAGGCAGATATCCATCAATTAAAAACCAGGAAAAAATTTTCCTCAAATCAAAATAAAAGAGAACCAAAAACAACAAGTTCTTCCCTAGCGAAGTTGCCAATTTGTTGGCCGGATAAATCGTTCTTGCGGACAAGACCGATCTCCCTAGTGTCAGAAGACAATCTAGCAACAAACGAACAACTAATTTTGTCTTTCTCTAAGTATATTCATTTTACAAATAAATGTTATGAAGGAGTCAATCCTACCTTAGATCCAAATGCTTATTTGCGGTCGCAGTGCTTCCGTTGCATCAATAATCCTTCGTCGCAACAAGGGCCCTTTTGTCACAAGAAAGTATCATCTTTCGTTGATCTGAAATCACAAACAAGAAAATATCAATAGCACCTGTATAACAAATAATCATAAAACATACCTATCATAGTGATCAAGGAATCTATGAAATAAACGATCAAACGACAACTTATTGAAATAAACAATCGAACGACAATTTATTGAGAAAAACAGAACTTGATTGTATTAATCTTAAAATATACAGAAGAACCTTACAACCTTAGCCTTGATGTTAGAAAGGCCTTCCCGGGGTCCGAAGCAGGAATCTCCTCTACTTTGATAAGTCTTGCACTCTTCCTTCAGGAGCAAAAAGAGGTATGTGATCTTTCCTCTCAAAAGCTTAGCAGAAGGAAATCTAAATCTCAACAGCACTTCAACTCAAATATTTTACCCATCAAAATATTCTTCAATCCTCCATTAGTTTCCTTAACATAAAAACTTAATCTTCAAAGTCTTAACCCTTTGAGGCTACCCAATGCCTCCTTTTATAGAGCAGATGAGGAGGTTAGGATTCCACCTTAAATGGATAGAACCATCCTTCAAAGGGATAGGTTCCTCACATCAAGGGATTAGTTCTTTAAGGTGTGGGATACATGTAACTTACTAAAGCGTACTCATCCCCAAAAAATCTCATCTAGAACCTTCCAGAATTGACCAAAATTCAACTTTTTCAGTTTAATTTTGCGCTTTTTTTACTTTAAAGGGGTACTGCAGGCATTACACTGGAAGAATGCGTTCTAGAACGCAGTTTCTCTTCTCAATATCTGCGTACCCTAGCCAAAAACGCATGCAGGCTTCATGTTACCTGCGTACCCAAGGATTTTTTGAGTTTTAAGGGTTTTTCCTCCATTTTTAGGAACTTTTCTCTGATTTTCAAGGTTTGGAATGAGGAACAAAGGTTGTAAGACTTGCAGAGGAGGCATGTATGAGTGTTAATGAGCTCATACAGTTAGAAGAATGTCAAGGTGATAGTTTTTAGTGTAACAACTATTAAGCATAGTGGTCTCAGACTCTTCCACCACTCTGTCCGAATGGATCCATTTAATTTGTATCTACTCTTGCTATTATTCATTCCCCTATAAGTAATCCATAGAACAAATTGAAAAGGTGGTTGTTTTATTGTTGCTGTTGTAGTTAGAGGGATTCAATTTTGATTGTTAGAACAGTTTGGGAGAGAGTAGCAGAGTAGTGTGTAATGTAGTAGGCTGGGAGGAGAAGTTTGGATTGTAACAACCATTGAGCTCAGTGTATGTGACTAGTTTTGCATCAATTAATCAAGCACATTTCTTTGGATCCTGGTCTATTACTACGGGTGATGTTTCTCTCTTTGTATATTTTATTTACATTTTCATGCTGTTCATTGGTCTTTTGGGATCGCATCAGAAATATGGCATAGGATTTACCCTTGTTAGGTACCCTATGTCTCTACTCTCCTTGCCTTAAATGTTTTTTGCTGTATGTGTTAACTGAGGGTTGATTTTAGTTAATTTAACCAGTGTAGTGGATGTCATTGCCTGCTAGCTGATGTATGAATTAGCAAAATCTGTCTTTAGTTGTTCTTGTTGGGTTTAAGATGGAAGATTTGGAAAACTGGGGATTAGAGTTAGCCTTGTCCACCAGGGTCCTTGTGCGATCAGCTGGCCTCTCTAAGATCTCTTGCTAGTGTCAAAGCATTGAAGGTTCAAATTCCTTCTCTGATCTAAAGACCCTGGCTCTGTCAAACTTATCTATGTTTTCCCTTGGAGAATGCTAAAGTTGACCTGGAGTTAAATGACCTCTGGTCCGATCTATAAGCTGCCCCTTTGTCCCTCCATTGAAAGCTTCCTTTGAGTATGTCCAAGCAGGTCTAGAGTTAAATGACCTCTGACCTGATCTATAGACAGAAATTGGGTTTTTTTCCTTCTTTCACTTTCAATCCTTAATGTTCCATTCCATCATCTATCTAAAAAGATCCTTTAGTGTAGATGACTTGCCCTCTGAAAGCCTTGGCTAGTTGTTACATGTAATTACCTTTCATGACTCCATAGCCCAATGGATGGAATTTTCTTGACCTATCCTCCTTTGTCGAAACATCCTGCTATTTTGCTCCTTTCCTCCTATTACCTTCTCAGTCTATGATCTCATGACCAACCCAGCAACCAACCAACCAAATCATTTAAAAACCCACTTTGTGCTTCATAACTAGCCTAAAATCTCATGTGAGCTTTCAAAGATATATCATTCTTTGTTTCATTGGAGAGATCCCTCTCCGGGTCCAGGAGGGCTTGATCCTAGGGCCCCAAAGTGGTTATGATGTTGTCTCATATTTTTGTCTTGCCAATCTGGCCAAAACATGGGAACCCCAATAGATTTATTCTTCCATTAGGACTTTAATGACCCTCCTTTAGATAATTATTCTTGGAACATTGAAAACAAGATAAAATTGAATATTCCTATTAAAATAGGAATATTACAGCATAGGCCCAACCACTACACCAAAAGCCCGGACTGTTAGTGAGCGTGGCATCCTAGGGTGTTAAGGGTGGGGTCTTAAGGCCCACTTGAGCATCTGAGGGTGACAGCTAAACAACCCACCACGCTCTGCGAGTCTCGACCTTGAGACCTCTACTCTGATACCACATAGGCCCAACCACTACACCAAAATCCCAGACTGTTAGTGAGGGCAGAATCCTAGGGTGTTAAGGGTGGGGTCTTAAGGCCCACTAGAACATTTGAGGGCGACGAATAAACAAACCCTCATTACACAGATCCCAGACACATGGCAGGGCCCACCCTAAATAGGGCTGCCCTAAACATGGATATTACATTAGTGTTGTGACAACTAAAGTGAGAAGGTAGTGATGCTTCTTGTTAAAACTCAGATAAGTTTTCAGTTCCTCATGTTTATATTTGAATTCACCACCTGTAGGTTGCATATCCACTAATTTTTTGACAAAATGTCAGTCCCAGTTGGGGATGGTCAGGTCAAGTCTTGGTTTGATTTTTTGGTTTACAAGCATTGTTCGTATGCCATTTATCAACTATGGAAGTTTCACTGAGTTCTTAGCATAGGCTTAAGTCTTTGTCCTGAAAGAGTGGCACATAATTTAGAGTTTTTGGCATAGAATTGAGCATAAAAGTCCATAATTGCATGGAGACAAGCTTATGCATGTGGTCGGGAACCCATAGTCGCATGGATGCCTTAGAAAGGGAGAGACTCAGGCTCTAGGTTAGGGAAAAAGTGAGTTGTCTCAGGGGTTGGGTTACCCTTGGAGGTCTTGTGGCACCTGAGGGAAGTCAGTAATGATCTGAATGGAGTATGTTAAGGTTGTTGTGCTAATTACTCTTTCAGATTATGAATTCAATGCCTTATGTGTGCTTAATGGTTTAGGTTCTCTTGCAACTTATCAAGTCTCATGAGTGTTTTTCATGTCAATTTAATGATAAATTTAACTTAAAAAAATAAAGTTGAAAAACAAAAAATAAAGTACAGAACATCACCATACATAAAATTAACATATGTATTTGATGAAGGAGTTCACCCCTCCTGGGATACATCTCCTTGGTCCAGCTTCCATGGATTGGGCCTTTAAATGGTGCTCAAATTGTCAAATTGACCTATTTACAATGCTCCTTTGCTCCTGTAACCTACTCCAATGAGTCCATAATGGCTCAAAATGGTCAACTGACCTCTTTCTGAGCCTGAATTGGACGAAAATTGCAAAAGTTATTGCCTCTTCAATTTCTCCCACTATTTTAGGCCATAAACTAGTTAACTGTCACTAAAACTGGTAGTTTCCGCCAAATCCGGAGGTCCGCCAATTAAAATGTAATAAGTGCTAAGTGGTGATTAGCGCTAGTAATCACATTTAACCAATAACTATGCTCTTAACTTAATCCACATTTAAAATTTGGATTAGCACATAATAAACAAGGTTAAACGTTAATAAACATGTTTAAGGTTAAACCTCCGCATTAAGGCCAGAGCTCCTACCGGTGGTAGTTGCATATGGTTCTATGACCAGGGCCTGGCCCCTGCCTTCCCTCACCATGAAATTTGGTTTAATTCAAATATAAAGGAACTCCATAGTATTGAAAGGAATAATAGACAACAGGGGTGGTAAGGCATGACTTTGTGTGGCGGAAGGTCACAGGGTCGAACTCCGGTGCCTCCACCCAGAATTTGTACAAAATTTTTACAATGCCATACAACTTAGGGGGGCGGGGGGGCACATGGCGGCCCAAGGCTGCACCACATGTCCTCACCTGATTAACTAATTAAACTCTGCCACCTCACCTACCATACGGACCAGTGCTATGCTGCCACTTGGAAGATTACAATTCACCGAAGGACTTTGACCAACCTTTTACCCTGCACAGTCAGCATGCCACGTCATTAGTATGGACTGCTGACTGGGCATTTAACTTTAATTTTTTTAAAAATTTATCTATTTAGAAAAATAGACAGATCGCATTTACGGGAGCATATGGTGACCATTTTTCATGAAACGAAGTGCACCGGATTCAGAACGATGAGCACTACGCGGTCATTTGGGTTCCGAGCCAATCTGAGAACTTTGATGTTTGAGCATAAAACTGAGCCCCAGATCATTCCTCCCCACTGAAAGCCTTTTGGAACCAAAAATTTCTTTCATTACTGAACATGTGGATGAGGGTACAGTTCGCTCACCCTTCCAGTTTCAATCCACTAGAATTTTCCCAATTTAATCAATATGAGCTTTTCATAAAAACTAGTCTTTTTCCTTGACTCTGGAGACCCTGTCTTACTATTGTAGACACCGTCATGCTACAATTTCCCTGAATTTTTATAAAATAAATCTTTCCTTGCATAAAAAAACTTGTTTCCACCTTGATCATCAATCAAAGGAAACTTTAAAACTGTCTCACCTCGAACACTGTCAACATGGCGATTTTTAGCTTGTCTTGCCTTGTACTTGCGTTGACTTTTGACCAAGTGTTTTCGCCATTTCCATTTACCCTTTTGAAACCAAAAAAAATTACTTGTGGAACCTATGCCTTCTTTGTTAAAATTATTTGGCGCTTTCTCTTTGACCTTTTCACTATATTGCAACGACATCTTGTTTCCAACACTGATGTAGATTGTTGCAAATATTTAATATCTTGTTTACCTCCTTTCAAAGGCAACCTGTTAGAGTCTTGAAACATCTTATTACAAGCTTTAAAAACTTCAATGAAATCAACTTGTTCATTCTATTAATATTTTTGAAAGGTCTTGTTAGTCATCAATAATTTTTTTCTTTCTATAGATGACTAAATGTTTATCCCAGATTTCTAGAAACAAAATTCATGAATATTGTGAGTTCTAGAAATCTCACTGCATTCATTATCCTTAGGATAAATTTTTCACTATTTCATTATCCTATCATACCATGGTCAGCCCACCATTCCCAAAATATCCATCATGGGCTCATGCCACTCATTGTCACTATGTTTTTCCACCTTTGGCCTCAGCCCGCTATTTTGTTTTGCCTAACTCCTCCATTTCTCATTTAGGGTTTTTGAGGGAATTTTTCTTGGTTTCATGACCTCCATGGTTAAAAAATAAACAAGGATTGTATCCTGATGCTCTTACCACTCCTCCTATCCTAAATATACCTTCTTAAACACTTCCCATCACTCCTATCTCTCAAACACATCATTTTTCTACAAAACCTAGCATATTGCTACAATTTGACACTTTTTGAGACTAGGCCTGTGTTTTTCCCTTTTGGACCCCTTCCCCTCACTAAATTATTGAAATTAGACTTTCCCCTACTCTCTAACATCTATCCATATTCCCCAAAATTTCCCCAAGAATTTAGACAACCCTTAACCCCTTCATTCCCCTCCCTCTACAAGGCAGTCCTAAATTCCCTACACCAAACCCTAATTCCTCTTCCAACTAAGCTAGGGTTTGCCATGGAAAAGAGGAATAGGAGAAAATGATACAAATTATAGGTCATATCAGAAAGCATAGAGCCATACCAACTCATAAGCATCATGCCTTCATCATTTTCCAAGAACTCATTCCAAGATTCAAGCCATTTGTCACACCTAGGGCCAGTTTTGCTTCAAACTATGTTTATGAAAAAACAGAGATGAATTTGACAAAAGTGAGAGAGGTTTTTTTCCATAATAGGCCCATGAAGAAAAAAATCCTTCAATTTTTACATAGGTATCATGGTTTTGGAGCAATGTAAAAAATACAGGTGTCCTAGGGGAATTTCTGCACTACTGGAGTGACCTTGGGAAAATTAGGTTTTCTCACATTTGGAGTGCCCAAATGACTTCCTTGATGAGTAAAATGACAACTAGACTTGAATATTTTTCCAATGAGCTATCATTCACTCAATTTTGATTTTCAGAAGGCATCCAAAAGTGGTCTTCAACAACACTCTGAATTTCTGCACCATCATTCAACACTTTTTTACCAGTCTTGGGAAAATAAACTTTTGATAAGGAAAATATACTTCAATAAGGAAAAAAATGGTATATTTGGAATGTAGAAAAGTTAAGATTTCAAATGAGATATCACGGGCCCAATTCTGACACCTAGAAGGCCTCCAAATTCCCTCTGCAAAATGGTGCTGCGCTCGTGGAAATTTTTTCCCATATAAATTACACATGGCGCTGCGCTCCTGGGAGATGGTGCGGCACCCTTGGCCAAGAGGGCTTCCTAAGAAAACTAACTCCTCAGACCACTTTAGAGCCCTTTCAAGTTTCCTCCAAGGCTTTCTAAAGCTCTGATATAGGTGAAATCAAATGAAAATAAGGTGAGCTCATGATTGTCCAAAGAGTGTTGAAATATCTTCAAGGAAGGACCTCCTAGATCAAATCATAAAGTCTGAAAAAAGACAGTTGCCTATCTTGAAAGCATTTCTGTAGGAATTATTTATTATGGTCAAAGGAATAAAGCATAGGGTTTATTGTTCAAAATGAAAAGCCAAATATGATCACGAGGCTACTGTTATGTAACTGAAAATGTCAAACTCCCAAAAATGTCAAGGAGGGAAAAATCAACATGTCCTAGGCACCTGCAACCAATCAGAAATGGCCAAATAAATTTAGCATGCAGGCTGGTAAAAGTTGTGATTCTTGTCAAAGATAGATTTATCATACCTAAGGACAAAGTGATAAAAATGAAAAACAACCTTTTTAGTAACCCATCAAGCCAAATCACAGTCTAATCTCCAAGGTGAGAACAAAGAGGTTTTAAAAAAGGCTGCCATCATTGCAAGTGTTTAGGGTTGTTTAAAATTTTTTAAGCATGTCCCAAGGATCAAAGGAAAGAGAGTTATTTCAAAATTTTCTTGGAACTCATTGACTGAAAAATGATTAAAGGGTAAAAACAGACCAAAACACAGTGAAACATGGTGACCCAAACAAAGCATCTGCACAACAAGTTTCAAAGACATCAATAGGCCAAAGGAAGTCAAAGTTCATCTTGTCAGAAAACTAAAGAGCAGTTCACCTCAAAATATTTTATCATCATGCATACTAACAAGGTGAGAAGGTTAAGTTAGAGTTTCATAGTGTAAATCACACATGTTTTTGAATATGTCACTATGCATTCATCACAAGAGGTTTCAAAGTCAGTTTGTCAACTCTTCAAAAGACCAAAGGGAGAAGCCATCTCAAGTGTTTCCAGCCACCTGCAAGTAGAAAATACATGAAGAGTATCAGTGTAAGAAGGTGAAAAGAGGCTTAAAACAATTAAAAGAAAGTTAGAATATTTGAAAAAGATGAAAAATTGAGTTTTTGAGTTGAAACTGGCAGAGTTTTTTTTGGTGTTATGCGCCTGTAGATAGGTGTTGCGCCCCTAGGCGTCCTCCCTGTGATTTTTTTTATACGGCGCTGCATGCCTGTAGATAGGCGCTACACACCTATATTTATCACTCGACAGGCCCAACACCCATTCAAACTTTGCGTGCAAAGGGAGCAGACTACAGCATGCAGTAGCCACTCGATAATGCATGCAAGGTCGACGTTGCGCTCTTGCGTGTTCAGGGCTGCCAACCATGTGACACCTCGTGCAAAGGCCACTCAAACTAAAAAGCTGGGCATGCACAAGCTACCTGAACCTGCGTGCAGAGGATACTCAAATGTACATGGAAGGTCTATTGCGCTGCGATCCTGCTGTCTGTTCAAGGCTGCTCGACAAGATGTGCAAAAAGTGCCCGACTGGCCCCTGATGCATTCCTGTGACTTTGTTCAGCTATAAGGTTTTGAAGGTATTTTGTTTTCCCCGCTTTCTTCATAATTTCTGAGGATGAAATGAGAAAAATTATGATGAAGGTAATAAATAAAATAGTGATGAAAAAGAGGAAGAAAACAATGACCAAGATAACATGGCAGTCATGAAGAAAGTGATGACCAAGATGAACATGGTAGAAAGTGGTGACCAAAGCAGTGAAAAAAATAGTGAACAAGAAGGTTGAGATAGTAAGCTAAATGAGGATGAGGAAGTTAATGACAGTCATGGTGAAGAAGAAGATCACGACAATGCTCATGAACAGAGAAGTGATAAAGAGGCCGAATTTGAAAGTGAGGATAGTGGGTTAAATCATGAAGAGGAGGACAGTCATGAAGGTATAGATGTACAAAGAAATAATGAAGACACCTCTAATATTGCAAATACAGGGGATGTCAATCATGAAAATCTTGACAGTGATACTAGCATGAGATAAAATGAAATGCCTCTCAAGAAAGAAATCAAGGGTAAAGTGAGTAAGATACACATATAGAGGTCATCAATGAAAATACAAATAGCCCTAAGGTCGCCAATGATCAAGGTATTCAAGTGAAACATGTTAAAGCTTGTATTATCCCTTATCAAAGAGGATCAAGGCAAATTTTTGCTACCTCCAAGAGGCAAGGGACTTTCCTATCTACATCAGCTCAACCATGGGTCTAAGGAAAGCATTGGCAAATCAAAGGGAAGAAGAATCAGCCCTTGCAGAAAAAATTCCTCTCAATGAAAGAATTGCAAAGGAAATTGAACATGATAGGGAATCATGGCTTGAATGGGCTAACATACACCTTGAGGCCAAGCTGGACACAGCTAACAAGGACTTGGAGTTATAGAGAAGAATGACCAAGCATTATGCCCAAAGAAATCAATTTGCAAGGATCAAATTGAAGAAGGCTCAAGGCAAGCTCCCGACACCAAAAGAGGAAAAATACCAATCTAGCCTTGATATTTTGGCCCAAGATTCTCTACAGGTCTCCTAGGACCCATGAGGCACTCATCTACCAAATTTGGGAGAAATTGAACAAGTTTTTGTTTTTTGCAAATTTTTAGGCTAGGAGCGCAGCACACCCTGTGCTGCGCTTTTTCCCTGGGAATATTCAAGAGGAGAGGCTTAAATTTTTGGATTCCTCATCATGAGAGGAGCATGCTCACCAATTTTTAGCTAAATTTTAGTTTTTTTGGTCCCCCAAAAGGGTCCAAAACACTCATTTTTTCACCATTCTGCCCACTTTTCCAAGCATGTGCTGCGCTCCTGGAAGTCTTGGCATTTTAACTTTTTTGAGAAGTTTCAAAGGTTATATTGAAGAAATAAAGGTATATCTAGAAATTAGACTTAAGGGGATTTCTAACGAGCCATCACGGAGTCTTTTCCGACATCGGGAAGACCTCCAAAACACTACTTCAAAAAGACCTATTTTCCTGTCTCTGTGCTGCGCTCCTGGCCTAATTTCCAATTTTGACACAATGTGCTGCGCTCCTGTGGGTGACTAGGAAGAATGTGCATTTAAAAAGTTTTCATATGCTTGTTAGGGCCTAAAAGTCAATTTAATTGCTATATATGGCCGGAAAAGATATTTGTTAGATATTTTTGTGCCTTGGGCCTTGCAAGGCGTCAAGGACAAGTTATGATATTTCTTGTTGGCCAATAGGCTTCTAGATGCTGTATTAGGATTTCCTCTTCCTTGCTTGTTATATAAGGCACGATTATTCATTTTAAACTGTTGGGACTTGATGTGTTTAAGAGAAATACATGGTTTTTGGAAGTTGAAGAACAATTTAGTGTTGTGGAGCTTGTGGATGATTTGCCTTGATTGATGGTGATGAAGGCTTGCTTGCAGGATCCCTGAGTTTAGCTAATGGCGATGTATCTCTCATATGCTCATGTTTTTCTTATTTTCCATATGTCCATATTTATATATTGCAATAGCTCAGAAGAGTATAGGATGAGAAATGTTGTTAGAGGCACCTCAGTCCTCCTATTTGCTATTGCCTTCATGTTTTCTTCTGCTGGGTTAGTTTAAGGAATTATTAGTTGCTCCTTAGGCCCACCTAAGCTTGTCTATTTCATTATTGGATTAATATGATAGTTTACAAACATGATTCAATGTAAGCCCTGCTTGTTTTATGCTATCTAAACTCTGTCTTGAAATCTATCTTTGATGTATTGATTGATTAGGTTAAGCCAAAGAGGTCTTGTTTCGATCTTGCCCTTTGTATATGCTTATCAATTTGCTTCAAATTTATTTATAGTTTAATGAATGATGTTTAGGTGTTCCCTCTTCATTTATTGATCCTATTTGTCTCTTATATGTTTTCAAATCTTGAAAGCAGAATCATCGAAGTTAGATAAGTTGTATTACTTCATTTGCTCCACTGGATTGTATATCTTGAATGTGTATTTGTCTCTTATATGTTTTGAAAACTTGAAAGTAGAATCATTGAAGTTAGATAAGCTGTCTTACTTAATTTGCTCCACTGGATTGTATATCTTGAATGGTGTGCCCTATCTCATAACTAGTATCTTTTTCTTATCAGTATTCAAGATGTCTCTATTCATAGGTATTTGACAAAGGATTCTTAACTATCCTTTTCCCTACCTTGATTCCCAAACCTGATGTCCATTTCACCTCACACATAAACTTAAAGATCCATTGACTACACTAGATTTTCCCTGTGATGTACCCCGATTCATTTTCAAGATATCAATGACTTCATATACTCCATTGCCCAATTGATTTGATAACCTCTCACTCCACCTATCCTACTTTGTAATATTCCCAATTTTAGCCTCAAGCTAAAATGGAATATTATAGTTGCACATTTTATTTTTGTTTAATAAAATGGGCAAGGAGACACCTTAGAACCTTTTAGAGGAAGAAATAACACTCCTAATGTGAAAGAGGGGTGAATAAAGCAGCTGAAATAAACACCATGGGTGTGAATGGAACCCAGCTTACTTGATTAGTCATCTTTGACTAAAGTCAACAGTGCTGCCCAAGGAGGAAGAGGCTTCCTAGAGAAGCTGCACAGTTTTGGAGGGAAGAAATTCATATAAGGGCGGAAACTCTAATTTGTGGGACCATGATGGAGAGGAGTTCTCTCACTTTATTTGGAGGAGATAGCAGCCCATTTTCATTATGCTATGTTTTAGATTTCAGACAAGGGTCTGCAAGAGCTTGCATCCCTGGGCTGTTTAGCAGGGTGATGGTGCCCTCATGCACTAGGGTGTTCCTGGTCAGGAATATATACCTCTTCCTCAAGGAAGGATGAGGATTGAGCTACATTTCCTCAATCCAACATTGGCCACAACAACATTAATCTTCTACAGTGTTATTTCTGCAACAGAGAGGACGTTGTGTTGCTAGGTGCAGCAAGAGAGGAACTCATGGAGTCTCTCTTGTCTAGTTTTCTTCAGTGGAGGAGTGATATATTCATTGGGGGAGATGCAAGGAGGATTCCCGGGCTTGATTTCAGATTAGTGGCATAAGGCCACACTTCTATCATCTCCCACTGCGCAGTCCATGAGAGAAATTGCGTTATTGTTGAGGAGGCAGTGAGAGAGGGGTTTCTGGAGCTTCAAGGAGGATGTTTTTGAGACAAAGGGATCAGCCCTTTGTATTGGATACATTATCAGAGGAGGGAAATCAGATTTCAGATCAGCCACATCCTCATTCATGTTTGGGTTCAATTGCAGTGACAACTATGTTGTCACATTTTTGTATTCTCCGACATTTCTAGCAATCTTCCTAGATTGGCTAGAAATCTTGTATTTGATCCCATTTCTTGTTCTTGGGCTTATTTATTGTATTCCTTCAGCCATTGATGTATTTTATTCATATTCAGCAGCTATTCCTTCATATACACTGTGCAGTTGCAGCTACTCCGACATTTTGTGGAAATGCAACAACTCTTGTATTTCAATGTCTATTAACTGGAGGATTGCTCTTAGAGTTTGAGTGGCTTGTCCCTCAACTATTTCATGTATATTTCTGCTGATATATCATAATATAAATATGGATGTAGTATTTCCCTCATATGGCATATTCAGATTTTCAGAGTTGAGTATTATTTCTCATGTTGTTGTAAGCTCTCTCTTTGAGAATTATTTTAGAGACCTAGATTGGGGAGATCTGAACAACCCATATAGAGTTATTTCTTTGAGCTCATTTTATGTAGGGGAGTTGTATTAGAGTTGGCCTAGGGCATCCCAGTGCTGGTTGTCCTTATTTATGTAGCAGCTTCCTTATACAGTGTCCTCAAGGACCCTGTAGCAGAAATTCCCGAGGTGGAATATTGCATATCCATAGGCAGATTCTGAGAAGGGCCAGCTAGCCTCAGGATTTCTCCCTTATTTGGAAGGATTCATATCCTATAAATTACCCATCAGTCAATATATGAAATGGACTTGTGATGTCTCACTAAAGAAGGAATTGGAATATCTTAAGATATTCCCGAGAAAGAAAAATATTCCACATTTGGGATATTACAGTGGTACTGGAGCATGATCTTGGCTTAGCCTATGCCCAAGATCCATTAATATCAGAAGAGGAGATTCTCTCTAAAAGAGAGGATATTTACAAGGAGACAAGGAAAGAATGAAGGAAGAGAAGGTTTCCCTTCTTCTTTTCCAGGGCATCATTGAAGATCTGATGAAAGGGAAAATTTTGGAGAAATTTTCTGAGAAGGGTTTGTTGATGAGACAAATCCTAGCTACTTCATGAAGGGTGTGAGAATTCAGACACACATGTAGATCCATAGTGTAGTCCTTGTCCACTTGCTTTGCAAAAGGATGGAGGAAGAAAAGAGGCTATGGGAGGAGAAACAATGCAGCTCAAGGTATGGCTCATGATTGTTGGTTTGAGGATTTCATTTTTCATTGTCATGCAAGAACATGTGATGCATTCACTAAGGGTTTGATGGAGAAAACTTGGTGAAACTCATTGTGTCATAAACACAAACACTTTGCATGCACTGGAAAAGAACCAACAACGCTATCACATTATGAAGAGATCCATCACCATATGGAGGTGGAAAGGGAGCCATTGCTTCCATTAGAGGAGTCCTTGTGTCTTTGCAAGGAGTGCCAAATATTTTTCATGTGGGTGCCAAGACACAATTCCGGATTCATATGTAGCATTGGTTGGGGATTGTGAGACGGAGAAAGCAGAGCAAAGGATCAGCATGGAGCGATGAAGAAGCATTATCCCTATCTATTTCAGAAGGTTTCTGCACAAAGAAAAGAGACTGCACTGCGCAGAGGAGAGAGGGACAAATCAGTCCACTCATACATGCAGTCTATTTTCAAATCTTGATGTCTCACTTTTTGGTGGTTTTCCACTTGGGAGGCCATATGATCTAGTGATGATGAGAGACATCATGTTTTTGGGTTCACCACTCATTAGATTCCGGAGGGGTGGAGATATTTGAGGAGTCCAACACAGCGCAATGAGTTTGGGGAATGAGCACAAGGAGGAGGGGTACACTCTCATTTTCAATTTCACCCACTCTCATCAGCTATACTGTGCAGACAAAGCTTGCTGCATGGAGGATAGAATATTCATGATGCAGGATGGCTGTCCAATGGATTTGATGAGAGAGAGGTTACTTCCTTTAAGGAATAACTCTTTCATGATTTGGAGTAGAGGGAGGCCACTCATGCTTACATTTCCCAGGATCGGGAGATTCTTTGGAGGTGATAGTCTCTCATGCGAGGCTAATTTTCAGAGGTCCTTATTTCTATTTGAGCATGAGCAGCTTCATGATGGCATGGAAGAAACTTGGAGGATGACTTTGGCATGAGGGGATGTCAAGGTAGTAGGCAACAACGTGATGGAGCACTGTATTGCAGAATACCAACACTGTCTATATGGAGGATTGATCCATGGTGGAGGACTTAGATTTTGGTTGAAAGGTCCCAAGATCTTGATGCATGCATCATTCTTGGATGGCCTTGATGGAGATGGAAGATACTTAGTGGATGATATGATCATCTATCATCATGGCAGACTCTTCTTGGCTAGAGTTTCTAGTCTCAAGGAGAAACTTTTGCATGCAACACATGCGGAATTCCTAGCTATGCATTTGGATGCATACTTTGATTGGCTAGAGGAGTTCACTTTGGAGGGAATTCAGCATGTTCTACATCAGCATATGGATAGATGCATAGCCTGGTTGATTATTGGAGAGGTTGGCACAACCATTCCCTTACTCATTGGAGGAGAGGGAGAACATTCATGATGAGCCATTTCAATTCAAGGTCTCAAGTAGATGGTAGAGGAGGTATAATTTAACATTGTGTAACTCTTTACTTTATATGAGTAGCATATTGATCAAGGAGGATCATTCCTTCTTGCATTTGTTATGATGTATTTGCAGCTACCAGTAGCCTTGATTTTGGCTAATTTTGTGATGGTTGTGGGGGAAGCCACATTCTCTTGGTGTGCACCTTTGGCACCAATGTGTATTTCATGTTTCATCTTATGAGGAGATGTTGTGGTAGCAAAAAAGTGGCTAGTATAGCACTTGTTCATTTTTATTTTGAGGCAGGCCAAGGAGGCACTGCGCAGTTCCATGAGTGGAACTTGAGACCACTCTCTGGTTGTCATTTGACAACTTGTTTCTATTGTATATTGCTCCATGTATTTCTAATGTTTTTACACTCATGAGGAGCATTATTTGGAGAGTATTGTATTTACAGCCCATTGGGAGCATGATTCTCCCCATTGTATATGTTTTATCTTGCAGGAGATACCACGGGCAAACCATGATTTCCACATTACTACTTGTCTCTTCTTGTAGGCGGAACCACTAGGAGGATTTGAGGAGGCAACTCATGGCTGATTTTTCTTGATGGGTTAGCTTGAGCCATTCTTGGAGGCCATAATTTTCAGCCCAAAGACAGAGGCAACCCCATGCACACTTCAAATGGAGAGAGGGCCATCATGAGGACGCAAGCACACTCTCCATTCAGCCCCAACTCATTGCAGAAATTAGGGGTGAGATTTTCATTTGGATGATTGCATGGATGAGAGGATCATCATTGGGAGCAGAATTTTCCCATGCATATCATCACTCCTACCTTAAGGAGGCCTTAGCACAGTAGGAAGGATTCCACTACACCTTCTATCTTTCCATGAGGAGCATCATTTTTAGTTTCATACTTGGGAGAGAGCATTGGAGGACAGATTCATTGCAACATATTTGAGCAGTGGTGGGACCATTGATGAGGAGGCCACAAGAGAAGAAGGGGGAGAATATTTTTTTCTCTTCATGTAGTTGCTTGAGGGAAAGCAACATGTGGGAGGGGAGGACTGTAATATTCCCAATTTTAGCCTCAAGCTAAAATGGAATATTATAGTTGCACATTTTATTTTTGTTTAATAAAATGGGCAAGGAGACACCTTAGCCCCTTTTAGAGGAAGAAATAACACTCCTAATGTGAAATAGGGGTGAATAAAGTAGCTGAAATAAACACCAAGGGTGTGAATGGAACCCAACTCACTTGATTAGTCATCTTTGACGAAAGTCAACAGCGCTGCCCAAGGAGGAAGAGGCTTCCTAGAGAAGCTGCACAGTTTTGGAGGGAAGACATTCATGCAAGGGTGGAAACCCTAAATGGTGGGAACATGATGGAGAGGAGTTCTCTCACTTTATATGGAGGAGATAGCAGCCCATTTTCATTATGCTATGTTTTAGATTTCAGACAAGGGTCTGCAAGAGCTTGCATCCCCGGGCTGTTTAGCAGGGTGATGGTGCCCTCAGGCAGTAGGGTGTTCCCAATCGGGAATCCCTACCTCTTCCTCAAGGAAGGATGAGGATTGAGCTACATTTCATCAATCCAGCATTGGCCAAAGCTACATTCATCTTCTACAACGTTATTTCTGCAGCAGAGAGGACGTTGTGTTGCTGGGTGCAGTAAGAGAGGAACTCATGGAGTCTCTCTTGTCTAGTTTTCTTCAGTGGAGGAGTGATCTATTCATTGGGGGAGCTGCAAGGAGGATTCCTGAGCTTTATTTTAGATCAGTGGCATAAGTCCACACTTCTATCATCTCCCACTACACAGTCCATGAGAGAAACTGCGTTATTTTGGAGGAGGCAGTGAGAGAGGGGTTTCTAGAGCTTCAAGGAGAATGTTTTTGAGACAAAGGGATCAGCCCTTTGTATTGGAGACATTATCAGAGGAGGGAAATCAGATTTCAGATCAGCCATAGCCTCATTCATGTTTGGGTTTAGTTGCAGTGACAACTATGTTGTCACATTTTTGTATTCTCCGGCATTTCTAGCAATCTTCCTAGATTGGCTAGAAATCTTGTATTTCAGCCCATTTCTTGTTCTTGGGCTTATTTCTTGTATTCCTTCAGCCATTGATGTATTTTATTCATATTCAGCAGCTATGCCTTCATATACACTACGCATTTTCAGCTACTCCGACATTTTGCGGAAATGCAGCAACTCTTGTATTTCATTGTCTATTCATTGGAGGTTTGCTCTTAGAGTTTGAGTGGCTTGTCCCTCAAATATTTCATGTATATTTCTGCTGATATATCATAATATAAATATGTCTATAGTATTTCCCTCATATGGCATATTCAGATCTGTAGAGTTCAGTATTATGTCTCATGTTGATGTAAGCTCTCTCTTTGAGCATTGTTTTAGAGACCTAGATTAGGGAGATCTGAATAACCCATCTAGAGTTATTTATTTGAGCTCATTTTCTGCAGGGGAGTTGTATTAGAGTTTTCCTAAGTCATCCCAGCACTTTTTAGCCTTATTTATGCAGCATCTTCCTTATACAACGTCCTCAAGGACCCTGTAGCAAAAATTCCCTAGGTGGAATATTGCATATCCATAGGCAGAGTCTGAGAAGGGCCAGATAGCCTCAATATTTCTCCCTTCTTTGGAAGGAGTCATATCCTATAAATTCCCCATCATTCAATCTCTGAAATGGACTTGTGATGTCTCACTAAAGAAGGAATTGGAATATCTTAAGATATTCCCGAGAAAGCAAAATATTCCACATTTGGGATATTACATACTTGATCATCTTACCCCAACCAAAAAAAAAAACAAACCTACACTTAACAACTAGCCTAAAATCAACTATCCAAAGTGAACAAGTTCACATCCTTCGTGCATAATAGAGAGATCCCTCTCTGAGACCAGGAAGGTTAGGTCCTGGGACTCCAAAGATTGGTCTAATGTTACCCTATCATTTGGTTTACCAATATGCCAAATCATGGGACACTAACATAATGGCTATCATGGCGGGATTGAGTACATAGTAGCCTAAGAAACTCTTATAGACGCATATAAACCTCAGTTAAACTTTGAAATCCTATGATTTGTAGCAATCTCATCACTATCACTAACACAATGGTGATCATGATGCAACCTATGATGTCGGTGACAATATAAGAATTACTTAGGACTTCAGAAACCTTTGTCAAATCATAGAGAACTCAAGTGATAACCAAAGAGTAGAATCTAGCTTTTTCACCATCCTAGCAAAATGATGACTCAGTTATAGGACATTCTCACAAACCTTAGGGTTACATATAAGAACTCAAAAAACCCCAAAACATTTCTAGATTGGATTTTTGTCAGTATTGGTGGTGGAACATAGACACATATCTTCAAAACAACTAAAAATATCCACCTTGTGACTCCACTAGCCTCCAATAGGCCTTTCGACTTTACTAGGATCCATAGACTCCTATAGGATTATGCCGAATCAACCATGAGAAATATTGACTCCTAGTCACACACTGTATGAGTTTAGCACAAAAAGAGGTAAAAATTTCAAAAATTTCAAAACTTTAAACCTCTCTAAATTTTGAGTTTAAAATCTGGCTTCGCGAAGACGCAATATCAGATCTTATCCAGACCCAAACCCTCATATTATAGTTGACAACCCAGAAAATATTTTGTGGAAAACATATGAAACTGGAAACTTAGCTACTAATAGGCCCATTCATAAAGCAAGCTCTGTACCTAAACATCTTACAGCCTTGCAAGATCCCTAGTTTGACTTGCACCATACAAGAAACCTTTTCAAAACCAAGTCACAAAGTAGAATTGACCAAACTGATCTTGAACCCATAAAATTGCAGCAGAGTCCTAGCGGAGAAGATTCTCCTTCCACACCACCTGATTTCCAACTTCTCCACCACTTTGGCTCTTTTCACCCCAAGTATGATCAGAATCAGTTTGCTGGTCCAAGTACTTCCACCACACCCATTCGCACCTCTACTGTGCAAACCAATCCATCTCATATCACAAATCCTCCACTTGTAAATCCACCATTAGCTCCCATCATGGCATCTTGGTATGCACCTCTTGTGTTACCACAGCCATTGGTACCTTTGTCAAATGATTACCAATCCAGAATCCCACACTTCATCGAGGAAGAATCTACCACTGCCCAACATCATGTAGATAGAATGAATGATGCTTTTGACTAAATGGAATTAGAAGAGGAAACCATGAAGATGAGGATGTTTGCCCAAAGCCTAGGAGGAGAAGCTAAGAAATGGTTCAAAAGCCTAACTCCCAACAACATACATGATCTCCCTTCCCTTTACCAAAATTTCATAAAAAATTGGGAGATTAAAAAAAAAACTCTCCAGATCCTCTCAGAATACAACAATCTTAAAAGAAACACAAGGGAAAGTGTCCAAGACTATTGCACCAGGTTCAATAGTGTTTATAATGCACTACCACCAAACATGAAACCTCCACTAGGACTAGCCTTAGCTGAATTCTCGGAAGGTTTTGACCCTGACATGGCCTACCAACTAAGATAAAGAAAGCCCCTAACCTTATAAGTCATGCAAAAGGGAGCTATAAGTGTAGAGGCCAACTTTATTGAAAAGAGAGCTAGGCTCAGATCAGAAAAGAGGGTAACATACAAAGATGAAACCATCCCCTCAACCTGTTCATCTGATTCCAAGATTGAAAACCTACTTAGAACCATGGAAAGAATGATGGAGAGAATAAGCATAAATGAGAGAACACCCCCTAGGGACAACCAACCAAATCCCCAAAACAGAAACCAGAATCAAAACTTTAGAAGAGACCCACCCCAAATCAGAAAAAGGGAAAATGATCAATAAATCAGGCCACCCTTCCAAGATAACAATGTTGATGAATGGGAAAGAGATATTGAACAACCACATGAAAATCATCTAAAATTAGTAGGCTTTGATAGTGAGGGTGATGTTTTTCTCATAGAAGAAGAATAAGGTTTTTTCTCCTCAAACCAAGATGAAACAAGCTATGAAGATTTTGAAGACCACGAATTGGGATTAGAAAATGCCATAATGGAAGTCCATAGGCAATATGATCTTAGGAGTAAGAAAAAACAAGACAACTCCAGGAAAAACAACTCAGGCACTGTTATTAATAAAACCCCCGAAAACATTATTAAAAGAACAACAGACAATACCAACAACAAGGCTAAGAAAAATGCTCCTATCTAAGACA
Organism: Pinus albicaulis; assembly: GCA_034641835.2. Classification (NCBI taxonomy): domain Eukaryota; kingdom Viridiplantae; phylum Streptophyta; class Pinopsida; order Pinales; family Pinaceae; genus Pinus; species Pinus albicaulis. Next base: position 83,781,663 of record CM076581.1, on the reverse strand, counting down.
AAAATAGCAAACCAAGTGATAACAAAAATTGTCCTAGTACCTCTACTAGTTACCCTGAGAAAACTCTATAGTGGCTAATAAAACTGATGTAAATATGTCCAAAACTCAAGTACTTTTCAGTTTTGAAGGAAAGATTGCTAAAATCAAAATAACCATACCTCTCACTAAACTGGTAACTCAGGGTATGTACCGGTCCCAAGTTTTGAAAGTTTTGAACATAGGAAATGATACATATATGCTAAATTTGACAGATGACAAACTGGAACTATTGTTTGCTCCCGTGGTTGAGGGAAAATTTCAAGAAGGAGCTGCCCCTCCTTTCTATGTTAGCCTAAACATACACGAAAAAATATTACACAATGTCATGCTAGATTCTGGTGCCTCACACAACCTCATGCCTAAGGTGGTCATGGAGAGATTAGGCCTAGAAATAGCCAAACCATACAAAGAATTATACTCGTTTGATTTGAGTAGAGTAAAGTGTTTGGGTCTAATCAAGGATCTATTTATCACTTTGGCACAAATACCCGCCAAAAGTCTAGTCATGGATATAGTGGTCATTGACATCCCCCCAAAGTATGGCATGATTTTTTCCAGATCATGGGGGGCCAAACTTTAGGGAAGCCTCAAAATGGATATGTCATATGCTACTATCCCTTTTTTCAATCAAACTAGGAGACTATACTGAGAATCCCACATGAAGTATATGGTGAGTAGCCTAGATAGGCCTAAAAACACCCCGGTTTATTCCATTCATTCAGATTTGGATTATTTTATATTGTATAATGAGAATGAGATTAGTGGAAAAATAAAAGGAAGTGAGAAAGAACAAGGCCCTCCAGAACACTCACACTCACCCTCAAATGAAGAAAATGATAACCACAACTCTAGTAGCCTTGAACAACAACTCAGTGATAAACATGAAATAGAAACACTTTGGAACATGAGCTTTGATGGTTCATGTGGCAAGACCAGTTTAGGGGCTGGTGTCTGGTTTCATAACACAAATGAGGGTCATTCTTACAGATTAGAATTCAATGTACTAATAACATTGTAGAGTATGAGGCTCTCCTCCTCGGTTTACACTTGCTTGAGACTTAGGAGCTAAGAAAATATCAGCCGAGGGAGATTCAAAACTTGTCATTAAACAGATCAAAGGTGAATACTCAGTCAAGAACCCAAGAGTAATAAATTACAGAAATGTAGCCCTAGACCTCCTCAAAAATTTCAAGAAATATGAGCTCACTTACATTCCTAGAGCCCAAAATAGCCTTGCCAATGAGCTCGCCTTTGTTGCTAGAAATTTCCAAATAACACTTGTGAACAAAAAATACCCTATCAAGGTCAAGCATCATCCTACAGTACCTGACAACATTAACCATTGGCAGGTGTTTGAGGGTGATGAACAAATTGATGATTTCCCGCAATCTAGGAATGGATTTACATTGACTAAACCTAGCTTTGAACATGAGGAAGATGGTCCTGCTGAAGATAAATATCATGAATCAGAGTTGCCCTCTTTTGCTGATATAAATCTGATCACACATCCTTATGTAGCTAAAATGTGTGAGGACCTAGACCAAAGAGACCTTGAAGTCTTACACTGTAATAATGACACATTACCAAGAGGCCTTGCACAATTAGAAGAGTTGTTCGATTTTAATGATGTAGCTAAAAAACCAAATATATAATCCACTGAGGCTGATGTAGAGGAGTACAACATAGGAAGCATAGAGGAACCTAAAATGATCAAAATTTCCAAGACCCTTCCTCCTCACATAAAACATAAGTATATTGAGCTTTTTAAGGAGTTTAAATATGTGTTTGCATGGGGGCATTAAGATTTAAAATCATATGACACAAGCATTATTCAACACAAAATCCCTCTCAAAGAAAACTAGAAACCTTTCAAGCAAAAGTTAAGGAGAATAAGCCCTGTCTTACTACCTCTAGTTGAACAAGAGATCAAAAAGATGTATTATTTCGGGATAATAGTTCCCCTCAGATACTTCGAATGGGTTTCCAACCTTGTGTCAGTTAGGAAGAAAACTGGAGAGATCAGACTTTGCATTGACTTTATAAATCTGAACAGGTCCTCCTTAAAAGACGACTATCCCTTGCCTAAAATGGACCACATACTTAAAAAGGTAGTTGGCTCTAAGAGAATCTCACTACTTGATGGTTTTTCCAGTTACAACCAAGTGCTAGTATTCCCGAGTGATCAACACAAAACTGCCTTCACCACACCTTCGGGTACATTCATGTATGTTAAAATGCTGTTTGGGTTGATGAATCCAGGGGCCACTTTCCAAAGAGCCATGGACATAGCCTTTTTAGAAGACAAAGGCTACTTCATAGTCATTTACCTTGATGACATCACTGTTTACTCTAAGACCGATGAAGAGCACTTAGTCCACTTAAGAAAAGTTTTCGAAAAATGTAGGAAATATGGTCTGTCTTTGAATCCCAAGAAAACACTATTTGGTCTCGAGGAAGGAAAAATCCTAGGCCACATCATCTCTGAAGAAGGAATCAAAATAGATCCCAAAAGGATTGAAGGCATATTGCAAATCAGCCATCCCAGAAACATTAAGGAATTGCAATCCTTTATTGGGAAAATCAACTTCTTAAGAAGATTCATCCCCAACCTGCCTGAACTCTTGAGAAATATTACAAACATGCTCAAAAAGGAGGTAGGAGTTAAGTGGACTTTGGAGGCCAAAAAATCTTTCGAACCGGTTAAGCAATCACTCACCCAAACACCATTTCTAATAAGTCCTAATTTCACCAAAGACTTCTATTTTTCTCATTTGCATGTGAACATACTATAGCTGCAGTGTTGTTACAAAAAAATGCGATGGGACAAGAACAACCCATAGCCTTCTTCAACAAAGCCCTTAGAGATGCTCCCCTAAAGTTCAACATCATGGAAAAGCAAGCCTTTGCAGTGATTAAAGTATTGAAATATTTTAGAGTTTATATCTTACATTCTCATGTCATAGATTTTGTTCCTCATACTGTTGTCAAAAACATTTTAAATCAGGACCCTGATGGTAAAATGAGAAAGTGGATTGCTATTATTTTAGAATATGAATTAGAAATTAGACCCACTAAATTGGTTAAAGGACAAGGGCTTCCAAATATTATGGCTGAAACAAATCTCCAAGCATTGGATATGAATTTTGTTGATACTTTAGAAGAACAATAAGAATGCACCGCCCCTCTTGTTGAAGAAACATTTTTGAATTCATCTTGGTATGCTGATATTATTTATGTACTATTTTATCTTAATGCTCCTCCTACCTTATCAAAGACAAAAGCAAGATTCTTGAAACAAAAAGCTTTGAATTTTTGCATTTTAGATGGAGTTTTATATTGGAAAAATCCTATTGGTATATTGCTTAAGTGTTTTCTTGAGGATGATGCAAGAAAAATCATGCACGAACTGCATGAAGGTGAATGTGAGGGCCATATTTATTGGAAAACCACAACTAACAAAATTCTTAGAGCTGGCTACTAGTGGCCCACCCTTTTCCCTGACACCCACAAACTGGTCATGACTTGCCATAAATGCCAGTTTTTTGATGGCAAGAGAAAACTCTTATGTTTACCTTTGCATTCCATCATTGTTGAAGCCCCTTTTCAACAATGGGGTTTAGAATTCATTGGAGAGATCCACCCTACTTCATCTGCCTAGCACAAGTGGATCCTCACTGCCACTGATTACTTCACCAAGTGGATAGAAGCCATCTCGTCTAGGAACGCCACAAATTTAGTCATTATCAAATTTCTCAAGACCAATATCTTGTCTAGATTTGGTTGCCCCAAAAATATCATCACAAATAATGTTGTTTCCTTTGCATCCAAAATAATGGTTTACTTTTTTTATAAATATCACATCGCCTTGGGAGATTCCACATCTTATTACCCTCAAGGTAATGGGGTAGCTGAGTATTCTAATAAAAGCTTGGTCAATATCATTAAGAAGCTCCCGGAACAGAATAAAAAAGCATGGCATGGAAAACTAGTACATGCACTATGGGCTGATAGACTAACCACCAAGAAATCAATTGGTATGTCTCCCTATCAACTAGTGTATGGCATGGATGCCATTTTCCCAACATATTTGGGAGTTCCGGTAATGAAACTGCTACAAGAAGTGCAATCAGAAGAGAATGATGTGCAAAGGAGGCTAAAACAAAATATCCATTTACAACAAACAAGAGAGGAGGTTTACAAAAGGACTCAGGTAGTACAATAAATAATGAAGAAAATCTTTGACAGAAGAACCAAGGAGGATGATTTTCAGATTGGAGATAAAGTGCTAAAGTGGGAATCAAGGAGAGAAGACAAAGGTAAACATGGTAAGTTTGAAAACTTGTGGAAAGGGCCATTCATCATAAGTTCAATTAGAGGAAACAATGCCTTCTTTTTACAAGATCCGGATGAAACTGAATCATTTGGAGGTCATGTCAATGGTAGGACACTAAAACACTACTTTTGTCAAGATCCTTAGTTTTAAATTTCCACTCATTGTACATACCATTGTGTGAAGAAAGGGCCACAAAGAGAAAAATACAAAAAATATAGAAAATAATAGAAAAGAGGGTAGATTCAAAAACAAGGTACAACCCCATACCCAAAAAATAGTAGTTCTAAAATTGTGCAAGCCTAAATGCCACTGCTAGTGCAAAAGAATGTCTTGTTCATTCATCTAGCCTAATCATGGCTGAACATGTTTTAAATTTATTGTTGAATAAGTTAGTGAAATAATGCTAGCCAAATCATTGAAGCTTGACTTGTCGAAGAAAATAGATTAGGAATGGAAGATATTGGTTCCACATGCTTAAAACTGAACCAAAGAGGAGGATAGGGATGCCTAGCAAATGATGAAACTTAGCCTTCACACCTTCTAGTTTTGTTTGCTTATGAAAATAATGCTGTGTGTTGTTTGTCTTGATGCCACGATTTGTGATGGATTAGATTGTCTAATCCTGGTTCAATTCATGCTTTAAATTTCTTGTCAAATAGCTTAGAGAATGAAGTCTTTCATACTGCTTAATCTTGACAGTGAAATAGACTAGGTAGAGAATAAGAGGAATTCACTAGAATAATCTGAACTCTTGGAAGAAATAAGTGTAGAAGTAGATAGTTTATTTATTTTCTTTCAAAAAGAAAAGATGTCAATGGGTTTTCCTGTTCAAGTGCACCCAAGGAAGAGAAAATGCTAGGAAAGTAGGTTGGGTAGGTAGAAGTGAAGTTGAGCTAATCATGCTTTCAGATTATCAAAATCACTACTTTAGGAAAAGCATCAACAAAAGAAAAGAAGAAAATCCATCCAATGGATGTGACACTGGTCTTCACAAACCAAGAGATTTGAAATCCTAGACACCTCCTAAGAAGGAGCCACCCTCCCCAATTGGAGCCACTGTTAGTCATCAGTAATTTTTACCTATTTAGATGACTAAATGCTTTGTCCTGGATTTCTAGAAACAAAATTCAATAATCATGTGAGTTCTAGAAATCTCACTATCTTCATTATCCTTAAGACCGATTTTTCGCTATTCTACTACTTGGTCAGGGCATGCCCATCCTATCACTCTGAGAAGGCCAAATCATATACTGATGTCCCTTACTCTCACTATGCTTGCCACCTCTACCTTTAACACTCTATTTCTATTTGCCTAAGCCCTCTATTTTCACAACTTGGTTCGCCAAGTAACCCAAGCTTTTTCCTCTACTCACCAAGTGCCTCAAGTAGTGGTGATTTCAAAACTCCCTTTCTAAAGCCCTTTAGATAAATCAAAGTTGTTTAGTTGTCTAGGATGGCAATGCATAAAAGTGTGTCAAAACCCTATCTTCACCTCTAAACCCTGATTCAAGATTTTCAGTCAAAGACCTATTCAAAGAACATTCCAATAAGTCATATAAGGTCTCTTAGGTTATGCATTGTCATGGTTCCAAATTTACTGTTTCTACAGATATTCAAAGGTGAATTCAAGTAAAGACAAAGGTGAACTTATCATTGTCCAAAAAAATCAAAGGCCTCCAAAGTTATCTCCTTGATCAAGCATCAGAGCCTGCAGAAGAACAATATACCTATGATGAAGCATTTCTATAGGAATTCTCTATTATAGTTATCAACAACAGAACAGATTCAAAGAGAGAAGCCTAAACTCATAAATGACATTACATAACAAAAGAGATAAAACAGGCCTAAAAGTTCACAAAGATGATCATGGTCTCATAGCAATTTTTTTGTAAAAGTGTTGCCCATCAAAGAACCCATGGATAAGATCCCGAAGATAGTGGCATAGGAGCACAAATATGTACAAATCAAAGATTCAAATAAACAAGAAGCCAGAGTGAAAATCCTCCTTGGTGACTGCAGCCAGAGATTATAAGATGATGTCAGGAAATAATTTCTAAGGTTTGTTAAGACGACATCGTTTCACTACAGAAAAGGCCAAATTTACAAAGAGTATCAGTGGATTTGTAGTTATTAAGCACAACAGGTGACTTCCCAGTGAGATATTTATGCAAGAAATCACAAATAAAAAGATGTATCGTGTAATATCCCAAAATGGGATATGCTAGCAAGGCATGAATGGAAAACGCATTTTCCAAGAATGGCTTCTAGAAAATATGAAATCAGCCCATGGATCCCTTAGATCTAAGTATCTAAGTCCTAAATCTAAGAGGAGATCATAAAGAAATATTTCTAGGTGGGTTAAACAAATCTCCCACACCTAGGAAGGATTGAAAACTAGCCAAAGAGGGAACTGCAACAATATAAAAGAACACTTCTCGGAAAATAATGAAGTTTGAGAAAGTAGTAGTATTAGGCCAATATGACAATGTGAAAATAGCTTATAAAATTATAGATCATATTTACAATGGAGTCCAATCAATGTACAGGAGAAAAATGGAGACTTTAATGGAGAAAAACCCTCTAAAAGAGGTGCTGCAACAATAGGATTCACTGTAAAGCCAAGAAATAATTATTTTTATGAATAAATAGTAGCTGTAGGTTACAACTCAGATTTGGGATAGATCTATGTACAAAATATTAGATCTATATCAGATATGTACACTAGACTGTCTCTATTTTACATACCCCTTGGGGATTTCAGCAAAACATGAAGCATAGAGAGTAGATCTGAGATCTACTGCAACAGATTTGTAGAATGATTCAGAAAAGCTAAAGCAGATAAATCAATGAATAAATCAGATCTGAAACATACATGAATTGGTTGGCCAATCCATGGATCACCACGGTGCAAGGAAGACTCCTTTACACCAAAGATCTCTCCTCCAAACAACTGCCAAACACCCTGCAACTCTTCACTTGCAAAATAATGCAGACTTGGGGTAGAAACTACACTGTAGGATTGATGAAGAATTTGGCCTAATGCCAAGGTATGGATCTGGAGATCCAATAGTCTAGGAAACTCTTACTAATGGGATAGAAGGCTTTCTTAGTGAAAAGAGGAGCTAGATGTGCATAGATCTGAAGAGATCTATCTTCCACTTGTTGATGCTCACAAGGAAAACCAAACCCTCAGCAAAATCTGAGTTGTATTTGGAAGGAGAAGCTTGGCCAAATGCCTGATAGTGGACCAAGACAAGCAAGACTCTTCCAAGAGGCCTCTCAAGGAAAGAGGTGGGATTCCTGACCAGGAACACCCAAGTGCTAAGTATCACTATTCTTAGCTAAACAACTAGAGAATGAGAAGTGTCCAAGTAGAAAAATATTTTCAATACAATATGTTCAACAACCCTCTCTTGCTGCTCTCCTATTTCATTTATAGGACGAAAGCCTTGAAAACCCTAAACCATCTCAAAAGGTTTATCTCCTTTCACATTTGGAACCTCCAACTAGAACTACGTTGTTCCTCTAGGTTAATTTCACCTGGAAAACACTGTAGATTTGTCACAATCCCTTTTCACACATGAGGGGATTTCATTAAGGTAGCCCAGGTTTAGCCTTATTCACATGGGCATTGATTTATCTTGTTGTTTAAGGAGTTTAATTTGTCCTCCTTTACAATTTTATTCTTGAACAAGAAAATGAAAACAAAATTGAATATTCCTATTAGCTTTGGGCTAATTAGGAATATTACATATCAACACCATGAAGTAAAACCAAATTTTTCCAGGAATGATGAAAAGGGTCATAAAACTCCATCAAAGGGCCAAGAGGTTTTCAAAGGACATTTGAAAGCAGGCCTCTAAAGTTGAAAAAAGGTTGAAAAGGTGTTAGTCTAAAAAGGGCCAAACTCTCATTTTATAGTCAACATCCATCAAGTAGTCAAAGAGATATGCATAGGTTCAACATGTAAAATGGAGAAAATAAGCAGAATCACCAAGTTTACCAAAATTTTTTGGAAAAAGTGCCAAACTCCAAAAGAAATGAGAGGGTCAAAAAGCACTGCTCCTTATAACACCACCTGCAAAAGGAAAAGGGAATATTAGTGTTAGCCACCTATAAATTATGATATACCTAATGGTGGCTAGATTTGTTGTCAATCCTTCAAGAGATATATTTCCCCTGAAAATCTATCATCCTTGAAGCCTTCATGTGTCTTCTATCCTTTAGAGAATCTTCACTGTTGTTTCCATTAATGAACCCTGCTGTTTTGTGAAAGAAACTATTTTCAAAAGGCCTCCATTTTCTCCATTTCACTCCCACAAAATCCCCATTTTCATCTTTGTTTCCTTCAAAAAATCCCTCAAAAACATCCTTCATTTAAACTCCTAAATCGTCCTAACCATCTTAAAACCTTATATTTCCCCTCATTTGGTTTTAAAAACCCTTCTTTCATCTACCGAAACCTTCATTTGGCCTTAAAATCCCTATTTTAGGCCTTAAAATCAGTATTTTGCATTATGAAGGTGTTAAGCCCTCAAGGGCTTATAGCTTTTAGCCCCTTTCCTCATATATCCTCAGCCCCGCGATCGGGTGCTAAAGGGCCAAGAAGCCGTCATAACCTTACCGTTCATTTATTATTTCTTTTCCCTGACATTATGGTTTCAAACTAATCTGGGCCGTTGAATCCACAAGAACCAATGGCCAAGATTGCATTGCGCTTCGCCTATCCATCTAACATCTCTTCCCCCTTTCAAAACCTTTGTCCCATATTAGATCATGACCGTCCGATTTGAAGATCCTACGATAGGGATTTAACCCGATGAAACCAACTTTTTATTCAATTTTCTACCCCACTACACACTGTCTCTACTACGCAAAAAAACAGATGTCAGTCCCACATCCATACCTCGTGCATCTTGCATCCCATCACGCTCATTCCAAGCCGTCGGATTTTCCACCCATCATCCGATGGTCCACATTGCATATTGCATAATTTTTGAGCCCTTCCCGCAGTGTGCTACTTCCGCGCGATATGGGCGGTTTTAGAAATACATGCGTCACTCACTGAGTGGAATCACGTTCCAAACGCAAATACCACCTCCCACCTTTTTTTTTGCATGAAGACCATTCCCAGTTTCTGCCATACCGCCTACCCTCCGCAACGTAATTTCACTTTTAATCTCAATTTTCGATCTCTGAGATCGAACGGCTTGTGTTATATCACGATATCAAACGCGGTTGTTTCCCATATGCTCCCAAATGACTTCATCAAGTGATCTCCACCATAGATCATCTTGATCTAATGGTCCACGTTCATCCTAGCACCCAGACCCTCACTGAACCTGGTTAGCTGCTCTGCTAGGGTTTTTTCCTAATTTATGCTGCAATCACCACCTCCTCAATGCTCCTCCACCACCCCAGAGCCTCTGCAGGTAGTCTAAACCAAGCCCGTAGGTTTTTATAATAGTTTGTCGTGTGTTTGCAGGTTTTTCATGGCCGACGAAGGATAAATGTTTTATAGTCACAAAGGTGACACAGAAACTTAGATGGCAAATCTCAGGGCCACGAAACAACATCAAAGGGAACCCAAACTAAGGGCAAGGTCATGTCAATCAAAGGATTAGGTCCATGAACCCTCAGTGACCCTCTAGATCAGCGAAATCCTCCACCTGTACACAAAACACTCAGAAAGATGAGGGTCACATATCCAATGGCATATGGCAAGGCATAGAAGATTAATAAAACCTCTGAAGGCATCAATACAGAAGCAGTTCGAGCAATCAGCAAAGTAAAAGCATGAACAAGGCCAAAACAGGTTTAAGCACAAAGGAATAGAGCAGTTATTGTTGCAAAGGTTGACTGACATAGACATAGCCCATCTCCATGCTCAAAAACCTGCCAAGAACTTATTACGCCAAGGAAGCTACTACAAACTATCAGAAGCAGTTATTTAGAAGTATGGGAGTCCTCAAGGCCCATTCTTTCACTTAACTCACACCTAAAAAGATAACAGTACCACTCCAGATGGTTTTTCCTCCCAAGGACACCCTGTGGGTGATTTCTGTCATATCAAAATAGTCTCAACAAGCAACAAAGTTACTAAATCTATCTAAAATTTAATGTTATGTTTATGACACAGAATGGAGCATTCAAATGCCCTCTCCTATCTTTGATGATCATTAAAACCTTCTTTACCTACTTTTCCTCATTTTTTCCTATAAAGACTCTTCGAAGTCTCATTGTAAAAGGTTGGCATTTGGTGATTTCAAGAGTAATACATAGATTGCTGCTTTGAAGAAGCATTGGTGTTCTGAAGGAGTGTGGAAGTCTCAGTTTTTTTGTTGGTGAAGGAGGCTGGACCATTGGATCCCTGAGCCTGGTTTTGGTGAAGTAATCTCTTATTGTTAATGTTATCCCCCGTTTATCATTTTGTTCCATTATGCTTTGACTTGCAGTAGGATAAAAAGTTTAGGCAGAGAAATGTATCTTAGAAGCACCTCTGACATGTTTATCCTTCACTGTTTATATGTTTTCCACTACTGAACATGACAGGGTAGTCTAATAGCTCTCTTGAATATTCAGTTTGTTTTATTTCAGAAATGGTAAATCCAGTTGTGTTAAATACTGTTTAGGCGTTCCCTCTTTCTTTTCCACTGAATATTGTATCTGAAATCTCCCTTTAATTATTAATGTTTGCAGTTTGAAAGAGAGGCTTGTTTTCAATCATACCCTCTGTTCCTTACTGTAATTATTGTGCTGAAGGTCCCTATAATTGTAGTCCTAGATGTCTAAGGTGTTCCCTCTTCTTTGAATGAAATTGTATGTCTTTGTTGATTAAGCTCTCAACGGTGGACTTATAGGAGGAAATAGGGTGTTCCCCGAATCCTATAATTCATTAAGAATGTTTAGTCCACATTTCTCTTTTTGAGTGTTTATGTTGATTTAGTCCAAAGCAGTGAGCTTACTAGAGGAAATAGGGTGTTCCCCGAATCCTTTAAGTCATTTTTGAAAGGGTTTAGTCTACTTTTCACTCTTAGTCCTTAATGTTCATCTCATTTCACCTATATTATTCAACAGATCCTTGACCAAGTTAGATTTTCCCTCTGGTTTCCCTTCCTTCTCAATTAGAACTATTTGGATTTTCACATGACTCCATTGCCCAATGGCTTGTATATTCCCATGCTCTATCTATACCACATGAAACACATTTTTCCAACCAAACAAAACAAACAACCCTGCCCCTCATAACTAGCCTAAAATCAACTACTAAAACTTTCAAGACACATCCTTATAAAAATATTGAGAGATCCCTCTCTGAGACTAGGAGGGCTAGATCCTAGAGCTCTAAATCTTGGTTTGCATGTTTCCTTGTCACTTGGCATGCCAATCTGCAAAATCACAGGACCCCAACATAATGGTGATCACAGTGGGACCACTGAGAATATGATAGTCTAGCTAACTCTTGTGCACTCTTTAGTCCTACAAATCTCTAAGAAAATCAGTTAGTAAGCCATAGAGTAGACTCTGTTTGTTTTAGCACCTTATCTAAGTGTTAAGATAAGACGTAGGACACTCTCATAACCATAAAAATGTACAAAACCCAAAAATATTCCAGATTTTCTTCATAATAATGCATGGTGGTGGAACCATAAAATATTGTACCTTCACAAAAAGCTAAAACTTCCACCTGGTGACTCCATTAGCCCAGTAGACCTATTACCCATCTAGGTCTCCAGATCTCTTTAGGACTATGTTAACCAGCTTTGAAGGAATTGAGAAGCCTAGTCCCATATTAGATAATACATTTCGAGAGGAAAACTTTCAAGACAGTTCCTACAAACTTTAGCCTGCCTCATTTTTGAAAATAAGTCTGGCTTCACATAGGATCAACACTAGATCCCATCCAGAACCTAATATTCCTACAATAGTTGAAAATCCAGAGAGAATTCTGTGGCAGACTTCTAGAGCTGGAAAATTAGCTGCTGATAGGAACATCCCAAGAACAAAAACTCTCCCTGAAAACCTTGATGTCTTGGATGATTTACACTTTGACTTACATCATACTAAGAACATTTTTAGAACCAGATATCAAAGTGATTTAAACCAAACTAATCTTGAAACTGTAGGTTTGCATCAGAGCTTTAGTAGAGAAGATTCACCTTCTACTCCTCCTGATTCATAGCTTCTTCACCACTTTAGCCTTTTTCATAACCAATCTGCTCAAAACCAGTTTGCTGGCCCAAGTGTTTCTTCCACTCCAATCCATACCACCACTGTCCAAAACACTCCATTTCAACCCACTTTCCCTCTTGTCAATCCACCCACTGTAAATCCACCTTTATTTCCAGCCATGGCAGCATGGTATGCCCCTTTAGTGTTACCACAACCTATGGCTCCCTTACCAAATGACTATCAGTCTAAAATTCCCCATTTCATTGGAAAAGAATCTACCACAACTCAACAACATGTAGATAGGATGGAAGATGCTTTTGATTATATGGAAATTGAAGATGAGACCATCAATGTTAGAATCTTTGCTCAAAGTTTAGGAGGAGAAGTAAAAAGTGTTTTAAAGGCTTAACTCCTAATAGCATCAATGAACTTCCCTCTTTACATCAATATTTCATAAAAAAATGGGAAATCAAAAGAAATCCTCTCCAAATATTAGCAAAGTATAAAAGTCTTAAAAGAAATAAGGGAGAGAGTGTTCATGATTACTCCACCAGGTTTAATAGTGTCTACAATTCTCTTGCACCTCACATGAAACCTCCCCAAGGCTTGGCCTTAGTAAAATATCCCGAAGGCTTCGATGTTGATATGGCTTATCAACTAAGGGAGAGAGATTATTCAACTCTAGAAGACATGCAGAAGGGAGCTATGAGTGTAGAAGAGAACTTAATTGAGAAAAGAGCTAGGATGAGATCAGAGAAGAGGGTGACTTATAAAGATGATTCTGCACCCTCAACCTCATCCTCTGATACCAAAATTGACAACCTAGTGAAGGTAATGGAGAGAATGCTTGAAAAGATAAACTTGAATGATAGAGTGCCACCAAGAGAAAACCAAAACAACCTCCAAAATAGAAATAGAAATCAGATTTTTAGAAGGGAAAACAATCAAGATAGGCAACGAGATAATGACCAACAAATTAGACCTCCCTTCCAACAAAACTATGTAGATCAAGAGGAAGAAAGGGAGATTGAAGGATTGGGAGAAAACCATGTAAACTTGATTGGATCAGACAGTGGGGATGATGTTTTCCTCACTGAAGAAGAACAAGGTTTCTTCTCCTCAGAACCAAAGGAAGATACATATGAGGAGTCTGAAGATTATAAATTGGGGTTTGATAATGCAATCATGGAGGTACACAAACACTATGATCTATGAAGCAAAGGGAACATAGATAATCCAAATGAAAAAAACACTAGCTCTGTTGTTAGGAAAAATACAGAAAATCAGCCTAAGAAAACAGTAGAGAAAACCTACATTTTGGCTAAGAAGATAGATTTAAACAAAGGGAAAAGCAGCCAGCCAAATGTTGAACAGAGTTGCCCCAGTACTTCTGCTAGTGGCCCTGTTAAAACAGTTCAGATTGACAGTCCCAATAAAACTCAGCAAGTCAAATTTGCTGAAAGAAACATAAGTGAGAAAACAGATGTAAATACAACAAAAGCAACGATGCCTTTCAACCTTGAGGGAGAGATTGCAAAGATCAAAATTAACATACCTCTGGCTGAATTGGTGACCCAAGAAGTGTACAAAAACTAGGTCCTAAAAGCTCTGAACATACATGTTGATACTGATACTTTGAACTTGACAGATGACAAGCTAGAGCTGTTGTTTGGTCCTAAAATTGAAGGAAAATACCAGGAAGGGGTTGTGCCTCCATTCTATGTCAGTCTAAACATACATGAAAAAATCCTACACAATGCCATGCTAGATTCAGGAGCATCACACAACCTTATGCCCAAGGTGGTAATGGAAAGCCTAGGATTAGAGATTACTAGACCATATAAAGACTTGTATTCCTTTGATTCTAGAAGGGTCAAATGCTTGGGGTTAATTAAAGATTTGTGTGTTAACTTGTCTCAAATTCCTCCCAAGAACCTTGTAATGGATGTAGTAGTAGCTGAAATTCCCCTGAAATATGGTATGCTCTTGTCTAGATCATGGGGAGCTAAGATTCAGGGCACCCTTCAAATGGATATGTCTTATGCCACACCCTTCAAATGGATATGTCTTATGCCACCATACCAGTGTTTGGTCAAACCAGAAGATTATATAGGTAAATCCTCATGAAATACATGGTGAGAAGCAAGGAAAAGCCTCACAACACTCCTGTTTATTCCACTCATTCAGATCTAGATTCCTTTATTTTATACAATGACGATGAAGTCACCCAAACAAATAAGGAAAATGAGAAGGACATTAGTGCACCAGAGAATTCAGAATTTTCCTCCCCTCAACCTCTAGATATCTCGACTCCCAACAGCCTTGAGCAACACAAAACAAATGAGAATGAAACAGAAACACTTTGGAAGATGAGCTTTGATGGCTCTTGTAGCAAAAATAGTGTAGGATCTAGTGTGTGGATACATAACACAAACAAAGGACATGCCTACAAATTAGATTTTTCATTCACTAACAACATTGCAGAATATGAAGCCCTTCTCCTTGGCCTTCACATACTCAAGGATTTAAAGGCCAAAAGGATATCAGTCCAAGGATATTCTGAGCTAATCATCAGACAAATCAAAGGGGAATATTCAACCAAGAACCCCAGACTCAAAGAATATAGAAACACTGTGTTATATCTCTTGAAAACTTTTGAAAAATATGAACTCATGTTCATACCAAGAGCCCAAAATAACCTAGCAAACGAACTTGCTTTTTCTACTAATAACTGCTAGATACCACAAATCGATGAGCAGTTCATCATAAAGGTAAAAAATAGACCAACAGTGCCTGATAACGAAGATCATTGGTAGGTATTCAATAATGATAAACATACATAGGATTTCCTGCACTCAAAAAATGAGTTTTCCTCAGCATCACCAAGTTTCAGCCATGAAAAATAATGTTTAAATGAGGAACCAATTCCTGAAGCAAGGTCCTCCTTTCCTACTATTATAAATCAGTTTGATCATATTTTCAAGGCAAAATTATCTGATGATCCAGACCAAAGGGACCTCGAAGTTCTGGAATGTAAAGGTGATACCATACCCAAAGGCCTTGCTCCATTAGAACAACTCTTTGATTTCAATGATGTGGCTAAGGAACCAAAAGCAGAAAACATGGAAACTAATGTGGAAGAACACAACATAGGCAGCTCAACTGAGCCTAAAATGATTAAGTTATCTAGCACCCTTCCTACCCACATCAAACAACAATACATAGCACTCTTCAAAGAGTTTATAGATGTTTTTTCATGGGAGTATAAAGATTTGAAATCATATAACACTAGCATCATTCAGCACAAGATTCCTCTTAAGGAAAATTAGAAACCTTTGAGATAGAAATTAAGGAGGATAAACCCTGTTTTATTGCCTACAGTAGAAAAAGAAATTAGGAAGTTGTATGATGCAGGGATCATTGTTCCTCTTAGATACTCAGAATGGGTTTCCAATCTAGTATCTGTCAGGAAGAAGACAGGGGAGATCAGGATGTGTATTGACTTTAGGAACCTGAATAGAGCCTCTCTGAAAGATAAATACCCCTTTCCAAGAATGGACCACATTATTCAAAGGGTAGTTGGGTCAAAAAGAATATCATTGTTGGATGGGTTCTCGAGTTATAATCAAGTGTTAGTCCTCCAAAGTGATCAACATAAGAAAACCTTTACCACGCCTTGGGGGACATTCATGTATGTCAAAATGCCATTTGGTTTGATGAATGCAGGGGCCACCTTCCAGAGGGCCATGGACATAGCCTTCTCAAAAGACATAGGCTATTTTATAATCATTTACCTTGATGATATTACTGTCTTCTCCAAAACTAATGAAGAACATTTGGAACATTTAAGGAAGGTTGTTGAGAAATGCAGAAGGTTTGGCTTGTTTTTAAATCCCAAAAATACACTCTTTGGCCTCCGAGAAGGAAAGCTTCTGGGTCACATAATCTCCGAATAAGGGATCAAAATAGATCCTAAAAGAATTGATGGCATACTAAATATCAACCACCCTATAAATCTCAAATAATTACAGTCTTTCATTGGAAAGATTAATTTTTTGAGGAGGTTCATCCCCAACCTTACTGAGCTATTAAGAAACATCACTAACATGCTCAGGAAAGAAGTAGGTGTTAAATGGAAAATGCAAGCTAAACAATCATTTGAACTGGTAAAGCAAGCCCTTACTCAAGCGCCAGTCCTTATCAGTCCTGATTTCACCAAATATTTCTATATTTTTTCCTTTGCATCTGAGCATACAATAGCTGCAGTATTGTTGCAAAAGAATAGCTTGGGGCAAGAACAATCTATATCCTTCTTCAGTAAAGCCTTAAGAAATGCCCCACTCAAATATAATATCATCGAGAAGAAAGCCTTGGCACTGGTAAAAGCATTAAAGGACTTCAGGGTGTACATTTTACATTCACATATCATTTCCTTTGTGCCACACACTGTAGTTAAAGATATTCTAAGTCAAGACCCCGATGGTAAACGGGAAAATGGATTGCCACTATTCTAGAATATGACTTAGAAATCGGGCCTACTAAACTCACCAAGGGACAAGGTTTAGCAAAACTCATGGCTGAGTCTAATTTCAAAGCTCTAGATATGAATATGGTTGATGCCTTGGAAGAAATAGAAGAGTTCCCAACACCATTTACTGAAGAAACATTCATGAATTCTCCATGGTATGTTGACATAATTTATGTGTTTCTTTATTTAAATGATCCTCCCTCTTTGTCAAAAAAAAATCCAAATTTGTCAAATAGAAGGCTTTAAATTATTACATAATAGATGGAGTTTTATATTGGAAAAATGCTATTGGGATACTACTAAAATGTTTACTTGAGGTTGATGTAGGAAAAATCATGCATGAAATGCATGAAGGAGAATGTGGAGGGCACTTAAATTGGAAGACCACAACAAACAAGATCCTCGGATTTGGTTACTATTGGCCCACCCTTTTTCTAGACACCCAAAAACTAGTAATGTCTTGCCACAAGTGCCAAATTTTTGATGGTAGAAGAAAGCTCTTGCCCTTGCCCTTGAAACCTATCAGTGTTGAAGCACCCTTTCAATAGTGGGGTTTGGATTTCATAGGGGAAATACATCCATCCTCCTCAGCCCAACACAAATGGATCCTCACAACAACTGATTATTTTACCAAATGTATAGAGGCCATAGCCACTAGGAATGCTACTGACTCTGTCATTATTAAATTCCTTGAGACCAACATATTGTCCAGATTTGGCTGTCCTAGAAAAATAATCACAGACAATGCTGCTACCTTTAAATCCAAGAGGATGGTTGATTTCTACCATAAATATCAGATCACCTTGGGCCATTCCACTGCCTATTACCCCCAAGGAAATGGACTTGTTGAATCCTCAAACAAGAGCCTGATCAACATCATCAAAAATTTATTGGAGCAGAACCAGAAAGCATGGCATGGTAAGCTTGTTCATGCCTTGTGGGCTGACAGGTTAACCACCAAAAATTCAATCAACATGTCCCCCTATCAGCTGGTCTATGGCAGGGATGTTGTTTTCCCAAAATCTTTAGGAGTTCCGGTCATGAAACTCCTGCAGGAAGTCCAAGCTGAAGAAAACGATATGCAGAGAAGGATTACTCAGACCATCCATTTGTAGCAAACCAGAGAGGAAGTTTACCAGAGAACTCAAACAGTCCAAGAAAACATCAAAATGTTATTTTACAAAAGGACTAAAGCAAATGAATTCCAAGTTGGAAATGTGGTTCTAAAATGGGATTCAAGGAGGGAAGAGAAAGGAAAACATGGTAAGTTTTAAAATCTATGGAAAGGGCCCTACATTATTCATTCCATAAGAGGGCATAATGCATTTTTCCTGCAAGAACTAAATGGTGAAGAGGTGTTGGGAGGTCCTGTCAATGGCAGGATGCTTAAACACTATTTCTGTCAAGAGTCTTAGTTTTAGAGCTTTTTATCCATTGTACATATCATTTTCATAAAGAAAAGGGAAAGAAAAATACAAAAACAACAGAAAAACAAAGAGAGGGCAGAAATAAAACAAGAAAGGTATAGCCCCGTACCAAAAAGAAAGAAAAATATGAAAGTGTGCAAGCTCAAATGCCACTACTTTAAGGAGCACTGTTGCCCAATCATATAGCCTAATCATGATTGGGCAGATTTCAATTTACTGCTAATAGGATAGCGAATAAGATTTTCCAAACTGTTTAATCTTGGATTATCAGTAGAACATATTAGGATAGAAGAAAGAAAGGGTCCAAACATGCTGAAAATATGGACCTAGAATTAAAGGAAAATATGGCTCTATTTCTTTTAAATCCTGAGCTAGAGAAAAGAAAGGCTGGTTCTGACATGCTCAAAACTTGAACCAGCAAAGAAGAAAAAAAAGACAGCTCTAACAAGACCAAAACTAGAGCTGGAAGGAAGAAAGAAAAATGACTCTAAAAAACTCAAAATCTGAGTCATGAAAGGAAGGAAAGGTGTTTTCAATTTTCAGAACTTCAAGCCTTCCCAATTTTGTTTTAATTTCTGCTAGTTTCAGTTCATGTGCAGCTTGTCTTTATGCCATGGACTCATAGAAAATCAGACAGTCTAATCCTAGTTTGGCTGTGTTTCAATTTCTATTTTAGAATATAGAGAATGAAATCTGTCAGACAGTCTAATCCTGACAAATGATAGTTAGGTAGAGAAACTGATGAGTTCAACTGCTTAATCTGAACTCATGGAGAAATAAGGGTAGCAGTGGATAGGTTTGTTTTTCTGTTTACAAAAAAAAATGTTGGAAAAAGAGTTTTCCAGTCCAAGTGCACTCAAATAAGAAAACAATGCTAGGAAAAATAGTTTGGGGTAGGTAGAAGTGTTGTTCAAATGGATTTCTTGTTGCAGGACAGTGAAAAGTTGTCAAATGAAGAATTTTGCCTAGATGGATAATGGCACTAGTCTGCTAAATCCTGAGATTACTGAGGTTCTGGACACTTAAAGTGCAAGTTGTCCTCCCCAAGTGGAGCCACTGTTAGCCACCTATAAATTCTGATATACCTAATGGTGGCTAAATTTGTTGTCAAGCCTTCAAGAGATATATTTCCCCTGAAAAGCTATCATCCTTGAAGCCTTCATGTGTCTTCTATCCTTTAGAGAATCTTCACTGCTATTTCTGTTAATGAACCCTACTGTTTTGTGAAAGAAACTGTTTTCAAAAGGCCTCCATTTTCTCCATTTCACTCCCACAAAATCCCTGTTTTCATCCTTATTTCCTTCAAAAAATCCCTCAAAAACATCCTTCATTTAAACTCCTAAATCATCCTAACCATCTTAAAACCTTATATTTCCCCTCATTTGGTTTTAAAAACCCTTATTTCATCTACCGAAACCTTCATTTGGCCTTAAAATCCCTATTTTAGGCCTTAAAATCAGTATTTTTCACTATGAAGGTGTTAAACCCCCGAGGGATTATAATTTTTAGCCCCTTTCCTCATATATCCTTAGCCCCATAATTGGGCGCTAAAGGGCCAAGAAGCCGTCATAAACTTGCCGTTCGCTTATTCTTTCCTTTCCCTGAAATTATGGTTTCAAACGAATCTGGGTCATTGAATCCACAAGAACCAACGACCAAGATTGCGTCGCACTCTGCCCATCCATCTAACATCTCTTCCCCCTTTCAAAACCTCCACCTTGATATTAGGTCGTGGTCGTCTGATCTAAAGATCCTACGATCAGGATTTAACCTGATGAAACCAACTTTTTATTTAATTTTCCACCCCGCTAAACACTATCTCTGCTACGGGACAAAACAGATGTCGGTCCCACATCCATACCTCGTGCATCTTGCATCCCATCGTGCTCACTCCAAGCTGTCAGATTTTCCGCCCATCATTCGACGGTCCATGTTGCATATCACGTAATTTTTGAGCCCTTCCTACAGTGCGTTACTTTCACGCGATATGGGCGGTTTTAGAAATACTTGTGTCACTCACTGAGTGGAATCGCATTCCAAACGCAAATACCTCCTCCCCCCTTTTTGTTGCACGAAAACCATTCCCAGTTTCCGCCATACCGCCTACCCTCCGCAACGTAATTTATCTTTTAATCTCAGCTGTCGATCTCTGAGATTGAACGGATTGTGTTATATCGCGATATCAAATGCGGTTGTTTCCCATATGCTCCCAAATGACCTCATCAAGCGATCTCCATCGTAGATCATCCTGATCTAACGGTCCATGTTCATCCTCACACCCTTGAACTTGGTTAGCTGCTCTACCATGTTTTTTCCTGATTTCTGCTACAATCACCACCTCCTCACTGCTCCTCCACCACCCGAGAGCCTCTGCAAGCAGTCTAAACCAAGCCCGCAAGTTTTTATAACAGTTTGTCATGTGTTTGTAGGTTTTTCATGGCTGACGAAGGATAAATGTTTTACAGTCACAAAGGTGACACAGAAGCTCAGATGTTAAATCTCAGGGCCACGAAACAACATCAAAGGGAACCCAAACTAAGGGTGAGGTTGTGTCAATCAAAGGATCAGGTCCATGAACCCTCAGTTACCTTCTAGCTCAATGAAACCCTCCACCTGTACACAGAACACTCAGAAATATGAGGGTCACATATCCAATGGCATATGACAAGGAATAGAAGATTAATAAAACCTCTGAAGGCATCAATACAGAAGCAGTTCAAGCAATCAGAAAATTAAAACCATAAACAGAGCCAAAACAGGTTTAAGTACAAAGGAACAGAGCAGTTATTTTTGCAAAGGTTGACTGACACAGACATAGCACATCTCCATGCTCAAAAGCATGCCAAGAAGTTATTACACCAAGGAAGCTACTACAAACTGTCAAAAGAAATTATTTAGAATTATAGGAGTCCTAAAGGCCCATTCTTTCACTTAAATCACACCTAAGAAGATAAAATTACCACTCCAGATGGTTTTTCCTTCCCAAGGACACCTTGTGGGTGATTTCTGTCATATCAAAATAGTCTCAACAAGCAACAAAGTTACTAAATCTGTCTAAAATTTAATGTTATATTTATGACACAGAATGGAGTATTCGAATGCCCTCTCTTATCTCTGATGATCATTAAAACCTTCTTTACCTACTTTTCCTCATTTTTTCCTATAAAGACTCTTCTAAGTCTCATTGTAAAAGGTTGGCATTTGGTGATTTCAAGAATAATACATAGATTGTTGCTTTGAAGAAGCATTGGTGTTCTGAAGGAGTGTGGAAGTCTCTGTTTTTCTGTTGGTGAAGGAGGCTGGACCATTGGATCCCTGAGCTTGGTTTTGGTGAAGTAATCTCTTATTGTTAATGTTATCCCCTATTTATAATTTTGTTCCATTATGCTTTGGCTTGCAGTAGGATAAAAATTTTAGGCAGAGAAATGTATCTTAGAAGCACCTCTGACCTGTTTATCCTTCACTGTTTATATTTTTTCCACTACTGAACATGACAGGGTAGTCTAATAGATCTCTTGAATATTCAGTTTGTTTTATTTCAGAAATGGTAAATCCAGTTGTGTTAAATACTATTTAGGCGTTCCCTCTTTCCTTGCCACTGAATATTGTATCTGAAATCTCCCTTTAATTATTAATGTTTTCAGTTTGAGAGAGAGGCCTATTTTCAATCATACCCTCTGTTCCTTACTGTAACTATTGTGTTGAAGGTCCCTATAATTGCAGTCCTAGATGTCTAAGGTGTTCCTTCTTCTTTGAATGCAATTGTATGTCTTTGTTGATTAAGCTCTCAACGGTGGACTTATAGGAGGAAATAGGGCGTTCCCTAAATCCTATAATTCATTAAGAAGGTTTAGTCCGCATTTCTCTTTTTGAGTGTTTATGTTGATTTAGTCCAAAGCAGTGAGCTTACTGGAGGAAATAGGGCATTCCCCAAATCCTTTAAGTCGTTTGTGAAAGGGTTTAGTCTACTTTTCACTCTTAGTCCTTAAGGTTCATCTCATTTCACCTATATTATTCAACAGATCCTTGACGAAGTTAGATTTTCCCTCTGGTTTCCCTTCCTTCTCAATCAGAACTATTTGGATTTTCACATGACTCCATTTCCCAATGGCTTGTATATTTCCATGCTCTATCTATACCACATGAAACACATTTGTCCAACCAAACAAAACAAACAACCCTGCCCCTCATAACTAGCCTAAAACCAACTACTAAAACTTTCAAGACACATCCTTATAAAAATATTGAGAGATCCCTCTCTGAGACTAGGAGGGCTAGATCCTAGAGCTCTAAAGCTTGGTTTGCATGTTGCCTTGTCAATTGGCATGCCAATATACCAAATCACAGGACCCTAACAATTAGCAAAAGGAAAAAGGCCAAAAATAAACCTTAGTGAAGTGGTTCTATATTTAATCTTTTCAAGATGTATAAAAAACAACTCAAGCAAACATCTCCTCTCACCATTTGGTTATTTGCAAAGGAGTTGAGGGTTTTCAAGGTTTTTAGTTTTCCTGACAGAGTCATTGGGCAGATTTTATGGGCGCTGCGCTCCTATAAAACTATCCTGCGCTCTTGTGCACACTGCCCATATACTTTTCTGAAGGGCGCTGCACTCCTATGCAGAGGCGCTGCGCGCCTGTAGAAAGGCCACCGTGCAGACTTCGCCCGACTACTAATGTGCAGGCTCCGCCCAACTATGTGCAGGAGGCACATGATAGAATGTTTAGGAGGTGACCCGCGCTGTGCTCCTGTACATTTAGGGCTGCCCGGGCACTCATGACACTCATTCAACACTCGCCTTACCAACATGCAGGAGGTGACCCAAACACGTTCAAGGCTGCCCAAGAGGCACACGGCTACGTGTAGGAGGTGACCTAAACATGTTCAGGGCTGCCCATGAGGCACACAACTACGTGCGGGAGGTGACCTAAACACATTCAGGAGACGCCTGTTCTGCGTTCCTATCCGTTTAGGAGTTGCTCGACCATTCGTGCAGGAAGCACCCAACTTTCCCACAATGTATTTTAAGCCAATTTCTTCATCTGTGGAGATATTTTGAGAGGTATTTAAGTTTCTCCCACATATTAATATTTTTATAAAGGTAGGATTATAAAGAAAATTGAATCTTGGATTTAGAGAAGGAAGTGAAATCCTAAAGAAAGTACCTGGTATTCACATTGTTGAGCCTTGATCTCATTGCAACCTCACCATCTCATCCAACCTTTTCACATTATTCCACAAGCAATGTCAATTATTTTTAAAGATCTTGAGGTAGGGGTGAAAGAAAAAATGTCTGAAGAAGATAATGTTGATAGTGGTGAGACAAACCAAAGGCCTAAAGAGCAGCAGAGGAGGGCTGGGAAGGAAAACAGGTTTGAACCTATAAACACTAAAGAACTGATGACCTCTCCTACTATAGTTTCTTGTTTTCAATAATTAGGATGCTATGAGTTTTGTGGGAGAGTAAAACAGATCCAGAGTCACCCTCAGTTGACCAAGCTCTTTGCCCTAAACCTTCATAACCACCAAGTACACCTAGTTGGGGCGAATTTTGAGCTGACCACCAATGCCATCTCTATGGCCACTGGAATACCTTGCATAGGAGAAAGGTGGTTCAAACAAATGCATCTAGACCTAAGCCACTATCACCCATTATTGAAACCAAGTTTTCAAGCTAGTTGCAAAACCATGTTCCCCTTCTCTCATCTATTGGACAGATATGCTCTCCTAATGAAGATCATTATGCAATACTTCACCTGTGAGGGTAGTTTCTCCAGCATCTATTCCTACCACATAAGACTCCTCATGAATTTCACCAAAACCAAGCTGCTACATTTTCCCTACTACCTTTGTGAAAGTATTGAGAAAATGTCTTCCATCATGTAAAAGTAGCCTCCATCCCAACCAATGTCAACCCTTTTTCATCATTCCCTCATTAAAGTGATTGTATCACACTAGCTAGAACAAAAAGGCATCCCATGGGAGGTTTTCATCGCCCATGATGATGTCACAACTCCACAGCCTATCCCTCTGCAAAGTCTATCATCATCGTCTCAACTTCCTCCTCACACACCTCCATCACCCTCCACTAACCTTGGTTCATCCTATTCACATGAATCATCTCCTCAAATAAACCTCCCTCTTTCACCTTCTCCTAAAAATCAGAAAATGAAGAAAGCGATGAAGGACAGGAAGATGAAAATGAAGAAAGAAATGAAGGAGAGGAAGATGAAAATGAAGAAAGCAGTGAAGGAGAGGAAGATGAAAAAGAAGAAAGCAGTGATGAAAATGAAGAAAGCAGTGAAGGAGAGGAAGATGAAAAAGAAGAAAGCAGTGATGAAAATGAAGAAAGCAGTGAAGGAGAGGAAAAAGAAAGTGATAAAGGCAGTGAAAAAGAAGAAAGTGTTGATGAAGAAGAAAACAAAGATGAAAGAAGTGAGCCCAATGATGAACAAAAATACCAAAACAATGGGTCAAATGATGAAGAAGATGACACCAAGGATACAGGGATAGAGACAGCTTATTAAGAGGAAAAAAATGAGCTAGAAAAATACCAAAATAGTGAGCCTAATGATAGTCAAAAAACAAATGACAGTCAAGGGGAAGAAGTAAACAATGAAGAAGATGACACTGAAAATACAAAGGAAAATGGAGAGGAGGCATATGAAGGCAGTGAAGAAGACAAAGAAGACAGTGACAAAGATGGAAAGAGCAGCCAAGAAACAGAGTTTGAAAGTGATTTCAATGGGAAAAACAATGAAGACAGTGAGCCCAACAATGAGGGTAATGGGCTAGAAAGTGAAGAAGAAGTCAGTCAAGAGGAAAATATACATGATAGTGAAGGGACAAATTCTGAAGACAAGGATAGTGAGCATAGCAAAAATGAAGATGATGCAAGTTATGAAACAGAGGTTGAGAATGAGGGTGAATACCATAGGCAAGATAGAGAAAACAGTGGGCAGAGAAGTGAAGAAAACTCACCTAATGAGGAATAAAGTGACCATCAAAGTACAAGAAGGACTAATGAGATTCCCTATGAAAGCGACCCCGCATAGAGTGCAAATAGTGATGCAAAGGTTGAGTTTGACAATGAACACAGTGGGTCAAAAGATGAAGAGGAGGATAATCATGGAGATGAAGGTGTACAAAGCAGTGATAAAGACACCTCTAGAATTACAACAACAGAGGATGACAGTCCTAAAGGTCTTGACAGTGATGATGGCATAAGAGATAGTGAGAATGCTTATCAAAAGTGCAGTCAAGAGCAAGGTGAAAAATATGCACACACAAAGATCATCCATGAGTAGAAAAGCAGTCCTAAGGTCACTAATGATCAAGGTTTCCAAGTTAAACTTGTTGCACCTTTCCCCATTGGCTATCAAAGAGGAGAGAGGCATGTGTTTTGTGCCTCCAAAGGGCAAGGGTCCATGCCATCCTCCTCAACTCAAATGATTGACAAAGGTAACAAAAAAAATGAAGGAAGAAGTAGACAATCATGAGGAGGAAAGAGAGTTTGAACTCATCCACATAGACAATGATGAGGAAAATGAAACAAGAATTGCAAATTCCCTTCTACAAGATAGGAATGCACAGATCAGGGACTTGGAAGTTGAATTAGAGAGAGCTAAAGATGTCATTTACTTCCACCAGATGCAAAGCAAATAGATGAGTGGCCAACAGGCCATCTATGAAGCAAGAGCACTCAAGTACCGAAAAGAGGCTCAATGGTCACAAGTAAATTTAGAGGAGTTCATGGGTGCCTATGAAGAAAGTAGTGATGAATAGGGTCAAACTAGAAGGAGACCTAGGACTATGGGTCTTAGGAAAGCACTGGCAAAGTAGAAAGAAGAAGAATCAACCCAAGCACAACAATTTACCCTCACTAAACTCCTTTCCATGGAAATTGAGCATGATAGGGAATCATGTCTTGAAAGGGCTAACATACACCTTGACACCAAGCTGGAGAAGGCCAACAAAATATTGGACTTGCAGAGGAGAATGGCTAAGCACTATGCATGAAAAAATCAAGTTGCAAGGAAAAAACTCAAAATTTCCCAAAATGAAGTCCAAGTGCTAAAGAAGGAAAAGGACCAAGCTAGCCTTGATATTTTTTCCCAATATTCTCTACAGGTCTCCCAGGATCCATGAGGCACCTACCTACCAAATTTGGGAGAAATTGAACAACTTTTTGTTTTTTGCAAATTTTGAGGCTAGGAGCGCAACACACCCTGTGTTGTGCTTTTTCCAGGGCATCTTAAAGAAGAAAGGTTTACATTTTTGGATTCCTCATCATGTGAGGAGCATGCTCACCAATTTTTAGCTCAATTGGAGTAGTTTTTACCCCCCCAAAAGGGTAAAAAGTACTCATTTTTTCACAATTATGCCTACTTTTCTGAGCATGTGCTGCGCTCCTGGCAGTATTGTAATTTTCACTTTTTTGGCAACTTGTAGATGTCATATTGAAGAAATAAAGGTATCTCTGGAAATTATACTTCAATGTCTTTCCAACAAGCCATTACAGAGCCTTTTCCAACATCGGGAAGGCCTCCAAAACACTGCCGCAAAAGACCTATTTTTCTTATCTCTGTGCTGTGCTCCTGGCCTAATTTCGAATTTTGACACAGTGTGATGCGCTCCTATGGGTGACTAGGTAGAATGTGTGTTTATCAAGTTTTCATATGCTTGTCAGGGCCTAAAATTTAATTTAATTGCTATATATGGCCGGAAAAGATATTTGTTAGATATTTTTGTGCCGTGGGCCTTGCAAGGCCTCAAAGACAAGTTAGGATATTTCTTGTTGGCCAATAGGCTTATATATGCTCTAGTAGGCTTTCCTCTTCCTTTCTTGTTATATAAGGCATGAGGATTCATTGTAAATAGTTGGGACTTGATGTGTTTAAGAAAAATACATGGTTTTTGGAAGTTGAAGAACAATTTAGTGTTGTGGAGCTTGTGGATGATTTGCCTTGATTGATGGCGATGAAGGCTTGCTTCCAGGATCCCTGAGTTTAGTTAATGGTGATGTATCTCTCATATGTTCATGTTTTTCTTGTTTTCCATATGTCCATATTTCTATATTGCAATAGCTTGGAAGAGTATAGGATAAGAAATGTTGTTTGAGGCACCTCAGTCCTCCTGTTATCTATTGTTTTCATGTTTTCTTCTGCTGGGTTAGCTTAAAGAATTATTCATTGCTCCTTAGGCCCACCTAAGCTTGTCTATTTCATTTTTGGATTAATATGCTAGTTTATAAACATGATTCATGGTAAGCCCTGCTTTTTTAATGCTATCTAAACTCTGTCTTGAAATATCTCTTTGATGTATTGATTGATAGGTTAAGTCAAAGAGGTCTTGTTTCGATCTTTCCCTTTGAATATGCTTATCAGTTTGCTTCGAAGTTATTTATAGTTTAATGAATGATTTTTAGGCATTCCCTCTTCATTTATTGATGCTATTTTTCTCTTATATGTTTTCAAATCTTGAAAGTAGAATCATTGAAGTTAGATAAGTTGTCTTACTCCATTTGCTCCACTAGATTGTATATCTTGAATGTGTATTTGTTTAAAAATATTTCTATTGAGAAAATGGTGTGCCCTATCTCATAAATAGTATCTTTTGCTTATTAGTATTTAATACCTCTCTGTTCATAGGTATTTGACAAAGGATTCTTAACTGCCCTTTGCCCTACCTTGGTTCCCAAACTTAATTTCCATTTCACCTCACACATAAACTTAAAGATCCACTAACTACACTAGATTTTCCCTGTGATGTTCCTCGATTCATTATCGAGATATCAATGAATTCATAGACTCCATTTCCCAATTGATTTGATAACCTTTCACTCCACCTATAATACTTGATCATCTTACCCCAATGAAAACAAACAACAAACCTACACTTACCAACTAGCCTAAAATCAACTATCCAAAGTGAACAAGTTCACATCCTTCGCGCATAATAGAGAGAGCCCTCTCTGAGTCCAGGAATTCTAGGTCCTAGGACTCCAAATACTGGTTTGATGTTACCCTGTCATTTGGTTTACCAATTTGTCAATTCACGGGACCCTAACAGGTCTCATTCAAAACATCTCTATGCTTGAACGTTAGGAAAGTCAAATTTTAACTTGCATTCCCTATTATCTTCATTTCTCCTACATGTATAAGAGAAAAAATTATCTTCTTCTTATGCGCTCTAACTATGTACTCAATTCCATCCTTAAATTAAGTGATATTTATTCTCATGGTGATGAAATACTTCTCTCCTATCATAAAGATAGGGACTTCCCAAAACAATACCTGAAATCTCAAGCGGCACTACATCAAATTCAACTTCATCAAGAAAGTTTGAATTGATTACAAACCTTAAGATTCACTTCCTTGTTACCTACAAATTTGCATTATTTCACATCCACCCTAAAGGATAAGGTCTTGGATGTGTAACAGTTTCAAGATTTAACTTCTAAACTTAGTACTCTTCAAAAATCAAATTAGCTTGAGAACCACTATCAAATAGTGTGTCTATCTTGGTATGTTTTGAAATGACTCTAATATGAAAGAGTTCAATTCTTGTATCTTCATCTTTAGTTACATTGGAACAAATTGAAGAACTAGTGCTTTCTATGTTTGTACCTTTCAAACCCATTGCTATAATCTTCGTTTCATCTCTTGAATCTGAACCTAAGTCATGTTCAATGTTGCAACAATTTTCTCCTTCTCATTGGCTTTAAGTTTTTTTAGCTTCAACTCTGGATGGAGTTTCGAACAATTGTATTCATCATGGAAATTCTTTGAACAATGTTTACAGGTGAGTTTCTCTTTGTCTATTTTAATGGAAACATTTTACTTTCCTTTTCCATTAAATTCACCTTTTCCTTTACCCTAATACTCAAGGAAACTATCACTTTTCTCATATGCACTATTTGTCCCTCTTGCCTCTAGATGCATGGCTTGAATGAAAACCTCATCTAAGTTTGTGGGATTGAACATGATAATAGTATGTATAAGGTAATTTTGAAAACCCCAAATATACTTTAACAAAGTTTCTTGAGAATACAAATTAACACCCAAAATAAGAGCTCTTCTTCTAAATTCATGAGTATAATCTTGCACACTTTTCCCTTTCAATTGTCTAAAATTTTTCTAGTCCATAATGCCTTTTTGCATGTAAGCTAGAGGGTAAAATTGCCTTTTAATGGAAGAAATAAAATTTGACCAAGACATTGAGATCTTACCATGTTTATTAATCTCCTCTTGTGTCTTTTCTTCCCACCATCCAAGTGTTGATCCCTCCATTCTCAAGGAAGCCAATTGAATATTTATGTCATCTTCTTGAAGGTTCTGAATTCTACAATAAACCTCTAATTGGCGAATCCAATTATCCAACTTCTCTACATTCACTTCACTTACATTGGAAGCTCAAACTTAACATTAAGTTTAAGAAAGGGTGATTTACTAGCTCCTTTTGAAGTATGTGGATGAACAGATTGTAGGGTTGTGGTAGTGGAAGATGATGATGAGGAAGGTGAAGATGGTGGTGAGGATGATCGTGGAGTGGATGGTGGCTTCTTACCATATCCATGGAATCCTCCTCCTGGAGAAACCTATGCTCTTAGAGTCCTTGAACTCTCTCCTTCAATCCTTACATTCCTTTCCTCATAGAGGACTTTAACCATCTTAGCCATATCAAAGAATGCCTTCCTTAATGCTCTCTCATCTTTTGTCATGATAGGTTCTCCTTCATGAGACATGCACACTGAAGGCTCAACTTCAACTTGAGGATGTGCTGGTGTTGAAGACTTTGGAAACCTTTCCCTTCTTCCTCTTGACCCAACTTCAAGGCTCTGAACCAACTTCCCTTCTCCTCTTTTTAGTTTTAACCTTGTAAGCATGACACAAACTTGCAAACAATTAGATCCCTTCTTGCACAAAAAAACCTAAAGAACTCTAGCTTTGATACCAAAAATGATTTGAATGGAGTATGTTAGTGTTGGTATGCTAATTACACTTTCATATTATGTATTCAATGTCTTATGTGTGCTTAAGGGTTCAGGTTCTCTTGCAAATTATCAAGTCTCATGATTGTTTTTCATGTCAATTTAATGAGAAATTTAACATAAAAAAAGAAAGATGAACAACAAAAAATAAAGTACATAACATCACCGTACATAACATTAACACACGTATTTGATGAAGGAGTTCACCTCTCTTGGGCTACATCTCCTTGGTCCAACTTCCATGGCTTGGGCCTATATATTATGCTCAAATTGTCAAATTGACCTGTTTACAATGCTCCTTTGCTCATGTAACCTGCTCCAATGAGTCTAGAATGCCTCAAGATGGTCATATAGCCTCTTTCTGAGCCTGAAATTATTGAAAATTTCAAAATTTATGGCCTCTTCAATTTCTCCCACTATTTTGGGCCATAAAATAGTTAACTACCACTAAAATTGGTAGTTTCCACCAAATCTGGAGGTCCGCCAATTAAAATGAAATTAGTGCTAAGCGGTGAATAGCGCTATTTAAGTGAATTCAAGCGCTAATTGCACACTTAACTTAATATACAATTAAAAATTGGATTATCGTATAATAAACTAGGTTAAATGTTAATAAACATGTTTAGGGTTAAACCTTCACATTAAGGTCAGAGCTCCCGCCGATGGTCGTTGCAT
The DNA here is from genome assembly GCA_034641835.2 of Pinus albicaulis. Lineage (NCBI taxonomy): Eukaryota > Viridiplantae > Streptophyta > Pinopsida > Pinales > Pinaceae > Pinus > Pinus albicaulis. The sequence goes on along the minus strand of CM076581.1, from coordinate 83,750,497 downwards.
ATGGTTCTATGACTAAGAGCTGGTCCCCAACTTCCCCTGCCATGAAATTTAATTTAATTCAAATATAAATGAACTCCATATTATTGTAAGGACTAATAGATAATGGAGGCGGTAAGGCATGAATTTGTGTGGCGGGAAGTCATGGGGTCGAACCCCTGTGCCTTCGCCTGGAATTTTTCCAAAAATTTTACACTGCCATACAACTTGGGGATGGCACGTGGCGACCCCAGGCTGCACCACGTGTCCTCATTCGATTGGCTTAAAAGAATTAACTAATGAAATCTACCACCTTACCTACCATATGGACCAGTGCCATGTTACCATGTCAGTAGTACGAACTGCTGACTGGGCATTTGAATGTCATTTTTTTTAATTTGCCTGTTTAGAAAAATGGATAGATCATGTTTCTGGGATAATATGACAAAAAATTTTCGTGAAATGAAGTTCGCCGAATTCAGAACGACGATCACTACGCAGTTGTTCAGGTTTCGAGCCAATCTAAGAACTTTGATTTTTGAGCATAAAACTGAGCCCCTGATCAAGTAAGGCCTTAAGTTGTCTACTCCATTTTCTTAAGGTCACCGAGGAGGTTGAGTCTTATCATAGTGACCCTTAGCTCATGTTTACCTCGGGAAAGCCAGTGAAAGTGGGTATATATGAAAGAAGGTGTTACATGGTGATATCAGAACATGGTTTCACTCTCTTTAGGCAAGTATTATGTTTTAAAGGTTATGCTTTTTAAGAATGGGATCATGGTATATAGTTGGTGTGGTAATGCATGATGTTATGTTATTACATGGATATGGTTATTATTATACATGTACATGTTAATGTGGATTGATCTTAAAGATGAGATAAGCTTCTCCTGGACATCTTTAAGGTGTCGATGTGATTTTGGTGTCTATTTGGTTTATCTGACATGGTATTCTTGCTGTTGGCTTGAGGGGTCCTGACCCAGGTTCGATGTGCAAGGTTTGCCAACAAACCCCTATATTACTGGCCCTTTCGGCAGTAACCCTCTTGCACAGGTCACAGTCTCACCCGAAGTAGTATGGGTGGGTGCTGGAACCAAGTTTCCGCACCCTAAGAAAGGAAGGGTAAGGCAAGTAGGGCTGCATTCTGTTCAGATTACCTTGTTTCTGCGCAGGGTTAAATACGTACCAAATTGCATCCACATGCACTAGATCTACAATTATATGCTTTTCATAACATCAACACAATGCTACATAACCAGAACATAATAGATCTAGATTCAATTCAATACACAAACTTTTGCAGCAAGATATAACCAGAACATAACAGATCCAATCATTCAATATACAGACCTTCACAGCGCAAGGACAGAAAATGGATAACACAATAATTACCAACAATTCATTCAATAGTACTCATAGATTAAAATCTATTAATCCTACATATTCATTCATTCATCAACCTTTGCTTACAATTCCCTTCCCAACCTGCACACACAGTAGCAGGGTCCGTACACAGATGGACTAGGATCGCCGCGCACACATCCAACAGGAGTCCGTTCCCCAAAAACCCAATCAGATCGCTTACACAACAGATCACATCAATAGCTCATCAAATCCTACCTCTTACAATCCGAAATGCCTCTCTATTTATAACAATCTAGCTTTAACATTCCTATGGTCCGCAACCCATGGTTTTCAGACCCCTAGTTTACCATTTAACCCATTAAAATGTGTTCGGGGCTTTGACCCGACCCAAAACCCCTATGCTATATTAAATATAATCCAAAATAAAAAAAAGGACCAGTTTCGTAGCTTGTTAGGAGACCCCGTTCCAACAGTCCCCCAACACAATCTTGTGACTCATCCCAAGTCACTTTGGTGGCGCGCCTTCAATATACGCGTGCAAGGTAGCCAGGTTGCGAAGGAGTGGTGGAAGCACTTCCTTGCTTTGGGCCGCAGCGTGTTGCACAATATTGATCATCGTCAGAGAAGTAGGCCCATAGATATCCGGACCCACTCATTCCAACAACTGGTGGAGGCGTGCAATGGTGGACTGCACACCATGTGCAAGTTGGAGTGAAACATTAGACCATGGTTTCAAATTTTTGCACACAATCGTCTTGGAGTGACGAAGGTCCTCAATCCTGTGCATGGCGGCCAGGCGCTGTGCAGGGGCGGGGGGGGGGGGATGTGGAGGCCTAAACTCGATCTAGAACATCTTCTGCCTGCTTTAATTCCCACTGGGCATGCTGAAGCATGGGGTGGTGCTGTGCTCTCATCCATAGCTGTGTAGCCTCTTCAAGCAATTGGGCTCCCTGCTCCAGTTGTTCCTAAATAATGCATGTTGCATTAGTGACCATGACAATTCACTCGACTCGTTCTTCTAGAGGCATGACATACTGCTTGCGCCTTTCTTGGTCACAGTGGTGCACTTCTTGTAGTACGCTGGTAGACAGTCTTTGTAGCCTATAGTAGATAGCTGCGCTAAGTCTACTTGAATGTCCCCAGTAATCTATTCAGAAGTGTGAATTATGGCAGTGCGAGGGAGTAAACATACGTTGCTTCTAGCGGGCGGGGTCTAGAAATGGCGGAGATGTCACAATAGGTCCCAGTACCACAGCATTCCTGTCGAACTTGGTTCGTAGCTAATCCTTCCGGGCGGCAGCCCATGCGCACTCCTATTACTGCACTCGGCGTCTCTTGGTCCTCTTATTAGTTCCTCCTGCGAGTCAAAGGTCTGCTGATTCATTGGTGTGCGCAGGTGAGGTAACAACATGGCGATGAACCTTTCCATATGTTGTCTATCATCATACTCGAAACCTCCTTCCCTCATTGCCTTCTTTAACCATTGATCCACCTCCCATACTGATTTAGATGCACCTTGTTTTAAATCCTTTACGTCCGCTACTAACTAGGAATAAGACTTCGGTTTGCAGAATTGTTGCTTCAGATCATCCTTAATATCCTGAATGGAGGTGGTTCCATTCTGGGCAACATATCGCATATACTAGTCCAGAGCTTTGTCTTCAAATGCTAAAGACAACTGCACCCTTTTTATTGTATCACTTTCCACGTTTTGCATAGTCTAGACAGAGTCTGTAATGAACCAAAATCGATCCATGTCCTCATTTCCTACCCCTTTGAAGGTAGGTAGTTTCAAGTGCGCAGCCATATCACTATCCAGGGATGACATTATAGGTGAATTCTTACCCTTGTGTGCCCTAGGTGGTGATGTATCTAGTTCCTTCATCGGGCTATAGGTGGCCCTTCCTCCGTCAAGGTTGGTCCGATAATACTTACCACTGTGTGTTGCGCTCATGTCTGGATCCGAGGTCATTCAGTCGGTATGTCTACACAGAATGCTCTTCTCGCACAAAAAATTCTTGATCAGTAATGGTAACGTCCTTAGAAACTTACCCCAAAATCCTTTGAAAAATCGTCACTCGGCCTCAAAGTATGATACAAATTGATCAATGGAAAATTTGTCACAAAGCCTCCTAGCACAATATCCACCTAGTGATCCACTGTGCGTGTAATAGTATTATCAGTTCTTTCCATCTGTTCAAGTAGATATGGAGTCCACTGAGTGACTCACTTGTCCTTCTAGCACTTCTGGAATTCTACTAGCCTGGCCAGCCACTCCTGAAGCTCAATTGCAAAGGTTATAAAGAATATTTCGTAGCGTTCAGTCAGAACATACCTATTTTTGAACTTTTCTTCGTTAAATTTTCACTTCGGTTTTCTTTTTCTGCAAACTCTTGGATCTGCCTTTCGAACCAGTCCTCGATCTCTTTTCTTTTAGGCTTCTAGTATTATCTCATCATTACCTGATCCCTTTCTCAGATCCCTTCCGATCCTGGCAACGGAACCATTTGTTGGCTTGAGGGGTCCTGACCCAGGTTTAGTGTGTAAGGTTTGCCAACAAACCCCTATACTACTGGCCCTTTCGGCAGTAACCCGCTACTATAGGAAGTTTATTCAAGGGTACACCCTGATTACTGAACCAATGGAAAAGTTTCTAAAGAAGGATGTACCATTTTTTTGGGATAAGGAGTGTTAGAAGAGTTTTGAGCTAGTGAAGGAAAATATTGTCACTGCACCTATTCTCATATTTCCATATGGGCAAAGGTATTTTACGTACATGTGGATGCATTAGGAATAGCCTGGGAGTTTTCCTAGTGCAACTAGGAGAAGAGGACATTGATCATCCGGTTTCCTTTTCTAGCAGTAAACTCTCTAGCGCTTAGCGCAACTACTCTACTACTGAACAAGATAGACTGGAAATGGTGTATGCTCTGCAGAAATACAGGAACTATCTATTGGGAGGAAAATTCAATATTTTCACTGATCATTCAGATACCTGGTTAATAAGCCTGTGTTGGGAGGGAATATTTGTAGATGGTTGCTACTATTCTAGGAATATGATTTTAAATTTTTTGTAAAACTCAGGAGACTGAATGTCGAACCTGATCACTTGTCTCAGATTGAGAGTGGGGAAGATCCAACTAGTCTGGAAGAAGGGTTAAACAACATAAACTTTAAAACGGGAAATATAAACTAAAAAAGGGAACTCTAGCGAAAAAAAAACCCAAAAAACATGAAAAATGACCCAAAAACGAAAAGGGTGTATTCCAGAATGAGTTTTTTTTTTTTTTTAGTGTAAATTTGCAACATTTTTAAAATATGTTAGTAAAACCAATTTTCATGTGCCAAAAAAATGGACAAAACACACAATAGTTGGTGCTAGAATACCGTTTTTATTTTCCGGGTACAATTTCAACCTATTTTTAGTAATGACATTAAATATAAAATAATGACATTTTAAACACATAAAATTCTAATCATTTTTAGACATGTCATTTAACATATAATTTCATGACACTAACAATCCCTAAAATTCTAATTGTTTTCAAGCATAATGTTAAAGATAAAATTATTTCACAATTTTTCATCCATAGAATTAAAAAATATTAACTTTTAAAAATATTTCAACCATGATATTATGAAAAAATTATATGACTAAAATAACCCAATTAAACATAAATGATTTCTCCAAGTTATTGTTGCATTGTCAATATTTCAGACAAATGAATTTATCATAATTAAAACATATAATCCAAAAAACAAAAAAATGACTCATAACTTAAAATATCATTTTCATTACTCAATGAAAACATAATTTATATCAATTGTATTACACAATTGTTCAAAATCACTAATAATTTCTTGCACACCATCAGAGTTCACATCTTTAGATGAATCACTCGATGCAGATGAATATGTTCCATATTCTTCTCTTTCATCAACTAGTGCCCCATTTGAGTCAACATGCATGCCCACCACTTGAGGTTTCAAAATTCTTGTAGATCTATGATTGGGTTCAACAAACTAAAATATCGACATTGTTTCTTGTGGTAGAAACCTCTTAAGAATCTCTATAGTCCTGGAGCGAAGAGTTCCTCTCTTTGTTAAATTGAAGTCATAAACGAGTATGTCAACTTCTTCCAATTTTAAGAGGTCTGTGCGGTGACAATTTTTATTTGTACACTTTCTTTTTCTCTTTCTGCCAATTTTTTTATCAACTACCATCTCTGGATTGTACACACCATTGAATGGGTGTGTGTTTGTGGCATACGAATGTAATTCAACACCTGTAACATCCTCATTTTCTGTAATCACCTTTATAACCTTGGCAACCTAGAATGGATATCCATGTGGATCTTCATGTGCTAAGACTATTGTTAGGTTCCCATGATTTGATAGATTGGTAGAAAAAATGCATAGGGTAACATAAGACCAGTCTTTGGAGTCCTAGGACCTAGCCTTCCTAGACTCAGAGAGGGCTCTCTCTATTGTAAGCAAAGGATGTGAACTTTTTTGCTTCTAGGGTTTTTATTTTAGGCTAGTTGTTAAGTGTAGGATTTGTTGTTTTTTTTGGTTGGGTAAGATGACCAAGTAGAATAGATGGAATGAGGAAATATTAAATTCATTGGGCTATGGAGTCTATAAAGTCATGAAAAGTTCAACAATGGATCGGGGACCATCATAGGGAAAATCTAGCATTGGTCAATGGATTTTCAAGGTTTATGGGAAATGACATGGACATCAAGTTTGTGAACAAAGGTAGGGTAAAGGGCAATCAAGAATCCTTTCTTGTGTACCTTTTTAACAAGAAGGGACTTAAATACATAAGCATAAAGAAGCAATCAATAGACATGGTAAACCAGTAAATCTTTGATTCAACTTAAGCAAATAAGCATTCAAGACAAACATTCCAATGGAATATAGAAGGCGAGAAACTCATTTAACTTCTAGTGATTTCACCTTCAAGGTTAGAAAACATTCAGGATAACATATAACTTTAATCAAAGAAGAGGGAACTCCTAAGCATCTATGATCAAGCTACAAATAACTTTAAGGAAACTTCTCAAGCATGGACAAAGGGCATGATCAGAGCATGGCCTCTTTGGCTAAAACCTAACAAGTAGCACTTCAAAGAGAGATTCCAAAACAGAGGTTTAAATAGCATCAAATAAGCTGGGCTAACCATAAAACATATTTGAAAACAACTAGATTGAACCATTAATGGAATAAACAAGCATATGTAGGTCTAAGAAGCAGCTAAGAATTCCTTAAACTAACCTAGTAGAGGAAAACATAAAGATAATAGAAAACAAGAAGGACTAAGGTGCCTCAAACAACATTTCTTTGCATATATTTTCTGTTCTACTACAATTTAGAAAGATGAAAAAATAACAAAAACATGAGAAAACAATAACATGAAATAGAAGCACTTCACCATTAACCAAGCTTAGGGATTCTGCAAGCAAGCCTCCTCCATCAACAAGCAAAACAAGCCATTCACAAGCTCCACAACACCAAACTTCTCTTCAGCCTCGAAAATACTATGTATTTCTCCAAAAAGTCATCAAATGCCAACATTTACAATGAAGCCCTCATGCTCTATTTATCTAGCAAAGGAGGGAAAAAACCCTAGATAGGGTTGGAAAATATCTAAATCACTCATAAATGTCATAAATGCCCAAGAGACCATGCAAGGCCCAAGGCACAAAATATCCCATGAAATAAATGCCAAAATAAATTATAGCACCTAATTATAGAGTGATTTGCCTTAAAAAAAACTATAATATGATTTTGCAATAAATGAGTGTTTTGTTGACTTTTTGCTAAAAACACACAGTGCTGTCTATAAGCGCAACGCCATCCTAGTTAGAAAATAGGTCCTATTGCAGCCAAGTTTTGGGCACCTTGCTGATGTCGGAGTTTGCTCCATGATGTCCCTTTGGAAATCCTACTGAGTCTTCTTTCCAGATATACCTTTTTTTTTTTTTTTTGATTGAGCCTCTGTAACCTATCCAAAAATTAAAATTACCAACACTGCTTTGAGCGCAGCGTTAGGCTTGAAAATGAGGCATAATGGTAGAAAATGAGGTGTTTTTCGACCTTTTGAGTGGTAAAAAATGCTGCAAATGCTCTGAAATTTCATGAGCATAGTGTACTAGGCATGAGAAATCAACAAATGTCAATTTTTCCCTCTGAGGATGCATGAGGGAAAAGTGTAGCACCAGTGGCGCTGCACTTATAGGCCTCCAAATTCACAAAAAACAAAAACTTGTCAAAATTTCTTCAAAATTGGTGGATGTTGTTGGCAATATGATGCAATGTGTTGTCCTTGATGGAAACCTACTTGATGAAGTTGTCTTTGGATAGCAACCTATGTGTTAAAGATGTAAGAATGATGTATCTACAGAGGTGACAGAGAAAAGAATTCCAGTAAGTGCCGGAGAAATGATAAATATAATATGTCACAATGTATACGCGAGTTTTTAAAGGCCAAGTCGCGTATGCACACAGATAAGTATGTCCCAAGTCACGTATGCCCTTTTGCGCTCCAAATTTATAATACCAAGGGGCATTACCATGGTTTTGCACATAGTATTGAGCGCTGTATGGTTTATTTGATTCCGTCCAAGAATACCATCAGAAGTTGTGTGGTTTTGGCTCATGGTATTGGTAAAAGCTAAATCTATTTAAGGAGAAGAAATTCATAGTGCAAGGTGTGCATGTGTAAGGGTTGTTGATGAATAAATTCCTCTAAGGAATATTTGCATGGTTGAACTCTGTTCTTAATTGATAGATCTGAATCTATGATGCACTCATGGATATGATGAAGGGTCAAGATCTCTAGATCTAGAAATGATGAATCTCTAGGATGATCTGCAAAAGAAATGATGAATACCTGGCGCAAGTTTGATGAAGAAATTGAAGAAATCTGGGTAAGTTTATAGATCTGGTCTGTTATGCAAATTTATCTTTTACAGATCTATACGCTAGTTTGTCTCGGTAAAAGCGCGTATATACGCGGGTTCGCTTAATAAAAGGAACGTATGGAAGTTAGGGTTTTTGAAGCTTATTTACAGATATTACTTCTGTGATTTCTGTTTTCTCTCTGCTGTCAGTCAATGAAGTCTACTTGAAGTTATGGGTTGATTGAATATGGAGTATGCTGCTGATTTGATAATGAACAAATCTAATCACTGATTGAGAAAACATGATGAAGGATGAGTGAGAAAACATGGTTAAATCTGACTGACTGTCTAAAGGCTCTGCTTTGCTGAGAAGGTGTCTGACTGAAAACCTTAGATCTGAATTTGAGATTGATCACATTCTGAAAATCAGTATTCTCAGAAGTATAGGCAGGTTGATACGAAGAAAACCGCGTATAAACGTAGCTTCGGTGAAGAGAAGTGGCGTATGCATTTCATGTTATGAAATACAGTATGCACAGAGGCATACGCAGGTTGGTGTGAATAAAGATGTGTATATACGCGGGTTACATAAAGAAAAACAGCGTATGGTATCTGAATTAATGGTTGTTCAAGGTTGAATGTGTATCTAATTATCTACTCTGAAGTCTGGGTTATTTCTGATATTATGGTTACAGTGGTATTGTTGTTCTGATTTAAGTTTTGGGTAAAGTATGGTTGTTGATGTTAAGGGGTTGTATTGAGGCTGTTTTGATCCAGTATGAAAATTGATGAAATGTGGTCAGCAGTAGGTCTGAGGGTTGAAGCCTTCAGTATGAAAGAAGAAGCTTTCTGTCAATAGAAGCTGGTGATTGATTTTAGGGGGTCGAAGCTCTCTTCCAGGAGAGGTTGGTAAACGAGATCAGGGGGTTGGAACTCCCTTCCAGTTGCAGCTGGAAAATGAGAGAAGGTTGCAGCCTTCTGCAGGTAGAAGCCTGCGTACTAGTATGAGTCTGCATCAGTACTATGTTGTAAAATGTTTTCTATATAATAAAGATTGAAGACAGAGATGACAGTAGCTGTGGTTTTGTCCCGAATTTGGTTTCCACATTAAATAGTGGTGTTCATGTGTGTGATGCTTTATTCTGTTGATTACTGCTCATAACTTCTAACCTGATACATAACTGATAAATCTGTTTATAAGACTGCTTATGAGAATTTCTCTAAATCTGGAAAGCTAAATCATCATACGCTAGTTCTGTTCATAAAAAATGTGTATGGAAATCTGATCAAAGAAAAATTGAATTTATATTAAAATCTCTAAATACTGATTCACCCCCCTTCTCAGTATTTTTCCCAACAATTGGTATCAGAGCAGGTCCTTCTGAAAAAGCCTAACCGCTAGAAGCAAGATCAATCAAGATGAGCAATCAAGATGGAACAACATCTATCAGGCCTCCGCTCTTCAACGGAAACAATTTAATCTTCTGGAAAACAAGGATGAGATCCTATCTTCAGTCTTTAGGAGCAGATGTATGGGCTATTGTTGAAGGAGGATATAAATATCCAACCGCAGTACCAACAGATCCAACAGAAAGAAAGAATTATGAAACACATGAAAAAGTGGTCAATGCCATATTGGGAAGTCTAACCGAATCAGAATTTGTCAAAGTCATGCAGCTGGATGCAGCAAAGGCAATATGGGACAAAATAATTCTAAGTTATGAAGGTGATGCAAAGATAAAAAGTGCTAAACTCCAAACTCTCAGAATTCAATATGAAAATCTAAAAATGCATAATGAGGAGAGAATTGCCAGTTTCTTTTTACGTCTTGATGATATTGTAAATCGTATGAGAAATCTGGGAGAAACAATAACCAAATCTACTTTGGTTGAGAAAGTTTTAAGATCACTAACCGCAAAATTTGAGTCAAAAGTTTCTGCTCTTGAGGAAAAGCAGGATCGTCAAAATCTTACTGTGGTGCAACTTCATGGCATACTAACTGCATGTGAAATGAGAAGAGGAGGACCATCTGAAGTCAAATAAGCCATATTTAGAGCTTCTACAAAAGGGAAAGAAGTACAAGAGACAGAAGGATCAGGGTATATCTTAGAAGAAGATGAGGTAAATTTTGTAAAGAAACTCCAACTTGGCATAGGACGGTTCAGAGGTAAGCTTCCTTTCAAATGTTTTTCTTGTGGAAGAGTTGGTCATTATGCTGCTAAGTGTCCTTACAAAGAAACACATGAAAAAGGGAAGGAAGTAGCAAGAAGGAATAAGAATCGGTTTAGCACTAGAAAAAGTTACTATACTCATGAAGATAGTGATGGGTTATCAGATAGTGAGGAAGAATGTGAACACGATCTTAGACTTCTCATGGCATTTGAAAAGGAATCTAGAGAAGAAAAAGATATGTTTATGGATTCTTTAGAGGACAATGATTTTCTTGATGAATTCAATCAACTTAAAATATGCTTAGAAGAAAGTAAAATATCCATAGAAACTCTGAAAAATCAGCTTGAAGAAAAGGAGAAACACAATGAGAAATTAGAATGTGAAATAGTAAGTCTAAGAAAAGAAATTGAGAAAGTGAAGACTTTGAATCTTAGATTTGCTAAAGGATCTAAAACCTTAGATGAGATTATCAAGGTACAATGTTCTCCTCTTATAAAGACAGGTCTTGGATATATCGGAGAATATTCTCAGGCTTCAGCACAAAATTATCTAAAAGCAGCTATAGCTAGTATACAACATTCTGCCACTCAGCAAGGGAATAAAGAATATTTACAGGTAAAGCATGACCATCTCAATTCAAAGAACACTAACAGGAATACCTTTCAAAGAAACACCAATCAACAGGTAAATTCAAGTAGAAGATTTCATGATCGCAAAAATTTCTTCTTCAATGGACAATGTTTCTCATGTCACAATTTTGGTCATAAAGCTGTTCAATGTGTTGCATATAAAACCATCATGACAAGAGAAGAAAGAAAGAAAACGATTGATATTGGAACAAAGAAGAATACCTATAACAACTTTTCTCCTCTTCAAAATGAAGTTGAATGTGCTTATTGCAATAACTTTGGCCATGAAGAATCTGAATGCAGGAGCAAAGTCCAGCCAAAAGAGCAGTTTCCTTCAAGCTCCAAAGTGTGGAAAAAGAAGGAATTACAGGTTGAAAATTGTGGTATAGCTTTATTTGCAGAAGGTGAAGAAAATCAATGGTACATTGATAGTGGATACTCAAAACATATGACAGGTGAAAAAAACAAACTTCTTGCATATAGTGCGCTAGAAAAGGAAAAGAATGTTACATTTGGAAATGATACTCCTGTTGTCATTAAGGGAAAAGGGTCTGTTTTTCTAAAAGAAAAGGTGAAAGCTAATAATGTCATGTATGTGGATGGATTAAAGCATAGCCTGTTAAGTGTAAGTCAAATGTGTGATCAAGGAACTAAAGTTGTCTTTAGTTCAAAATAATGTGTGGTACGTGATCTTGATACAGGTAAAACAATTATAAAAGGAAAAAGAACTCCAAGCAACCTGTATGTATTGAAGAACTGTAAAGAACAATGTTACTTGATTAAATCTTTAGAAAACTGGCTATGGCATAGAAGGTTGGGGCATCTGAGCTTCTCTCAAATCAAAAAAACAAGCAGACTTAAAGTTGTTCGTGATCTTCCCAATATTACTCTACCTGAAAGTATCATATGCAAATCCTGCCAATTCGGTAAGCAAACTAGAGTGCAATTTAATGCCAAGGAAGGATCATCAAGTAAGCCTCTTGAACTCATTCATATTGACATATGTGGACCCGTGAGGAAAAAGTCACCACATGGTGAACAATACTATATCTTATTTATTGATGATTTCTCTAGAATGTGTTGGATTGGGTTGCTTAAACACAAAGATGAAGCATTTGAGAAATTTCAGATCTTCAAAGCACTGGTTGAAAATGAATTAGATCTAAAAATCAAATGTCTTAGATTTGATCGAGGAGGATAATATACATCAGATGAATTCCTTGAATTTTGTGAACAACATGGCATAAAAAGACAGTTTTCTGTAGCTGGCACTCCACAACAAAATGGCGTAACAGAAAGAATGAATAGAATAGTTCAACAAATGGCTAGAGCTATGCTTGATGATTCTGGAACACCTGACACATTTTGGGGAGAAGCAGCACATATAGCGGTAAATATTCTTAACAAGGCACATGTTTGTGTAAATAGTGATAAAAATCCATATGAACTCTGGTATGGTAATCCTCCCACTGTGAAGCATTTTAGAGTTTTTGGAAGCAAATGCTTTATCAAAAATAATGATGAAAAACTTGGCAAGTTTGAACCCAGAGCAGATGAAGGAATACTTCTTTCTTACTCCTCTAGGAGTAGAGCATATAAATGTTACAATAAAAGACTTCAGAAGATTGTTGAATGTATTGATGTTGTTATTAATGAGTCTCCTGCAGCTCCAAAAGAAGAAAAAAAAACAACAAATTAAGATGATGATGACGTATATCCTTCTACATCAAATAGAAATGATATAGATAGTGAACCCAATGAAGAACCCGAAGATGATTTATCTGAAAAAGCTCCATCTAGATATGTTCAAAAGAATCATCCAGAATCTCAAATTTTGGGAGAAAAGGGATCAGGTGTATAAACAAGAAGGACTCTTGTGGGATCTTCTAGCTATCTGGAATTTATATCCACTATTGAACCACAAAATGTCAATCAAGCCAGCAAAGATGAGTGTTGGATTCAAGCCATGAATGAAGAGCTTGATCAAATTGAAAAGAATCACACCTGGGAATTAGTACAAAGACCTCATGACAAAAATGTCATTGGAACTAAATGGATATTCAAAATTAAGTTAAATGAGAATGGGGATGTTATAAGAAATAAAGCTAGACTTTTTTGCAAGGGGTATGCTCAACAAGAAGGTATAGACTTTGAAGAAACTTTTTCTCCTGTAGCCAGACTTGAAGCCATAAGAATGTTTCTTGCTTTTTCAAGCTTCCAACAAATCAAAGTTTATCAAATGGATATTAAATCTGCTTTTCTCAATGGTGATCTAGAAGAAGAAGTTTATATAGAAAAACCAGAAGGATTCATTTTGGGAAATGATGAAAAACTTGTTTGTAGACTTAAAATGGCTCTATATGGTATCAAACAAGCTCCAAGGGCATGGTACTATCGTCTTGACAAATATCTTCATCAACAAGGATTTTCAAAGGGGTCTGCTGATAGAAACTTATACACAAAAACCGAAAATGATAAACTATTGATTGTGGTTGTATATGTTGTTTATATCATCTTTGGAAGTAATGAAGAGTCTATGAGTCAGAAATTTTCTTCTGTTATGCAGCAAGAATTTGAAATGTCTTTACTTGGGGAACTAACATTCTTTCTTGGCTTGCAAGTGCCACAAGCAACAGATGGCATATTCTTATCACAAGAAAAATATCTTAAGAAAATTTTGAAGAAGTATGGCATGGAAGAGTGCAAACCTGTAAGTACACCAATGATAACCGGATGTAATCTCAGTTCTCATGATGATTCTCCCGCAGTGAATCAACTAGAATACAGATCTATGATAGGAAGTCTACTTTATCTCATTGGGACTAGACTAGACATTATGCATGCAGTTGGGATTGTTGGACGATTCCAAGCTAATCCAAAAGAGTCTCACCTCCAGGCTGTCAAAAGAATATTCAAATATCTACAAGGAACTCAAGACTTTGGACTATGGTATCCAAAGAATGTTGATCTCACTCTTCATGCTTACACTGATGCAGATTGGGCTGGAAATGTTGATGATCGGAAAAGCACTAGTGGTGGTGCATTCTATATGGGGCCCCGGTTAGTATCTTGGTTCAACAAGAAGCAAAGCTCTATTTCCTTATCTATAGCAGAGGTAGAATATGTGGTTGCCACATCATGTTGCACTCAAATTCTTTGGATGATGCAGACATTACAAGACATTCAAATCAAATGTTCACCTCCTATCTCCATTATGTGTGATAATACAAGCTCCATCAGTATCTCAAAGAATTCTGTTATGCATTCCAAGACCAAGCACATTCCCATCAAGTATCACTTCTTACGTGAACAAGTGCTTGAACAAAAGGTGAAGTTGGAGTATGTTCCCTCCAAAGAACAAGTTGTTGATATATTTACCAAACCTTTACCCAAGGAAGCGTTTGAATATCTCAGACAGAAGATGGGAGTTGTATCTGCCTCTCAAAAGATTAGATCTGCTTAATTTCAAAAGATTAAATTGATACACGGATTTCCTGAAGGACAGTCGCGTATATACGCGAGTTTATAGACAGAAAACCGTGTATGGATGTTTGTTGACAAAATTTTTCTGGGTCAGCATTCTTCAGCACAGCTGCAGTGTTGTTGGGTATCTCTGGTGATGTTCCAGCTCTCATATTTCTATTTCATTCTCTAATGATTCTGATGAAGATGCCTTGATGATTTTCTGTTGAAAGTGTTTAGGATGCACAGGCTAAGGGGGAGCATTGGTCATGTGGAATGGATGCATTGTTGGCATTATAATTATTTGTTGTAGTCTGATCTCATGCTTGAGAATCTTTGATCTTGATTGTACAAGTCATTTCTGTAATTGATGAAAAAGGTCATGTTGAGACCTATGATGTAAAATTGAAATAATCAGTCATGTAAGGACTTGTTCAAATGTGTAAACCCACTTGGTTGGCTACTTGAGTCACATATGTAAATCCACTTGGTTGGATCATTGATGTAAGTATGAGTCCTTGGTGATAGGAAAGGTCATAGAGTCATGTACTTCATGAAAAATATGTTTGAAGATTCAACGTGAACTCAGGGGGAGCATGGTCACTTCAGTGCACATCAGATCTATAGAGCTCTTTTTTCTACAAGAGAAGAAAAACCTTGTTTTGGTTTTGATCCGCCCTTTTCCCTTGATGTCAAAGGGGGAGAGTATCATGTTGTTTGAATAATGGGTGTTTGAATAATGGTTATATTCAATGTATCTATCTGTTTTGGTGATCAAACACCATCATGGTTTCCATCAAGTCCAAAGGGGGAGATTGTTGGCAATATGATGCAATGTGTTGTCCTTGATGGCAACCTACTTGATGAAGTTGTCTTTGGATAGAAACCTATGTGTTAAAGATGTAAGAATGATGTATCTACAGAGGTGACAGAGAAAATAATTCCAGTAAGTGCTGGAGAAATGATAAATATAATATGTCACAATGTATATGCGAGTTTAGCCCGTGGGGCTTGGTCTAATGGCTAGTGGACGTTTGTTAAGGCGTTCGTGCTGATATGCAGGTCACAAGTTCAATCCCCGATCGTGATGCCCAAAAGGCTGAGTCGATTACTCGGGAGGCATGTGTGTGGGCCCTGCGATCCCTCCCTTAGGGGTTATAGTGGTAGCCGGGGGGATTCGACCCCGTGCTACGCGAGTACGATATCTCCGCCGTTGCTGATTCCTCTAGCCAAAAAAAAAAAAAAAAATGTATACGTGAGTTTGTAAAGGCCAAGCCGCGTATGCACGCGGATAAGTACATCCCAAGTTGTGTATGCCATTTTGCGCTCCAAATTTATAATACCAAGGGGCATTACCATGGTTTTGGCACACAATATTGAGCGTTGTATGGTTTATTTGATTCCGTCCAAGAATACCATCGGAAGTTGTGTGGTTTTGGCTCATGGTATTGGTAAAAGCTAAATATATTTAAGGAGAAGAAATTCATAGTGCAAGGTGTGCATGTGTAAGGGTTGTTGATGAATAAATTCCTCTAAGGAATATCTGCATGGTTGAACTCTGTTCTTAATTGATAGATCTAAATCTATGATGCACCCATGGATATGATGAAGGGTCAAGATCTCTAGATCTAGAAATGATGAATCTCTAGGATGATCTGCAAAAGAAATGATGGAGACCTGAAGCAAGTCTGATGAAGAAATTGAAGAAATATGGGTAAGTTTATAGATCTGGTTTGTTCTACAAATTTATCTTTTACAGATATATACGCTAGTTTGTCTCGGTAAAAGCGCATATATACGCGAGTTCGCTTAATAAAAGGCGTGTATGGAAGTTAGGGTTTCTGAAGCTTATTTAGAGATATTACTTCTGTGATTTATATTTTCTCTCTGCTGTCAGTCAATGAAGTCTACTTGAAGTTCTGGGTTGATTGAATATGGAGTATGCTGCTGATTTGATAATGAACAAATCTAATCACTGATTGAGAAAACATGATGAAGGATGAGTGAGAAAACATGGTTAAACCTGACTGACTGTCTAAAGGCTCTGCTTTGCTGAGAAGGTGTCAGACTAAAAACCTCAGATCTGAATCTGAGATTGATCACATTCTGAAAATCAGTATTCTCAGAAGTATACGCAGGTTGATACGAAGAAAAGCGCGTATACACACAACTTCAGTGAAGAGAAGTGGTGTATGCATTTCATGTTATGAAATACAGTATGCACAGAGGCATACGCAGGTTGGTGTGAAGAAAGACGCGTATATACGCGGGTTACATAAAGAAAAACAGCGTATGGTATCTGAATTAATCGTTGTTCAAGGTTGAATGTGTATCTAATTATCTACTCTGAAGTCTGGGTTATTTCTGATATTCTGGTTACAGTGGTATTGCTGTTCTGATTGAAGTTTTGGGTAAAGTATGGTTGTTGATGTTAAGGGGTTGTATTGAAGCTGTTTTGATCCAGTATGAAAATTGATGAAACGTGGTCAGCAGTAGGTCTGAGGGTTGAAGCCTTCAGTATGAAAGAAGAAGCTTTCTGTCAATAGAAGCTGGTGATTGATTTCAGGGGGTCGAAGCTCCCTTCCAGGGGAGGCTGGTAAACGAGATCAGGGGGTTGGAACTCCCTTCCAGTTGCAACTGGAAAAAGAGAGAAGGTTGCAACCTTCTGCAGGTAGAAGCCTTCGTATTGGTATGAGTCTGCATCAGTACTATGTTGTAAAATGTTTTCTATATAATAAAGATTGAAGACAAAGACGATAACAGCGGTGGTTTTGTCCCGAATTGGGTTTCCACCTTAAATAGTGGTGTTCATGTGTGTGATGCTTTATTCTGTTGATTACTGCTCATAAATTCTAACCTGATACATAACTGATAAATATGTTTATAATACTTCTTCTGAGAATTTCTCTAAATCTAGAAAGCTAAATCATCATACGCTAATTTCGTTCATAAAAACCGCATATGGAAATCTAATCAAAGAAAAAATGAATTTATATTAAAAGCTCTAAATAATGATTCACCCCCCCTCTCAGTATTTTTCCCAATAGATGTCTCCCTCATGGGGTCTGAGAGACCTATAGAAAATATTCAGGAAAGATTTCAAGGTTTACTTGGTCTTTTACTCTTTTTCGTGTTTTGAATTTTAATGAGGGCCTCTTTGATATGCCAATAAAAAAGGTGTGATCATGGTCTTGTTGGTGTTTTTATCATGGTTGTGATCCTTGATGCTATCATCACCCTCTTTATTTTCATCATTAGTATCATCAGTGATTAGGTTTCCTGTTTCAGCATTGCACTCTTTGTCCTCAACATCATCACCACTTTCAACCTCTTCATATTTTTCTGCATTGTTATTTTGTTCTTCATCATAGCTGTTGTCCTCTTTATCTTCTGCACTGTCATCATCCTCATTATCATTGTTTAGCTGACTGTTGTCATGACTGCCATGACATTTTTCATGACTTTCATGACTATTTTCCTCTTTTTTTTCCTTTTCATCACTGAGGCTTGCTTCATTTTGGTCACTGATGCCTTTAGTTTCTGCATTGTCTTCACTATCATTGTCATGCTCACTGCCCCTTTCTTCATTATATGCTTCTGTCTCTTAATCATTTTCTGTTGCAGCCTCATGATTTTCCTCTTCATCCTTACAAATTTTATCACTCCCATTGTCACCACTTTGTTCATTATCATCACCGAGGGTGCTTTCCTTGAGATTTTGGCAAATATTTTTACAATTTTGAGGATTTTGGCATTAGCTTAGTGCCGGGAAGACACCTAGGATAATCAGACCTTGTGTGCGCAACGCCAAGTGAGTCATGCCTGTTGGGTCCTCTGTGTGCAGCGTTGCATGCCTCGTGTAGGCCTGCCGGCCTCCATGTGCAGCACCGAGCAAGTCGGGTGCCTCTGTGTGCAACAATGCCTCCTCGTGTAGGACTGTCAGCCTCTATGCGCAGCACCGGGAAAGTCAGACGCCTCTGTGTGCAGAAATGCCTCCTCGTGCAGGCCTATCAACCCTTGGGTGTAGTGCTAGGTAGAATAATGAGTGTCAGATCGGTCTTCCTGAGCGTAGCACCAGGCTATACGCGCAACACCACCCGGTGTATGCACATCGCAGTGTCAAAATTACACTGTGGAGACCTCTATTAGCACAACGCCAGGGTCTGTGAGTGCTACGCCAGTGTCTGTGCATAGCGCCAGTGACTTGGCCCAGATTCTCTCATTAAACTTGGAATTTTTCTCCTGAAGGGTTTTCTCTCCTTGCAAATGACAAGTGAACTAAAAAGTGATAACTGAGATGCCTTTATACCTTTGATAAATAAATTGAAATTTAAAAAACCCACTTTGCTAAGTTTTTGTCACTTTATCATTTGACTGATATAATTTTTGACCTTTTTGCAAGTGATTTTAAAACTTTAAGGTAATTCTTCCTCCTTTGGTGATGGCTTACTGGAGAAATAAAAGGTCTCTTTTAACCTTGAGGGTCTTGGCATCTCAAACCTCCTTTGTTTGCACATGAGAAACTGAGAAACAATTTTTGTATCCCTTTTGGCATCTACGAGTGTTAGTGAACCCAAAAACATGTTTTTCTTACCTTCTTACTAGTTTTGACAGTGATGTATCCATTTTGACAAAGATTATAGATCATGCCTGCTATGTCTCTTCTTGGCCACTTCTGATTTGTTGCAGGTGCCATGACACAGTTGTTTTGGTCTCTGTTATCACTCTAGCAAATTCTTAAGTTGTGGGATTTTGGTTTTTAGTCAAAGAATACTAGAGGTAACCAAAAACCTACTTCAAACTCTAGGATCTATTCTTCCTAGGGTTTAGAGAGGGCTCTCTCTTTCAAATTTATCTTTGTTTTAATTTTGTGAATATTAGGCTAGCTATGAAAGTACAATTTTGGTTTGGTTTTGTTGGATTTGGTGAGAAAATTTCACTTGAAGGGTAGATAGAGGGAAATATACTTGTCCATTGGGCTATGGAGTTTAAGTTAAGCTAACAGAACTGGGATCAAGGCCTAAAAGGTCAAATGTCTGCAGGGCAAGATAGATAACCCTTGGAGATCTTGGAAAATTGGCTTTTGAGATGGTATGATCAGGATAAAGGGCACTTAAGAATCCTTAAATCTGGAAAAGGGAAGTAGTAGGTAGAGGTCAAATGGGAGAGGGAGAAATTAAGGGTTCACTACATTGGAAAACAGAAGAAAACAAAGAAATGATAACTAGTTAAAAACAGGGTGCTATTAACATGTCCTGTAGTAATACTCCTAGTTATACATTTAGATTTAGAATTAAAACACAGATGTATGAATGTAACAAAGAAGAATAACAATGACAAGTTTTAGAGAGTACTTCACTCCAGATAGCTTACCACAGGGATCGTGAAGTATGATGCCAAGTAGTTGATCCAGTCTGCTACTCAAAATCGAAATCCAAAGCCTTAAAGTCAACAAAATATCTATAGTAATCTCCAACAATTTTATTCCACACAAAAATACTTCAAAAGAGTGAAGTACTTATACATAATGTTTAACAAAATATCCTAGATGAATTATAGGAATTAACTTATGAAAATAAAATATCTTACAACAATAATAGTGATAGCTGCTTAACAAATCAGCAAGCTGTCCTATTTTATTCAAAATAAATAGAAACTGTTTTAAGATAAGAAGCAGTTGGCTACTTATGTGTCCTCTTTGCTGGATCTTTAGATATTCTTTAGAATATAAGTTGCCTTCACTGATACTCTTTCTCAGTGATACTCTTTCATTTCAGATACTCTTTACCTTCACTGAAACTGTTTTACTGCTGTAAAATCTATTTTGACAGTGAAATCAATAAACATATTTTTTCTTCTTCATTGTTTGTCTTTCTTTCTTCATAGCAAATCACTCAATGCTTGCCAATCCTCATTTTTATGAATTTGAATATTTTTGAGTTTCCTAAAATTCTCATCAGCCTCATTGTACCTAGAAAATGTGGGCTTGATGACCAATAAGTGCTTGATCTCATACTGTAAATAAAACAAATCTTCAAAACTTTTTAACAATACTTTTCCTGTGGGAATACCTTGACATGTTGGATTGTTCACCTGCTCCTTGGCATATTCTCTTATCTTTTTTTCATAATCATTTTGAGGCATTAACTTATCATTAATAACCATGATATTAGGAAGTCCCTTTTTCCTTAAATTGGTGAATTTAACCATGAATCTGGTTATAACAGTATTCATTCCTTCACATTTCTCTTCAATCTGCCTCATCAAATTTCTTTTGGTGGTAACTTTCATAATTTCTAGGATAGTTGCTATCCTGTCATTGATTTTTAATTCTTCTAGTTCCTATCTATTCTTGCTATTGAGGAAATTGATTAATCTTACATCCTGTTCTGGTTTATCAGCCAAATCTGCTTGTGCCTTTTGGATCTCTACTTGCCATGCCAATAATAACTCTCTCTGCTCAAAAATTACCTAAATTGAAGGCCATACATCATGGATGGCTTCAATTACATTATTCCATTGGTAACTTTAAATATATGATATCTGATCCTTGAGAGTTAATTATTTTTGGAGTTTCTTTACCTCTTCACCCAATCTATGGGAATTTTGTTCATGTATTTTAGCATCTATCTGAGTTGATTTGTTTGTCTTCTCAATATTTTCAATTATCTTTGAAATCTATTGATTGCATTTGTCTTCAAGGACATCTCTTCCATTGCTTTTACTATTCACTTCTTTCATCTGTAGGTGGCAACATTGTTGTAGAGGATTCAGTTACTGAAGTTGTTGAAGAAGTCACTGGCACTGCAGTGGTCAGTGGCTCTTTTGGTGCCAAATTTTCTCCTAAAGTTGAAGGCACTGCTACAGTGATGACTGGGATGACTGTGGGCATCACTGATTCTTTAACTGTCTCCTTTTCTTGGACAACTTGGTCCATTTGTACTTCCATTTCCTTAATTTGAGCTGTCAGTTGAAGTATCAAACTCATCATTTCATCTTTTTCATTTTGATCCTGTAAAACTTCCTTTGTCTGAGGATGCTCACTTTGAGGAAGCTTGAGTTGTTTCCTCAAGGAAGCTATATCCTCATTTTTCTTTTTAACCAATGCTTCTGCTGCTTTAATGTTTGTAGGATTATATCCTACATGTAATACTAAATCTTCTAAGGCCTTTATCCTTAGATCCTTTGCATATAATGAATCTTTATCCATATTCATTTGATCTTGCATATTTGAGATGGTATTTTAAAGCTTATGAGCACTCATAGTTTTTATTGTGACTGTGGAATACAACATCACTGAGGTTTTCCTATGAAAATCAATTTGATCTAATTCATGGATTTTGTCTGTAGCTACTTCCATATCAAATTTCTTATAGTCAGCAACTGTCTTTGGCACTGGTACTGTGGGTTGTAATACTGACATAATCAAATTTTTAGTTAAATAATCAAATGCTGATAAGAATATGTTTTGATTACCTGGCTTTTGCTTTAAGAAATAAGAATATATTTAAGTTTTGATTTCCTCATTCTTCAGTTTGATTTGCTTGTATTTCTCCTTAATATCTAAATCTTTTTCTTTAGCTGAATGTGAGGAAGAAGACTCCATAATTTGTTGCCTTTCCATTAACCAAGCATCTTCATTATTCATTTTTTCTTCATTTTGATTTGGCTCACTGATAACTACAGTAGCCACATTGGTCTCTGGTAAAATAATGTTGGTATTCAAGGGTTGTGTTTCTTCAACATCTATTGTTACTTTACCTTTAGCTGTTGTATCCAGTTTTGGCCTCTTGTTGTAAATGATCTTAAACATTGTTTCTGTTGTAGTCTCTGTAGTATAAGCTCCTTCTTCTCTGATTCTCATGGTGGATGTCTCTATCTGTTTGGAAATTTCCAAAGTATGACTAGTATTCCTTTGGTTAACTGCCTCTTTTAAAGTGTTTTCAACCCAATCAATTTGATTAGCAAACTTCTCTATTTCTGACTTTGATTCATGGATAAAGAGTGTCAATTTACATTTTACCCTTAGTTTACTTAAGATCCCTTGTGGATCATAATTCCATGGGAATATTTCTTCTAATTTATATTCTAGTAGTTGACTTGCTGCTTCCTTTTCTGCATCTCTGTGATTACATATGAAAGGCCCAATTTGATTTTTGAGTTTGAATTGGGTCTTCTTTTTAACTGCCATGAAATTAATTGAATATGAATTTAGGATCTGACTAATGTAATCTAAGGAAAATATCCTTATTGATGGATGCTTGGGTAAGGCAAGAAGTTAGAACCAAAAACTCTGATTTCAGTGAATTTCTCATACAAATACCAATCACCCACTTTGCTCTGCTCTGATAGCTGTAATATTTTATTCATTTCCTCACTGATTCTAGGTTGCTGTATTTTTGTCAAGATGGTGATCAATGGATGTAAAAACAACTCTGAAAACTCTGAATAATTGAATTATATGCCTTCTTTTCTGAGTATGGATGTCCAAAAGATAACTGATAGAGGTTTTCCTTCTATATCCAACTTTTGAAGTGAAATTGGAAATCTCTCTGATTGGAAGAATAGAAACAAGTGGAAAATATAGGAGGTGTATCTGAATACTCATTCCAGATGTAAATTAGTCAATTGATAGTGAATACTATTAGAAATTAAAGAAACATAGTCAAATATAACTAAAGGTGGTTGTCCTGGAGAAAAGGTGGACAAAAATCCCAAAATAGACTCATCAATGTGCTCATTAGTAAAATACCCAAGTATAAAGGAAAGCATGGAGATTATATGCCTTGAACCTTCAGGGAACTTGGCAGTTGAATATGGAGGGTTTAACTTGGGAATTTCAACATGTAGGGGCATAAAAGTCTGAAAAATCATGAATCTTTTAAGGAAATCTAGGCCAATGTATAGTTTAGTTATGGCTTCAATACACAAAGGTACTACTTGGGGGTATGGTTGAAGCTGCAACATTTGGTTTATTGACTTTGCAGTGATGGTAAATAGGACCTCTTTGTTTGCATTCACAATAGCTCTTTGTTCAGGAATATAGTACTGGTGACATAATCTGATAATTTCTTGACAAGGGTGAGTCAGAGGGACTACATATTTGGGAAAATTGGATTCCCAAATATGAACGTCTTCATGATCAGCTAAAGATTTTTCAAAACACTAGTTGTGGATATCTAACAGATTGAATTCAACTATAGGATCAACTATTTTGTAGTCAATATCAGCTAGGGGAATATGCTCAATATTAACAACTGGGGGTTGTAATGGGTTGATTAAAATTGCAGTAATTGGAGTCATGGCAGGAGTAGCTTTAGGAGTTTTTGAACCTCCAAGCTTGCTTACACTCTATTTTTTAGGCATCTTGATTGGCTTTTGCAAGTTTAAACTGTTTGCAGAGGCAATTTTACTATAACAGAGGCTTGATTGAGCAAATTTAGCAAAATATAATGTCTTTTTGGATTTTATGCTCAATTAGGTTTCTCAAATAAGTTATGAGGCTTTAAAAACTGGTGTAAAACAGAAAACAAGGGTTTTCTGAGTTTTTTGACTGAAAAATGGGCTAAAACTCTATTGAAAAAGGATTTACAGAAGATTAGGGCACCTGCAGAGGATTTTTGGCCTTTTAGAGCTTGAAATTAATCATTAAACGATGAAAAACTGATAAATTTCCTTGAAAATATCGCGAAATAGACACTAGGGTTTATGGGAAATTTTTCCAGAGTTTGGCCTGTTTCTGGGACTTTTTGACAACTGGATTTAATCAATTTCTTAATTTTAGAATGCTTCTCTTTCTTTTAAAAAGTTTTTAAATTTGACTGCAGGTTTAAAACTCAGAAGAATACCTGTTTGAATGTAGGTATCGGCTTTAAAAGGGTTTCTTTAGTCTTTTTTCGAATTGATGGCTTTCAGCAGTTGAACTGGAGCAATGTGCAGCTCCTTCACTGTATTCACGGGTGTGTATTGGGAGTTTTCAGAGGTTTTGGGCGTTAAAATGGAATTCATAGTTTTTTAGCAGGTTTATACATTCGGGGAAACAAAACAAAGGTTAAACGCGCAAAAGAAATGAATTAACACATTTGCCAAAGGTTTTATTAAAATGTATAAATCACCATTGAATGTAGGTCTTGTCTGGCAGGAGGCAGTTTTTGAATTAGAAAGGCTTTGAAAACAAGGGATTGATCGCGTAGGTTTTCAACGGTAAGAAGTTTTAAACAAAACTCACACGATCCAATTAGGAGAGGCCACGTAGAGGGGAGGGGTCAATGGGGAAACCACCCAATTTGCATGGCTTTGGCTGTCGGGTGGTCGTGCACCTATTCTATGCGATATCAACCTTCAACTGTTAGATCTAAGATTTTAATGCAAATGGTGAGGATTTGTTCAGGAGCTGCTTTGAATTGAAAGGTGGCTCCGACCTTTAATTATATAAGCACAATGGTTTAAAAATAAACGTTTTACATATATTTAAACCATGGGTTATTTGAATATAAGCAGGGAGAGTTTATTTATTCATAGAGGCAAGATAAAAAATCATTTACAAAAACGCTTTAAACAAGGTTTTTAAGCCTTATACTTGGTATATATGGCAGGTTAGAAATGTTTTATTTTAAAACATTTGTATAATGTTCAAAATATGTGAGCGCGGTTGTTATACTATATAGTTTTTAAATTTTTAAATAGTTTAAAAAATATAGGGGCGGGATACATTAGAATAATGATAATTTTTTAGACCAAAGGGCTTTATAATTTGGGTTTTTTATTTACGCACATGGGATAATAGACTTTGGTCAAAAGTTTATAAAAGTGGGTTTTGGGGTATTTAGATATAATGAAATTAATAAATAAGGGAGGGCATTTCTTAGAGATTTAATAGAAGTATGTTAAAGGTTAATATGAAAGGGTAGTGTAATAAAACAAAATGCATAATATCTCCAAGTATAGCATAAAATCAAGTATTTCTCATCTTTATATTTCTTTCACTAATACTTAGGATAAATGCGATTTTGTGGGTTTTTATGAATGCTTATGAAGGGATGAAGTTAATTATTATAGGGTTACAATTTTACTAAGCAAGAATGTGTGCTTACTTAGGAAAAATGGGTTTTGATGTATGAATGAAGGGTAAATGAGGATAAATGTGGATTTAACATATGAAATCAATATTTTTAACTAACCAATCATCGAGCCTTGGGTCCGGTTCCAACAAAAATCAGAGAAATGCTCTGAGCCTGTTTGACTGATAGCTTTAGAACACTGAATACTCATGGGGGAGGGGAAATTAGTGATTTTTCCCGATGATGTATTATTTACATGATTGCTCAATTGCTTTCTACCTACCCAACTTTATTTCTAACATTTTTTCTTCATTTTGTAGGTGCATTTAGACTTGCAACCTTAAAGAATTTTCTTTCAAAGCATAAAACTATCTAGATCTACCTTATTTAATCCGAGGGCTTAGTTTAAACTATTGAGCTCCTCATTATTCTCTACCTATCTATTGATTTTTCAAGTTTAAACTGTTTGACAAATTTTTATTCACTATCTAAAATATGAAATTGAAAACATGAAAAGTTAAGATTAAACTGTTTAACTAATCATGGATTATGGAATTTATTGATACTTTGTACATAATCATTATTCTTGCAGTAAAAGTAAAATTAGTGGCATTTGGACATGCTCATTTTCAGGTCTTATTTTATCTCTTTTTCTTTTGGGGTATATATTTTTCTAAGTCCTTTGATCATTCTTTTCGGACTTTTTACCTTCTTTTTGGCTTTTTTTTTTATTTCTCATTTTTTCAAAATATGGGAAAACAACTTGTAGAAAGCAAGGTATGTACATATTTACAAGACTTATCAAAGTCAATTCAAAATTTTATGAACCCTATTATTATAGGACCCTAACAGTCTCCTTTGTCTTTCTTTGGAGTTTGACAACCTCAGTTACTCAACAGTAAACTCATGCTCATCTTGGTCTTCCATTTTGAAACTTAACCCTATGCCTTCTTTCCTTTGACCATTTTGAGGGGTATTGTCTGTTCTCGAAAACTTGATCTCCCTCATACTGATACTCTTTGAATTTTTCCTTTGAGGTAGTGGAACACTTACCTTGACAATCCTACAACCTATGAAACCCTACATGACCTAATGGGAGGCGCTTTGGCTGAAAGCATTGGCTTATGGTTTTCAATTATAAAAATAGAGTTTTTGACATATAGATGTATTGAGAATCCAAAACCAAATGTACTTGATTTATCTAAGGAGCCTTCAAAGGTGGCTTTGATATCATCAATGCTTGAGGCATTTGATGGAATGGGAAAGGGTAGGCTTTTGGCAATCTTACGTGGCAAGTGAAGGGGTGAGGCAAAGGAAAAACAGAGTGCTGTGGTAATAGGTGGCAAAAAATAATGAAGGTGAGTGGCATGAGCCCATGATGGGTTTTCTGGGAGTGGTAGGCTGACCATGACATGATAGATTAGTGAAACAATGAAAAATTTATCCTAAGGACAATAATGAAGGCAGTGAGATTTCTAAAACTCACAATATTCATGAATTTTGTTTTTAGAAATCTACAACAAGTATTTATTCATCTATAAAATAGCAAAAATTACTGATTACTAACAACTGTGATCATGCAACCTTCCTTAATATCCTGTACTAAACCTTTGTAAATGTATTCTATGGCTTCACGTTGTGTACGAGATCTTGTGGAACCAATATACATTTCTCTTTCCTCCACCTGTGTAGAATTAATAATACCATGTGATTGTTGTTGTTCAAGAATGTTTGTATCCTCTTGTTCATTTGACACAT
This sequence comes from Pinus albicaulis, assembly GCA_034641835.2. Taxonomy (NCBI): domain Eukaryota; kingdom Viridiplantae; phylum Streptophyta; class Pinopsida; order Pinales; family Pinaceae; genus Pinus; species Pinus albicaulis. Next base: position 83,723,171 of record CM076581.1, on the reverse strand, counting down.
TTTGTGGCCAAATAAATGGAATCTTCAAAAGAATATCTTCATTTGCTGGTCTTGAAAGGATATCACTCCGTTAATGACTCCCACCAAACTGAATCAACAACATCAAAGTACTCATATGTATATATAATGGTTTTTTTAATTTCTTCCAGGCATTCAGAATAATATATATCTATCTTTGCCTTCGTGCATTATGAACTTCACCAAATGATTTTAATAACAATATATTTGACACAAATATTAGGATCTAAAATGAACTTCAAAAATTCCAAACCTGATGATGGTACCCATTCTGCAATTGTTGAATACTTCTTTCCCCATATAAGTGTTTTACCATAAATTTGTTTGATACAAAATTGATGTTGGAAGCTAATGTCATTAAGTTGTTCAATGCATTTCTATTGACCATTCGATTTGAGAATAAACCTTTGCATGTCAACAGTTTCTTCTAACACATGAAAAATAGGCTCTGGCATATATGATTTCTTAATACATTCAATTAATGATGGCAAGCTCCCAACATTCTTCCTCCTCAATGTTACTAAAAAACGATTGAACATCTGATCAATATGGGCATGAGTGTGCCCAACAAGAAGGAAACCAACCTTTACCTTATGAAAAATTCTCAATTCAACAAGCATGTTTAGATATCCAAAAACAATCTAATTTTTGCTTTCATGACAAGTGTTGTCTAATTGTAGATACAAAATTTCAGGAATATTACCACCCCAATGAGAAAGAACATCATGAATTATGGTTATTGTTAGATTTCCATAATTATGAATATATGGAGTTGTGAAGTAAACTCTTGGTTACATTTTCCCATTGAAGACCATACAACCGACCAATTGAAACTGGATACAATTTTCCTCTTGAAATGTTTTTGGTGTGCGAAAAAAATGTGGTAGAAGTGTTTTCTTCTGGTCCATACCATCAATTATCAAACAAAAATATTTATTTTTATTATCATAACACTTATTTTGATGCTTTTACAATTTTTTCCTTCACTTTTTTGTTGTTCATGATGCTCTTGAAGGGCTTTAACAATGGAATCTACACAACATAAAATAAACGTATTAATAAATGAATTTTCATAGTTGATCACTATACAATTTAAAAATATAATGTTATGAATGCTTACCTCTTTCTACTCCTTGACATTTATCCCTTTTTAATTTTAAAGAAGCACATGTATTGCAAACCCCCATCCTTGTCTTTTTAGGGATAAAAACATTGTTGGATTCTCTAATCCATATTTGCACTAAATATTGATATGTAATAAAACGACCATTTCCTTCAGCACCTTCTGCATATTCCTTGTATAAGTTGTAGATTTTTCGTCTTGAGAAATTATCTAGAATATGCATTGTATCTCTATGTGGCATACACTCTCCATGTTTTGAAAATAAGTCTTGCAGCCATGACATTGCAGTGTTTGCTAGTGGCCCAAACTCTTGTTTATGGTGAACTTCTGAATAATATGTAGGATCCTTTTCCAAATTATCTTGGATTCTTGATAGAAAAAAATTTCCAATTTAATGAATCATTTTGAAAGACTTTATACAAAGCAATAAAGACTCAGTATTATAATCATAACCTGCTAGTGTAGATTGCATGCACCCCACTAAATATGAATTCTGCATGATTTTATTCATTGACAAATAGTTCTTCCTTTTCTCTAGAGAAAATTTGAAATCCATATGTTTCAAGCAATCCTTTTTACAACAATCAGTTGAAATGAGCTCACTGATAGAACTTCTTCTCATGAGATATACTACTCTACCCATTGTATAGCTAGAAAATTTTGGATTGATATGAAAAGGTCTACTCCTACTCCTAGAAACAATATTTGCTGGCAACATCTCTATCATTTCATCATTCTATGAACAAGAATTTCCATGATCATTAGGAGGAATTCTATTCTTACTATGATCATTTTCAATATAATTAGGAAATTCACCATCATCATTGTTTGAAAAATATTCGTTACCGTCTTCGATGGCATGAAAATTTTCAATACCATCATCTGTGGTTTTGAAACACTGAATTGGAGGATATTCTTCACCATATTTATCTTTCCCTTCATCACTGCTGCTCTCAATGTTCATAGGATTAGGACTATGTGGAAATTGCAACTCTTAATTTATTAGAAATTTTTCATCCTGACCTTCGTCACTATTGCTCCCACAGTCCATATGACTCGGAGTAAGTGGAAATTGATACTCTCGATTTATTGGATTTTCTTCATCCTTCTCTTCATCATTGCTGCTCTCAAATTCCATAGGGTTAGGAGTAATTGTAAAATGCGACACTTTATTTATTGAAAATTTTTCATCCTGCCATTCATCACTATTTCTCTCATAATCCTTAGGATTAGGAGTAAGTGGAAAATGTGACTCTCTATCCACTGGAAAATTTTCATCCTGCCATTCATCACTATTTCTCTCATAATATTTAGGATTATGTCTAAGTGGCAACTGTGACTCTCTATCCATTGAAAATTTGTCATCTAACCATTTATCACTATTGCTTTCATAATCCGTAGGATTAGGACTAAGTGGCAATTGTGGCTCTCTATCCACTAAAAATTTGTCATCCTGCCAATCATCGCTATTGCTCTCAAAGTCCTTAGGATTAGGAGTAAGTGGAAAATGTGAGTTTCTAGTTTTTGGAAATTCTTCATCTTACCATTTTTCATTGTTTCTCTCATAGTCCATTGGATTAGGAATAAGTCAACATTTAGACTCTCTATTCATTTGAAAGCCTTCACTAGTAATTTTGTCACTACTTCTCTCATTATATTCATCAATATGAATAGAGTTGTTACGTGACGAAGATGTTGATGCTTCATAAAACGAAACTTCACTATCAGAGGAATCCATAACACTCAAACAATAAATGGTGAATGATGCAAATGGTCTCTCGCAATGATAATATATAGCTGAGACAATGAAAAATTCCCTCCAAAATTTCCCTCCAAATTTTTTTGCTGAAATGTTTTGCTTAAATATGTCCCTCCAAAATTTATTTAAACCATTTATTTGAAAATCAGTTATTAAAATATTCTCATAATATGGACCTTAATTTCGAATTAAATTTTGTAGACATTTTTCCCTTAATAATTGTATTCAAACTAAAATAATTTTAATTAAATTATATAACTTTGACTACATTATAAATTTTATTTTTATAATATGCATCAATTTTTTTATCCCACATTCACCCCGCCGTAAACAATTCTGTTATTTCTACTTTATAAGAAAAGTCAATTTCACTATTCCACACGTGACGTCAAGATTTCTCGAGGTTTGTTTTAAAGATTGGAACAATTCTCTAGCAGAGCAACATTGTCAACGGGAGATTCTAGCTTTTGAAAGGTTAGTTTTGTTGCTATTATTCCTAAATTAGTAAGTTGTTAAAATTAATTAAATTTAAGTTATTTATTTCCGTTAAAAATTACCAACTTTTCCCATTAATTCTTTTAGGTAGAAAATGATTTTTTTTTTGTATCTAAAAAGTAAAAAAAATAATTAATATGCCCATTATCGTTGGGCCCACCGAGGGTAGCACATGGCTGATATGGCCAAGTGGGTGCACCTACTGGCCCCCTGGGAAAACAGAGGGGCTGATTCTGAGAATTGCCCCCCCCTGCTTGCCCAGGGGTCCGGTGGGCACACCCACTTGGGCTAGGTCCCCAAGCTGCGGGTGGACGTGCCCATGAGGCAACATTTTCCCGAGCCTAGGAAGGGGGTCGATTCTGGGTAGGGGGGTGATTCTGGGCATCGACCCCCTTGCCTGGTAGGGGGGTCGATTCTGGAAATTGGCCTCCTGCTAGGCAGGGGGGCCGTCTCCCTGGGCTCGGGAAGACATTGCCCCATGGGTGTGTCCAGCCTCAACACAACACCCACAACACTGTGTTGCGGGTGGACGCGCCCACAGGGTGGTGTTTGCCTGAGCCTGAGGGTGCCGAAGGCAGGGAGGTCGAGTCTGAGAACTAGCCCCGATTCTCAGAATCGACCCCTTACACATATAAAAAAAATTAATCCTTTTTTGACATGGCCAAGGGGCTGATTCTCAGAATCGACCCTTTGAGCATATAAAAATAATTTCAAAAAAATTGAGTGGGGTTGGGGAGATAATATAAAAAAAATAAAAAAAAAATTAGACAACTTGGTTCTATATTATAATTTTTTTTTTTTTTTTTTTTTTTTTGTTGAGGTGGGGTGGGTAGGTGACATTTAAAAAAAAAATTGTTTTAGAGTTTCTGTCGGGGAAAAAATGTATAAAAATATCAATTTTTTTTTAAACACTTTTTTTATTTTGTTTATGCAAGATATTTTTTTTTGTGATTTAGTAAGTTATGTGTGTATATATATATATATATTTGCAGGAAAATGGCATCAAGGAAGCTTTCTGTCAATCTTTCTGGACCCAAGTCAACATTTACATCATCTAAAGCTACATGCGAGCCTTCAAAAAACATTGTTGGACGAACTGCGCCTCAATTAATTACTGAAAAATGTGGGAGGTACATCCACAAAAGAAAAGAAGTTGGTTTCATATTGGAAGAAATAAACATAAGTGAATTGTTCAAAATATGCATGGTTTCTGAAATATGTAGAAGACAAATCTCTGCAATTATATCTATATTCCAGTAAGAATTTTGATGCTGAAATTTCTGATCTGGTGGGAAAAGTATTAGACCTATATATTCTTCCAAATACTGAAAGTGTTTATATACTATCAAAACTGCTCAAGTCACATGATAAGCATAGATATCATTTTACATTATCGATGTATAACACGAGGGAATATTCTTAAAAGATATGCAAACAAATCATACAATATATTGCACAGAATATTGTAAGTATTTTTATTTACACTTATCTGTTTTGTTTTATTCAAATTGTATCATTGTATTTTTAGTAACTTAGTTAATATTGACATATTATATTTTGTTTTACAGGATTTTGCTAAGGGAATTTCAATTATGTCAGGGGGGAATCTATTATATAGAGCGAGATATTATGAATTTAGTCTCCATTTCCATGAACATGAAGTAGAAGATATGGGAAAGAAGCAAAAAAATATACTTCATGATGCTACAAGATTGTATCAAAGGGATCAATCTAGTAAAGGTAGACATGTTACTTTTCAAAATGAGGAAGTTGAAGCTGAAGTTGAAGATGAAGAATGTGTTGCCATATCTTAGGATGAGATTAGAACTGATGTTAGAAAGGAGAAGAGCCATAAAAAAACAAAAACAAGAATGTCCAAGAATGTCTCTCTTACAGTTGATGATGAAGAAATTGTTTTGGTTCAAGAAAATATCATAAGTAATAGGAGGAAGAAACAAAAAATTATTCATTCTCAAAAAATCATAGAAAAAAGTGAAGGGCCTAGTGAAAACTCCAAAGCAAGCAGGGAAATCATTACACCAGGAGCTGATTTAGAGGATGGCATTATGAAAACAAAACAAAATTCCATTCGACATCAATTGGTGAAGACAAATTTAATTGAAGGTGATTGGTCATTCCAAATTAATGTCATTCAAGTCTACAAGCCATATGAAGGACAAATCAAATATCAAATTAGAAAGCCACACCACTTGCATGTTCAAAATTTGAAAACATTGATGAGGTGCAACCCTTTTGCACATGTGGTTGATTATGTTCTTCTTTTTGATCCAAGTCAGGTTCCTAACAAAGAATCATTTGAAAAGTCAATTTTTTTTGAATAAAAATATTATGTACTTGGGGGCAACCATTTTGTATAAGATCAAAGGCAATTAATGGAGGAATATCCCAATAACCTGCATTTTGAAACAATGAAATGTATATTTTACGTTGGTTTAACAGATACACAAGAAAATTTATTGGCATGGGATCATAATTCAAATAATGAGTATAGGATGTCTTTGACTTTCATCCAAAGGGTTAGATTTATTCATAGTGAATTTGAAGAAAAATGTGGTGGTGATAAGATAAAGGTTGATCATGCATTTTGGAAGGAAAATTGTATTGAAATCGGTTATCAAATCGAAGAAAAAATAAGTTCAAAAGGTGGCAAACTCAATTATGAAATATTCATAGGTATGGATAAAATTTTCCAGTTGGCATTTAGAACTGGAGAGATATGGGAATTGATTGATCATATTTTTGAGTTGTGGGAGAACGTTGGCTTCAAAATTCAGAAGGTCAAAAGGTCTAAACCATTGATATAGACTAACAATAAATCGGGTCCTAAAACGAAGCTCTTTCCAGAAGATATGACTGTCACAACTTGGATATAAATGCAAGGAGTGAAGTATGAAAAGCTTGTAAAAACATTATTATCTCGTGTAAAGTCAAGAGAATTATCAATGGATGAAATGTATAAGGAATTTATAAAGTAAGTATGTTATTTTTACTTATTTTTTTATAACTTTCTACTAAATATAATATATTGTTGTTGGTATTATTTGTTATACGTAACACTATATTAAAATTTATTACTTCATTTATTCAGTCACAAGGTTTATATGAGATTACATGAACAAATGGTTAAATTGTTGAATGAAGATAGTTGGGATGATGTTTTATGCAAATACCCAGGTTCAAGTTATACATGAGTGATAAATGATTTTTATCTTACATTTAAAAAGGTATGTTCATTCATACATTCATTCTATTCATATGCATAATATTTTTAATTTATAACTTATACATTTCTTTGTTTATTTTATTAAAGATGAAGAAGGATGCAAATGGAGCACCAAATAGTTTCAGAAGCTTTACTAAGAAAATAAAAATGGAAAGGATAAAAAAACAATGTCTTAGTGATGTTGAAATTGATCCCAGTCTTAATCATTTCATTTGGAATGAGCTCCACACTATCCAATATCAAATAATATCAGGTGATTGTGAAGACATTGCAAAACTCATACCTAAAAGGGGTTATTCCCTAGTTATTATAGATATTCCTCATGGTTTCAATATCCCAAACATTGAATATGATAGTGACCCTTATACTTATCAAGCATTTATTAAAGTTGTTGCGGGATTTCTAGAAGTCACAACATCACCACTTTGGAGATTTGTGACATTTCATTTAGACACACAATTGGGGTTGTTATTATTAAGCTTCAAGGGAAAAGAAAAGTCAAGGATGTAGCTTACATGGTAATAAATTGAAATTGTATATTTGATTAATGTTAAAAAATAATTTATGTACAAGTTAATTGAAATTTTACTGTTTCATGTTACAGGAAAAATCCAAATCTTATTTGTGGTGGAAATCAACCAATTATAAGTGACTGTGAGTTCATTCATGTTGAGTTGGACAAAGGATGATAGCTACAAGACTATTATTTTCAATCAAGTAGATGGAAAGAATCATAGCGAAGTAATGGTCCATGATGTTTTTGTAAGAAAACTAACATATGAAGATAAAGAAGCAAAAAGAGAGATAGTTAACATATATCAAAAATCACAGTCATTGATTAACTATCTTTTAGATTTATGCTCAAATGAAAGAAATTGTGTTTTGGATTTATTTTCAGGCTCACGTAAGTTTTATTATATAAGAATGAATTTCACTGTTATCTTTTTTAAATTTTTTGCGTTTATACTAAATTATTAAATTTTTTCTTTTGTACTTGATGATTAGGTACAACACTAGCATGTTGCTTACAAAAGGGAAGAAATTGTATTTCCATTGAAAAAGACCCAGTACAATGCAAATTTATTAATAAAGAATAAATACTCTTCAATTTCTTCCATATGAAATGCAAGAAGTTGGTTTGGGAAAAGGGGATTTTAATGAATATCATGTGGCAAAAAAATCAAAAGAACCTCAACCACCATTAGATGGAATGATTGGAAAGACATACTTTGGGACGTTTGCAGACATCAAAGATCCATAAGAAGAGGAAAATGATCAAAACTAAAGCCAATGATGAAAATATTGTGGAAGAGGATAATAATGATACTCTTGAAGATGAAGAGTTTGAGTTATGTGATATTATTGATTAAAGATTAATTTAAGCTTCCAAATGAAGCTCATTTTTTGAACTATTCATAAGTTATACTTGTAATTTTTTGACTCTGACATTTTATGAGAATAAATAAATATTCAATTGTGGTTATTACATGTTTAATATTTGTATAATGTGATTTTCACTTCATTTTTATGTGAACATTTATGTTTTGAAAAAAACTGTAATTATTATTAACTTTTCACACAAAATTAACAAAAATTGCTATTTTTTATACATTTTTTGTTACTTTTTTCCTATAAAAATGGTTTATTTGACATGTCAGTTTTAGAAAAAAAGACACAAAATGCGTATATTTTCAGTTATTTCTATATTCAAAATGTGTTTTTTTATGGAAATTGATAAATTTTTTTGCCTTTTTAGTGGCAATTATTTCATGTGAAATGAAATATTATTTAACAATATGTAATTAGATAGAAGATTGGCACTTCAAAATTTTTACCTTTTTTATTTTTTTTGACAATGCAAAAAATCAAATATCTCACTAAAAAAATAAAAATAAAAGAAAAACAAGAAAACAAATACCTGAAAAAAACTTGAACAAAACAGGTAAGTGAAAATAATTATTAGAATTTAATAGATTAGAAAACTTTAAGCCAAAAATAAATCTTCTAAAAAAAGGGGATGATGCTGGAATCAACACTTTTCAAAATCAACATAAAAAAACTAACATTTTAAAAATAATATCTATATTTGGTGCAAAATAAAATTTAATGTGTAAAAAACATGCTAAAAAAATTATGAGTATTCTGAATCAACACTTTTTAAAATCGGACCATTTTTTGCTACCTAAAAAAATGGGTACTCGTTTCCATTCCCATTTCAAAGTTTACATTGTTGTTACTCGATGCACATATTTTTTCTATCAAGGTGTTTGAAGAGATCTTTACAGACATTATTCATTTCTTGACCATGGGGATGGCACCTACAGAATATTATGTGCTATAAAAAAATGAGTTGGTGGCTCGTGCAACTGACGGTCGCTCGTGCAATTGATTTCACGATAATTTCCGGTCAATTATACAAGCTGGGAGATGATGAGGTATTACAGAGGTATGTATTAGAACATGAAAGACAAGCTATCTTGGCTGGAGCCCATGGAGGGGTTGCATGAGGCCACTATGCAGGAAAATCAACTTCGCAGAAGGTGCTGAGGGCTGGGTTTTGGTGGCCCACATTGAATAGTGATGCACATAAATATTTCTGAGTGTGTGATGCATGCCAAAAGACAGGGAAACCTTCATGCAGAGAAGAGATTCCCCTACAACCACAGATGGATTTGCAGGCATTCGAAAAATGAGCCATAGACTTTGTCGGACCCATCAATCCCCCTGGGAAGAATACTGGTGCACGTTACATCATCACTATAACTGATTATGTAACAATATGGGTGGAAGCGAAGGCTGTGAAGGATTTTACTGCAGATACCGGTGCACACTTCATCTTTAAGAATATTTCGACCAGGTTTGGCTACCCAAAGATCTTAATGAGCGATAGAGGTACGCATTTTGTTAATGAAACCATTGCAACTTTGACTGAATAATTTCAGATCCACCATGCGAAGAGTACCCCATATCACCCATAGGCTAATGGGGCGGTGGAGGTTTTTAAAAAAAAATTGGAACATGCGCTAAATAATGTCTGTAATGCTTTTCGAAGTGATTGGGATGTGTGCATCCCATCAGTACTATGGGTCTATAGGACCACATGCAAGAAATTGGCTGGGAAAAATCCTTTCATGATGGTTTATGGGAAAGAGGCCATGATTCCCATTAAGCCAAAAAAACTCACAGTGTGCACCCCCAACAATGTCGATGTTATCCGAGAATATCTGCAAATGCCGTTGGTTCCGCAGGAGGCCCCTTTGATTGGTGACATGTTCGGGAGCCTTCCCTCCATCAAGTTTGATGACTATGACCTTGAAAATGAAGACACCTTCCAGGATCTGGCCCCATAATTGTATCTTGAAAGAGTGTTGTATGACAATGTGCCGAAGCTGGAACCAATACCGTGGGCGCGTGGGCTGGAGGCCTCCGGGATATTGAATTTACTGCGCATCCCCCACTTTGGGTGATATCCCATCACAAGCCTGGTTGTATGCCAGCTGCTGGTGCTAATCCAAGATGGGTGCTTGTGGATCCAAGGCTGCATCCCGATTGACGCTGCGTTAATTCACAGAATCACCGGCCTACCCATGAAGGGGCCCCATCCCATGAAGGGATTCATCAAGAAATATGAGAATAAGGTAGAAAAAGAAGTACAGGATAAATATAAGGTCGATCACGACAAGAGGGTATTCATAGTAGAAACCATTGCCGACTCAGGAGTGTGCATGGGAGTTGATCACATGCAAAATGATGCACAAATTTCAGGCATCAGCTGCCCTTGCTTATGTGATTCAGCTGTCCGAACAGTGTGAGGAGGGGGTCTGCTACAACTGGTCGCAGTACATCTGTGAGCACTTTTTAGACAATGTGTGCTAGGCGCAGGACTAGGGAAAGGCCTTTTGCTACTCCTGGCTATTATTTTTGATCGCCCTAATTACGTGGGAGACACTTGATGATGCGGTGCTCCTTGAGCTCGAGCCCGATGTTTATGAGGGGGAACAATATGCGAACCTGTGGGACTCGAAGGAGTCGAAGCATATTGAGGAAAATAAGGTGTTTGGGGTGTTATTCGATTATTTGCTGGCTGCAGAGATCTATTCTAGGCCATGCTTATTGCCCACAGTATACGAAAAATACAAGTGCATTGCTAAATTTCACGTCACCATGCACAATGTGCAAATCAGGGCCTAAAAAGATAATGTGTGGTAAAACCTTCCATATATGGCCATGGAGGCAGAGATCGATCAAGTCATCACAACTTGGCCACCTGCATGGATACTTAGCTTCAAATCATCTACTCCTGTCACAACAGGCACCTCTAGTAAGGATGCAGCGCTAAAGGATACTCTCCCACCGAACATAATAAAGGAGACTGAGGTGCACTCCACTAAGAAAACCACGACCAAGGAAACCCCAAAGGATGCCACTAAGGGGGCAGAGTAAGAATCTCAATGGGAGGCGAAGGCTGAAGGGCTTGGTGGGGAGGGTGAGGAGTCCCCACGCAGAACAAAGCGCATAGGGGACCCTCCCAAAGGGCAGCAGAAGAAGCGCAAGGCCGATAAGATCGGTGGGGAAGCAGATATCACTTTAATAGAGGAATATTTGGATAATATCATAGATGTCATCGTGATGGCCTCTGAGGACCAATGGACTGCCCTGGAAGATCAACAGAAAGTTGTGCTGGAGGCTCTGCAGTCAGGGTTGTAGGTGCTCCAGCTCAAAGCAGACATGCTTCAAGCGAGTGTGAACAAGGTGAGGTAGAGTCAAGTGAGCCAGCCAGCCATAGTTATAGCCTTGGTTATGGTGACCGAAATTAGGATCTTCCCCCTCCCGAGCACGACGTTCACATTCAAACCACCAGTCCTGTGCGAGCAAGTCTGTGCATGTTCTACAGGCGATATTGGCATTGCGAGATTAACGAGTGAAAATCTACACACTCTCTACTTGTTTATCTCCGGTGAAATCTAGAACATGGAATTGCGAGTGTTAGTACCCTATAATCTATAGTATCACAAGGTGATTGATTATTATTTTCAAATCTTGTATATTTAAGATAATACTCCACGACTATCATTTATTTCGAGACATGGAAGATAAATCCTGGCTTTCAAGGACTTGAAAGGAATCAATCTGCCCTTTGAGTATAGTGGAAATGTAATATTCCAAAACAGGAAAAGAAGTAATACTATACATAAAATGGAAATAATAGCAGTTAATATCAAAAGGCAAAGATGTGAGATAAATGTAGAGCCATATTATTAAACATAGCAGCAATAAAGAGCATAAAATCTTGAGGATCAAGTCACTCAAGCAATACAACACAAGCCTCCACTAATCACATAGACAAAAACATGAATAGTTTATGTTAGCCATCAGTATTTTTTACATGTTAGTGATGACTATATCTTCAGCTGAGTTTTCTAGAAACTGATTTCCTTATGTCAATATGTCATCCAGAAAACCCTCCCAAAACTTTTTTCGCCTTTCTACCTATTCAGCCCACCCCTGGCAACATCAAAAACCTCATATCACAATCCTATCCAGCTTCAGCCTTATTGGTCTGCCCATCAGCCTTAAAAGGCAAATCCACATCTGTTTCAATAGTCTCCCCTATGTTAGGAAGTGGCGTTTTAGGACATTTCACCTTTGGCAATCATCAAAAAGCCAAAAAGCCTCCATCTGCAGCAGACCTACCATGACTGATCCCTTTCTTTGCAAATGAAATTGACAAACAGCCCTAAGTCGCGCCACTCACAACCCCTATATCTCAGCACTGCATAAAGCCCAATCTCAAGCTGACTAGTAGGTTTTTCACAGTGTTCTATGTTTCTACAAAAGCAGGAAATATAACTTCATCTCAGGAGGAAATGTTTGATCTACAGTTAGAGGAACAACTGCTTCTAAATGTATTGTGAGCCTGAGATGAAGCTGCAAAACAAAAGTCACTCATCAGGACCTTACAGCTCTTTCCAGCATGAAAATCACAGTAAGAAAGGGTCGCCACTGTCTCAGCAAAATGATAAATTGTCAAGGCCCAAAACCTCCTTCATTTACAAGCAGAGGGTTAGGGCGCCTCCTTCATCCATAAGCAGAGGGCGCAGGCCAGTGTTGACTCAGAAGGTTGCAAAAGTCCAGGTTTACCTTTACTGAAACAATGAAACAATATCTTCAGGTTTCATGAATGTAATTGATGACCATAACAGGAATATAGTGGAAATATGATAAGCTCAAAGGAAAGGGGAGTTTGGCCTGATAAAGGAGCTCATTTCAAACTTGCAAACCATATGAATTGTTGAACTTTAGAAGGACCTGTCATCAGTAAACATCCAAATCATAAGAAGTCTGTTTTGTTCAAGATCAAATGGAATAGAGGCTGTTAACCAATGCCATTACACAGGCAGAAAGAAAGCCCTTAGCTTTTTCAAATGCACTGACCTTCATAGTCACAAAGAGTTTTTGTCAAGTAACAGGTCATGAGATAAACAATCCAAATGATAAATTTCTCAGTCACCTTTAGAACAGTGTCACTGTGGCTAGGGTTTTCTTCTAAAAACACATTGATGCTTGCAAGTAAAGATGCTAAGATTGGTGTTTTTCAAGAAGTTTTCTTACCACCACATTCAGAGAAAGGCTGTGTCGAACATAATGGTCAAAAAGTCTCCGGACACCTTATCTGATGAAGAGCCTCCTCCATGCATGAGTAGATGGCCAAAGCTACTGCAGGTTGCTGAAACTGATTGATACAAGAAAGCAGTGGAAGGATACCAAAAAGGAATAAAAGTCATTACACAGATGAATGATAGTGCTGATAATGCAAAGAGGGCAGATGTAGCACAGAACTGCATGAAAAAAGGACCTGCAGACAAGACCTTTTAAAACATTGTCAGCAAGAAGATTTCCCCTTTAAAGTTATTATTCACTGTGTTCCAAAGGTCTTTCAGCCTGTGATCATTGTTGGATAGTTTAAAAGGAAGAAAGCACAACCTTTATTTTGAGGAAAAAAAAAGAGTACTGTATACTACACCTACAAACAGAGATTTGAAAACCCACTATAGGTAAAAAAAATGAAGGAATTGTCAAAGCAAAATGACAAATCACCTGTGTTATTGAAACACCGTAGCAGAAGTGGTGGAGTTGGTCGACTTAAATTGATCAAAGTTCAGAGCTCGGGGTCAGAATCAAAGGGC
>CM076581.1:83600670-83709245 GCA_034641835.2 Pinus albicaulis | reverse complement strand
ACTTTCCGATAGACCTTTCCCATCACTCACTAACATAGCGGGAGATGGTAAGACATTGAGTACATAATAGTCCAGCAAACTCTTATAGACTCTTTGGTCCTTTAGGTACCATAAACAAGCAAGCAGTCCATAGACTCATTTTTAGAGTAAACTCTTTTTGTTCTCATCACCCTAGCAAAGTGTTGAAACAAGTCTAGAATACTTTAACAAACCATAGGCTGCACATATATTCAGAAAATCCAAAACATTCTCAGATTAGTTACTGGTGGTGGACCATAGCTATCTTCACAAAAACAATCCATTTCCACCTGACGACTCCACTAAACCATCCCTTCTATTTTTGACCATCCTTCGCCTTAGTATAACTTTAGAGAAATCACTCATCCAAAACATTCACCAATATCATTCTCTCTAAGCTCTGGATCTAAAATCTGGCTTCACGAAGAATCAATACCAGATCCCACCCAGACCCAAATCCCCCTATCATAGTAGATGACCCAGAAAAGATTCTGTGGCAAGCTTCTGAAACTGATCATATAGCTACCGATAGATCCATCCGTAGAACAAGATTTGTACCTAAAACTCGCAATATCCTTCTAGATTCACCTTCGGAACTAGAGTCATCACAAGCTCTTCCCCGAAGCAAATCATATAGTAAGATAAACTTCGACGATCTTGAACCCCTAAACCCACCACAGAGTCCTATTAGAGAAGCTTCACCCACCACTCCTCCTGATTTCCAGCTTCTCTATCAGTTTGGCTCCTATCATCCCAGATCTGCTCAAAACCAGATCACTAGTCCAAGTTCATCCGCCACACCTGGTCAAACCACCACTGTTCAAACCACTTCATTTCAGCCTACTAGTCCTCATCTTGTACAACATCCATTAGCTCCAGTCATGGCAGCCTGGTACGCACCTTTGGTGTTACCACCACCCTTGGCTCCTCTCCCAAACAAATATCAAGACAAAATCCCACACTTTACTGGAGAAGACACCACCACACCTCAACAGCATATAAGTAGAATGACTGATGCTTATGAATACCTAGAGGTACAAGACGAGACTGTCCGAATGAGAATATTTTCCCAAAGTCTTGGTGGTGAACCCAAAGCATGGTTCAAAAGCTTAGCTCCAAACAGTATCCATGATATCCCAGAACTACATCAAATCTTCAGAAATAGGTGGGAAGTCTGAAGAAACCCCATTCAAATCCTGTCAGAATATAACAATCTAAAACGGGAAAATGGGGAAAGTGTCCAAGCTTACTGTACTAGGTTCAACGGTGTATATAACTCCCTTCCACCTCATTTCAAACCTCCACTTGGTTTAGCTTTGGCAAAATTTCCTGAGGGTTTTGATCCGGACATGACATATCATCTGAGAGATAAGGATCCCCCTACCTTGGAGGAAATGCAACAAATAGCTATAAAAGCAGATGCCAACTTAGCTGAAAAAAGAGCCAGAACTAGATCAGAAAGAAAAGTCACATATAGAGATGAGGTCTCCACTTCATCACCTTCCCTAGATCCCAGAATAGATGACTTAGTCAAATCCATGGCTAAAATGTGGGAAAAGATCAATGAAAAAGCTCCTGTTAGGGACAACCAGCCAAACCCCCCAATTAGAAATCGAAACCAAAACTTTAGGAGGGAGCAGCCCCAAAACAGACCAAGGGATAATGACCAACAGATCAGGCCACCATTCAATGAAAACTATGTAGAAGAAGATGATAGGGATACAGAACCTCTTGATGAAAGTCATCTAAACCTCATAGGGTCTGACAATGAAGGTGAGGTGTACCTCACCGAAGAAGAACAAGCCTTCTTTTCGCCTGATCAAGATGAGACAAATTATGAGGATCTTGATGACCCTGCCATAGAATTTCAAAATGCTATTGAAGAAGCCCACAGGCAATATGACCTTAGAAGCAAGAGAAACCAAGATAATGTCAAGAGAGGTAACTCTGATACTGCTAAAGCTCCAGATACCATCCTCAAAAAAGCATCAAGCAGTGACAAAATCAAGGTTGAAAAGAATGATCAAAGCCAAGCTAAAGTTACCCAAACTAGTCCTCTCTCATATACTCCTGATACTTCTACCAAGGTCACCAAAACAACTATGGCAAGAAAAACCCCTAAACAAGGTCAACAAACTCAGAACATAGACAAGGTCTTAGCTGAAAAGGCTGAAACAAACATATCTAAACTTCAAGTGCCTTTTAGCTTTGAAGGCGAAATCGCTAAGATCAAAATCACCATGCCTCTTACTGAACTCATTGCCCAAAACTCTTATAAATCCCAAGTACTAAAGGTCTTAAATCTAGGGAATGATGCAAACACTGTTAATCTCACTGATGATATTCCTGAAGTATTGTTTGGTCCAAATATAGAGGGAAAATTCCAAGAGGGAGCTACTCTTCCATTTTACATTAGCCTAAACATCCACGACCAAATCCTCCACAATGCCATGCTGGACTTCGGCGCCTCGCATAATCTTATGCCGAAGGTAGTTATGGAAAGATTAGGCTTGGAAATCACAAGACCATACAAAGACTTATACTCATTTGATTCAAGCAGAGTCCAATGCCTAGGTTTGATCAAAGACCTTTGCTTTAGTCTGGCCCAAATACCCGCGAAACATCTAATCGTGGATATAGTAGTGGCAGACATTCCTCCCAAGTATGGGATGCTTCTATCTAGATCTTGGGGAGCCAAACTCCAAGGGAATATTCAACTGGACATGTCATATGCCACCATTCCTGTGTTTGGTCAGAACAGGATACTCTACCGTGAATCACACATGAAATACATGATTAGCAGTCAAGATAGGCCCGATAACATTCCAATGTGTTCTTTGCGCTCCGACTTAAACTCTTTCATTATGCATATTGATGTAAACTTGGAGGAAGAGTCAGAAGAATCTGATATAGACTTAGATCCACCACATCAGTTGTCCTTGGTACCTTATGATGAGCTGGACACTCAAAACTACCATGATCATGAACAGCTGTGTCTTGAAGAAAGTAAGTTTCCCCTCTCCCGAGTAGGATTAGAGCAAGAAGCACAAACTCTCATGTACTATCAAGAAAATTGCCCTAGATTTAATCAAACACCAGCAGTAACTTGTGGAAATTTCTTCCGGGTAAAAGCTTTAGAAGACCTTCACATCATAAACCTATTTGGAACCCGGGAGAAAGGGAGTTTAATGTTTCTACCATACCTCGAAGATTCACCATCATGTGACCCTCCCACTGCAAATGAAGCTTTGACCATAACCTCAGTAGCTCAACATCTTGAGAAAATGCCAGATGAACTTCTTATGAGCAAGGATGACAGTAATAATCCCAGCATACCTGAACTACTGAAATTGGCTCATATTTTGTCTTTTCATGAAGAACTTAGAAATGCCAAAAACAGGAATTTCATGCAAAATACTAATTTCTACAGAAAAAACAAGGGAAAACATTGTATCACTACCTTTTCCCCAAAGAACAACTTTAACAAAAGCAAACACAGCAAACTGAGACAAACTGAAATGATCAAGGAGAAAACTAGTGGCCATAGAATTTGCTTTGATTTTAGAAATAATACTGCATCTCCATATAACAAAAATCAGGTTTTTTCTACTCAAGATCATGATTCACCAATTGAAAATGTTTCTAATCATGTATTCTTGCAACATCATCTTTCAGATCATAAACATCAGATTCCTTTGCAAAGTAGACAACTTAAAGATTTTTTTCAGTTTGCGGGAGGTAAATCTGATTTCAAATTCAAAATTGCTAAACCACCCAATATCAGAAATCTGTTCATAAAGGCCATGTTCCCAGTTTTAAATTTCTGTGTTGTTGCATACCTTGATGATGTCACTATATATTTCAAGAATTATCAAGAGTACATACATTACCTGAAGAAAGCATACAGCAAGGAAAGGAGTGGAAATCAGATATTCAGAGAGGTACAGAGGGAAGATACTGGGCTGTTTAGAGATTCTTGCATGAATCCCTATGTCATGTTAGAGAGAGAAAATTTCCCAAATTTTTCTTTTCAAGAGTTAAGTGGGCCAAGGGTGAGAGGAGATCCTTACGAGGATAAGATGCTGAAATTCCGTCATTTCCAAGATTTTTGAGTTTGAAACATTTTCAGTCATTGTACATACCATTGTTTGAAATATTGAAAAAAATGGAAAAATCAAAAACAGTAAAAGATAGGAAAGTCAAAAACAGTAAAAAGCAGAAAAGAGGGCAAGTGAAGATAGAACAAAGGCCCCATGTTCCAAAAATAGTCTTTCGGAAAGCGAGCAAGTCTAAATGCCGCTACTAGTACTTCAATGTCTTGTTCAGCTATCTAGCCTAATCATAGCTGAGCATGTTTAAATTCATTTGCTGATAAGTTAGTGAGCGCCAAGATAGTCAACATTGTGTAAGATTGACTTATCACAGAGCTTAGATTAGGGAGAGATTCTGGTTCCACATGCTTAAAACAAAACCAAAGAAAGAAGCGAGGGATGAAAAACACATTGTACATCTTAACCCCGCTTCTCTAGTTTCCTTTTATTGCAGAATAACATTTGTGTGCGGCTTGTCTTTTATGCCGCAAATGCATGACAAATCAGACTGCTTAATCCTGATTTGATCATTTTTAAATTTCATGTTGTAGATTAGAGAATGAAATCCTGTCAAA
Source organism: Pinus albicaulis (assembly GCA_034641835.2). NCBI lineage: Eukaryota > Viridiplantae > Streptophyta > Pinopsida > Pinales > Pinaceae > Pinus > Pinus albicaulis. The sequence continues at coordinate 83,704,561 of CM076581.1, read as the reverse complement.
CTGCTTAATCTTGACAGTCGATCTAGTTTAGGTAGAGAAATGAAGGAGTTCATCAGCTTAATCTGAACTCCCAGCAGATATAAGAGTAGAAATAGATAGTTTCATTTTGCAAAAAGAAAAATATGCATTGTCAAAAGGCTGCTAGTTCAAATGCGCCAAACAGAAGAAAAAATGTTAGGAAAGATAGTAGGGTAGGTAGAGGTATCATTGATGTTAAACATGCTGACACTTTTCAGAAATAACATCAAGAGAAGGGTAAATTTTGCGCCAATGGATAAGGCACTGGTCTTCATAATCCAAAAATCTGAATTCTGGACACCTCCTGACGAGGAGCTGCCCTCCCCAAATGGAGCCACTGTTAGCCATCGGTATTTTTTACATGTTAGTGATGACTATATCTTCAGCTGAGTTTTCTAGAAACTGATTTCCTTATGTCAATATGTCATCCAGAAAACCCTCCTAAAACTTTTTTCACCTTTCTACCTTTCCAGTTCGCCCATGTCAAATATCAAAACCTCATATCACAATCCTATCCAGCTTCAGCCTTATTGGTCTGCCCATCAGCCTTAAAAGGCAAATCCACATCTGTTTCAATAGTCTCCCCTATGTTAGGAAGTGGTGTTTTAGGACATTTCACCTTTGGCAATCATCAAAAGGCCAAAAAGCCTCCATCTGCAGCAGACCTACCATGACTGATCCCTTACTTTGCAAATGAAATTGACAAACAGCCTTAAGTCGCGCCACTCATATTCCTTAGGTCTCAGCACTGCATAAAGCCCAATCTCAAGCTGACTAGTAGGTTTTCCACAGTGTTCTATGGTTTCTACAAATGCAGGAAATATAACTTCATCTCGGGAGGAAATGCTTGATCTACAGTTAGAGGAGCAGCTGCTTCTAAATGTATTATGAGCCTGAGATGAAGCTGCAAAACAAAAGTCACTCATCAGGACCTTACAGCTCTTTCCAGCATGAAAATCACAGTAAGGAAAGGTCGCCACTGTCTCGGCAAAGGGGTAAATTGTCAAGGCCCAGAACCTCCTTCATTTACAAGCAGAGGGTTAGGGCGCCTCCTTCATCCATAAGCAGAGGGCGCAGGCCAGTGTTGACTCAGAAGGTTGCAAAAGTCCAGGTTTTCCTTTACTGAAACAATGAAACAATATCTTCAGGTTTCATGAATGTAATTGATGATCATAACAGGAATGGAGCTTGCAATATGCTAGCTCAAAAGAAAGGAAAGTCTGATTTGATAAGGGAGCTCATCTCAAACTTTCAGAATCATGTGAATTGATGAAATGAAGAAAGGCATGTCATTGGTGAAAATTCCAAAGCATAAGTACCCTGTCTGTCCACAAGATCAAATAGAACAGATGATAACCAATGCCATTACACAGGCAAGAGAAAGTTCTTGGTTTTTCAAAGAAAGCACTGACCTTCATAGTCACAAAGGTTATTTGTCAAGTAAATCAATCATGAGATGAACAAGCCACATATCTAAATCACCCTTAGGACAGTGCAGGGAGAAAGTATTACTCTGGCTAGGGTTTCTGCTGACACACAATGATGCTTGCCAGAGAAGGTACTAAGACTGATGCTTTCCAAGTAGTTTATTTACCATCACCTTCAGAAAAAGGCTGTCTCGAAAAGAATTGTTTAAAAACCTTCAAATACCTTACCTGATGAAGAGCCTCCTCCATATATGAGCAGATGGCCAAAGCTACTGCAGGTTGCTGAAACTGATTGATACAAGAAAGCAGTGGAAGGATACCAAAAAGGAATAAAGGTCATTACACAGATGAATAATAGTGTTGATAATGCAAAGGTATTGGTACTCCTATTTCAAAGAACTAGCTGACAGACTATACCTACAGTAGGAAAGAGACAATATTGAATATATGTGTGCCACTGATACCAAAAAGAAGACTTTCTCCTTGAGAAAAAGGTCAAGCAACAAAACAATATCATATACCAAAGGTCCAAAGAGGCACCTTTCAAGAAATGGTGTTTACAGCTTTCAAATGTTTTTGGTGCATTATGAATAGCCCTTCCTTGCTAACAATCACCAAGAGAGGGAAACAGTGAACATAGTTCAGTCATGAAATGGTTCTATTGACAAAAAAAAAAGGGTTTAACACACTGATCAGAACAAAATAAGGACTGTGTATCAAAAAGCCCTGTTTTCATATTCTACAAGCTTGTCTTTTCAGATGGGGAGGCAAATGGGTATATGATCTTATGATTAGGCAGAAGGAATTTGTTTTGATGAATTATCACTGTTTATATGTCTTATAACAAACACACTTGTTATCATTCCAGAGGGCAGATGTAGCACAGAACTGCATGAAAAAAGGGCCTGCAGACAAGACCTTTTAAAACTTTGTCACCAAGAAGATTTCCCCTTTAAAGTTATTATTCACTGTGTTCCAAAGGTCTTTCAGCCTATGATCATTGTTGGATAGTTTAAAAGGAAGAAAGAACAACCTTTATTTTGAGGGAAAAAAAGAGTACTGTATACTACACCTACAAACAGAGATTTGAAAACCCACTATAGGTAAAAAATGAAGGAGTTGTCAAAGCAAAATGACAAATCACCTGTGTTATTGAAACACCGTAGCAGAAGTGGTGGAGTTGGTCGACTTAAATTGATCAAAGTTCAGAGCTCGGGGTCAGAATCAAAGGGCGGTATACATATGCAAATAACAAACCCACTGTTTGAAAAAAAAAAACAGAGTTAGAAATCAATGTTAATTCCGAAAGGGTAAGTGACCGTTGGAGAGTTATGGTGATATAGTATCAAAGGGTAATTATGGTGTAAATTTTTCATTTTTCAAAAATCTGAAGAAGAGCCCACGCCTCTCCACCATCGAGACAAAGAGAATCTGGTCGGAAATTCACAGGTTTGCCCTAGAAAAAGCAGCGCGACGTGCCTGGGATTTGGCGCGACGTGCCTGGGCAGCAAAATACACGGGGCTTCTTCGTCGGCGCGACGTGCCTGTAGGAGGCCACCCGACCACACGACAGGCCGACCCGACAAGTTTTCCTGCGCGACGGGTTTTCTCCAAAGGTTGCCGCGCGGCTTTTCCAGACTATCCAGGGTTTCTTTCATCCTTTCAAGCGGGCATCCATCAAATTTGAGGTATTTTTATGAACTCCCCATCGATTGCAAGGTGTTGATAAATGACAAGAATGTTTGAAAACCCCGGACCTTGCCATTATTGCTAAAAAAAAAGCAGTTTTCCTACACAGTGAGATGAGGTAATTACATTGTGATAATACGGGGTTTTATGGTTAGGAACCAGTTTGTGTCGTTTTCAAATCATGTATTTATTGACATCAGAGGTTTCAAGAACAGAGTGACTGTTGCCTATCTCACAAGCACACCTTTGTAGCAAACTGCCCCCCCTATTTCACTATATTTCACTACTGTAAGATTGTTGACAGAGAGCTTCCAAAGATGACAGCACATTAAAAGGCAGAATTTGTTGATGAGAAGTTACACATTGGAGGCAGGGGTATAGAGGTGTTGATGGATTTTTAAAAGCTCACAAAGCAGAGAGTGTATTCTATAAACCACTGTTGCACTGATTTTTCACCAAGCTAAGTCTGCTTCTCCCTGTATTATATCATTGTGAATAATTGTTGACAGAGAGTTTCTAAGGGTGGATAGGGCCATTTTTCTAGAGGGCAGGGTTGTTGGTGGTTAAATCTAAACTTTGAAGGCAGAGGTATACAAGTGATGTTTGATGTCTTAAACTTCACAAGAAAAAGTGTCCCTCATAAAGCACTGTGTATTGTTGATCTAGGTCTGCCCTCTTTCTTCACCTCATTATCATGTTGAAAAGCTGATTGAAAAAGAGACTCTAAGGGTAAATGTTACATTGAAGGGCAGATTTCATTAATATGTTTCTAACTCTGGAGGCAGAAGTACAAAAGCAGTTTTTTGTTCTCTTAAAACTTCACAAAGGAAAGGGGCCTTTTTTCTGAAGAACAGAGTTGTTAGTGTTTGAAGTTAATACTGGAAACAGAGGTACAGGTATTTGGGTGGATCTCTTAAACTCACAAGCAGAAAAGGTGTCCTTCACAAAGCATTGTGCACTGTTTTTACAATCTAACTTGAGTCTACCTTTCCTAGAAACCATATTGTGTCATGTTGAAGACTTGTTGACAGAGATTTTCAAAGGTAAACAGCATAGTGAAGGACAGAGGTTGTTGATGTTGGATTTTGACATCAAAGGCAAGAGGTATAAAGGTGGTGATTGACTTCTCAAAAGTCACAAGTGAAAGGTGTTTTCCTTAACACTGTGGGCTAATTTTTCACCTAACCAAAGGGTCTCCTTTCTTTCCACTGTATGGTCTCTACAGAAATCTGTTGACATAGGTATTCTTCAAGGTGAATGACCTACAGAGCAGGGTTTTCATATTCAAGTTTTGTTTGAAAACACAAATAACAGTGTAGGTTGGCCTCTAACAAAGTCACAAGAGGGGTGATTGTTCAAAACTGTGCACAGGGAATCTACGAAGCAGCTACCCCATCTTTTACACATGGTACCATTGTTAAGAAGGTTACATAGCTGAAGTGTATCCAGATTTGAAGGACTGTTGTTAATAAGTGCAGAGGTGGCTTATTCCAAGAAACATTGTTGCATTTTATTCAAAATCACAAGGTCCATATCTGTCCAAGCAGTGTAGTGGCCAGTTTCAATCCAGCAGAGCATTTTTCATACATTGAAGGCAGTTTGCCTCTTCCAAAGCCTGTTTCAAGTCAGAATGCCTCCAAAACGAGATCACAAAGGCAGACAACATAAGAGATATGAGCCTGTCTCCATAGAAGAAATCAATGCTCACCCATCAGTGCTTTTAAATTTCCATGAAGTAGGCTGTCTTGATTTCTGTCAGAGGATAGAAGAAGTCAAGAGTTTCTCGCCACTTACACATTTGTGCGCTTTGAGATTCAAAGACAAACACTTCCAGTTAGCAGGTCTTGACTTCAAAAATCTCCCCAAGGTATGTATCCAAAGCTACCAAGATCCCGTATCATGGTGAAAAGTGGTTTAAACAAGCGCATCTTGATCTGGAGGATTATAAACCTTTCATCAAACCGGAACATAGAGAAACCATCACTGCTATTTTTCCTTTCTCCTATCTTCTTGACAGCTATGCTCCGCTGATGAAAGCCATAATGAGATATTTCACTTGTGAAGGGAGGTTTAGCCAAATTTTTGCCTATCATGTTCGCTTGTTGATGCATTTTACTAGAAGCAGGCAATTAAACCTTCCATACTTTTTGTCCAAAAGCATAGAGAAAATGGCAGCTACTGTCCAAAAGAAAGCTCCACCTCGGCAAATCCCTTCTCTCTTTCACCATTCCTTGATCAAAATCATCTTCTTACACCAGCTGGAGAAGAAAGGGGTTTCATGGGATTCATTCATTAGCCATGCCGATTTCGCCACTGTCCCTCCTGTTCATGTGCCTCCTACTCAGCCTGTCCATCGCCCAGTGACTTTATCTAGTAGGCCTACCCCTAAAAAACTCAAGATGACCACTGGGCAGTCAATTAAACAGGGAGAAGGAGAGGACAGTGAGCCACAGGGAGGAAAGGAGGATGATGAACAGCAGCAGCCAGATTTTGAGGGACAGCAGCAGTTGGAGATTAGTGAGCAACATCAGCAAATTCAGGAAGAGGAACAGCAGCAGACAGAAATTGAAGAGCAACAAGTTGGGCAAACAATTGAAGCACCTTTTGAGCCACAAGCTGGACAGAATGTTGAGGAAGGACAGCAAGCGGAAGCTGCCTCCTTAACAGTGATCAAAAATATTCCTAAAAAGAGGAAATTGCCCAAAAAGACAACTTCTAGTTTGCCAAGGAGAAAAAGCGCTAGATTGGCATTCAAAGGCAAAAGTAAAATAAGAGGCCTAGAACCATCGGGCTTAGAAAAGCCTTGGAGAAACAGAGAGCAGAAGAACAAGCTCAATTCGAAGCCTTTCCTCTCACTGCCCTCTTTGAGCAGGAAATTGAGGAAAACAAGGAAGCATGGCTTGAGAGGGCTAACTAGCATTTGGAAACAAAGCTTGAGAAGGAAAACAGGGATCTTGAGCTACAGAGAAAAAGGACTCTTCACTTTCAGAAGCTAAATCAGTTTGCCAGGCGAAAATTGAAGGTAGCACAAGAAAAATTGAAGAAGTTGAAGGAGAGGCACCTAGCACGGAAAGAAGAAAAAAGCACATCAGCCCTCGATATTTTGGCTTCAGCTTCGGAGCATGTTTCTATGGACCCTTGAGGGTCATGCATGCCAATTTTGGGCCTGTTTCGGAAACTTTTTGTTTTTTGGCATTTTTTGGGTTTTTGGTCAAAAACTCATAAATGCGCCATTTCAGTTTGATGAGTCGTCAAGGGAGGAGGGTGATACCAATGGATGCCATAATTTCATGAGCAGCTCTCCAGCGATTTTCAGGGCATTTGAAGATCATTCGCCCCCTCAAATTGGCGAAAAACAGCCTCATTTTGCACATTCTGCCCGCCATATCAGCAGACTGCTATTTTCTGGGTTTTTGCACACAGGTACAGTTTTGAGGGACTTTCAGAGATCAGATTGAGGTGATTCCACTTGCGTTAGAAAGCAGACACAGAGAGCTTTCCAACGAGCCATCATGAGCCTCATTTAGACATCGGGAAGGCTTCCATTTGCATCCAGCAAGTCAGGGGACCTTTTTCAGGCATAAATATGAAGTATTTTTGTAATTTTTGAACTCCAAAAATCTGCTTTTCCCAAATGTGCGTTAAGCTATTTTTATCATTGGGAAATCATGTAAAGTCAATATAATTTCCGTTTTTAGCAGTTTTTTTAGATATTTATGGGATATTTTGTGCCTTGGGCTTTGCAAAGCCTCAAGGACAAGTTTAGATATTTTGACTTGGCCAATGGGATAGCTAGTTGCTCCATGAGGGTTTCCTTCCTCAAGCCTATTTATTCCATGGTTCTCATTGTAAATCAGAGGCTGAACTTGAGAGAAGAATTAATACATTGGTCATATGAGCTTTGAAGAATACACTTGAGTTATGATTTTTGGACTGCCTCTTTGATGCTTTTGAAGAATGATGAAGGATTGTTGATGGATTCCTTGACATGGTAGAATGGTATAGTGCTTCTTAATGTGTTTTGTCTTCTAGTTTTCACTCATAATTCATATTTCTTGCTGCTATAGATCAGTAAAGATTGATTTTGAGACATGCCCATGGAGGCACCTCAAAATCCCTGAATCTTCATAGCTTGATGTTTTCTTGTCCCTTAGTTATGCTAAAGAATTCTTAGCTGCTCTTTAGTAACCTAAGGTGTTGTTGCTAAGTTTTATTCATCAGTTCCATGTATGTTGAGTAGGATGTATGGTTTGCCCTACCTACCTATCAGCTGCCCATAGTTCTGTCCATGAAACTTTCTCTTTGACTGATTTGTCGATCATTTTGTTGAACCAAGGAGGCCTAGTCCCGATCTAGCCCTTTGCCTAAAACTATGAAAACTTATTTGTCCAAGTGCCCAATGACTTAGAGACTATGTTTAGGCGTTCCGGCATAGTTTATGAGTTGTTGGTTTGTCTCATGTGTTTTCCCCAAAGTCTGATAGCCTTTTCCCGAAGTTAGAGGGTCATATACCTCTATGTATGGCTGGAATGTTTGATTTCTATGTATTGATTAGCTTATAGTTATTCCTAGCATGATCAATGGCTTGCTATTACATGTTTATGTCTGCTATTAACTAGTTTTCACTTGAAATCCCTTGTCTTTCACCAACTTATTGTTCATTTAATCCATTTTTCCCGGAGATCCCTTCTATTGTGATCAAATCGGCCCTACAGCAGCTTTACATCATCACCTCATAAGCTTCCTTGACCTGTTTGACCCCATAGCCCAATTTATCTACATCTTGTTATCCAGTTTATGTATTTGATCAGTTTCATCCCTCACAAACTTAAAAAAAACCAAAAAAACTAAAAATATACTTCATAACTAGCCTAATATCAGAACATCGCAAGTAAACACACCGACATCTTTTACACTTATAGAGAGAGCCCTCTCTGAGTCCAGGAAGGCTAGGTCCTTGGGCTCCAAAGCTTGGTTTGATGTTACATCGTCATTTGGCTAGCCAATCGGCCAAATCACGGGACCCTAACAGTTTATACTACACAAATGCCGGAATATCAATACAACACATTCCTAGTGGACATAGCTGCATCTAGAACATAAAATGATATAGAAAAACTCATATGTGCCTCAAGATATGCTAGAAATCAAGATTAAGGCTCTAAAACACCTTTCCAAGACAACCCAGAAAGGGTTTCCGAAAATATACAAAATATCATAATGTTGGAATGCAACCCTAGGGCTGAATAAGCTCTGCAACTGGGCACCTAAAAGGAGGTGGTTGAAACTGATGTATAAATGTGTGGCACTCCTCTAATGGACTCTCCAAGTGAAACGCTGATTCCTTCACTAAAAAACAAACACTCCAATTGAGACAATGAATCCTCCTTTGTAACTGCTCAATATAATAATGTAGTTTGAGAGTGAAACTGTGTTGCGGGAGATGGTGATATCTGGGCCTGGTGCCAAATGATGAATAATTCCCAAGGACCTCTGTTTCTGGCCTCCCAATGGAAATAATTCTTCCTTCACTAAAAAAAAGCTCAGAAAATGGCCCTATAAACCCTCCACTGCTTCCACCTTACAACACAGCACAACCGTGGAAGAAACTACGTTTTAGAAGAAAGTTGAATCTTGGCCTGATGTTAGAATTTGGAAATGAAGCTCAATAACCTCTCTTGAGTGGAAACTCGAAGTCCCTCAAGGATAAGGGTGGGATTCCTGCTCGGGAACACCCTTGTGCTAAACAACACAATAGTCTCCGCTAAACAACTGGAGAGTGCAAGAAGTCACAACAGACCAAAACATATCAATAATCAACATGGCTTCTATGGCTTCCTTCCCCTTCCTTATATGCATTGTGAGATGTCTCACCTTGGGCCCCACTCATTAAAGCCACTACTCTCATGGAGACTTCCTCTCATTCATATTGCATTGTCTCTCATTAACTATCCACTCCCTCCATACCAGCGTTGTTGATTTGGTCAAACTTGACCCCATCCACATGCTTCATCCCCTATTCACACATGAGGGTGCTTTATCTAACTACTATGATGCTCCTTATTCACATTAGGAGTGATTTGTTTCCTACTAAGGAGATTTATGGGTCTCCCTACCCTCTTATTCTTCTATCTAAGAATCAAAATAAAAATTTGATATTACAACTAGTTGAAAGCTAATTGGGAATATTATAGTCCTCCCCTCCCAAATGTTGGTTGTCCTCAAGCAACTGTAAAGGTGAGTGCTACAAAAATTCTCCTCCCTCCCTTATGACACCTCCATATGATAAGCTCTCTTCATGAACCAAGTGTCCCCCAATCAATCCATCCCTGAAATGCTCCTCCCAAGTGATCATGATATGCATCTCCCAAGTGTTCAAGTTAACCAAATGGCTCATCCCATAAGGAAAAAAGAGGTCTAATGTAGCAATCATGTATTTCCTAATGTTCTCCCTGAATCATGAAGCATAAGGAATGTGTAGAATCTCATTACCAATGGGCACATCCAATCCATGTGTCATCCCTCCAATCATGCCCACAACAATGATAAGAACATCATCAACATATGGGATCAAAATCAAGGGCACACTAGCTGCCATATGAAATAACATAGGAGGATCATAGTCCCTCAAGTGGAAACAATGCAGTATAAATCCTGTTTGCCTCAAAACATGGTATGATGAGTGGTTTCACAACCACTTGCTTGCTACCTCAATCCTCCCACATGCTTGGAGAAGGTGAATGATGTGTGGTGCCAACTGAGTACACCCTGAATAAGATTAAATTGCATGCATGAGTTATTTATGAGTGAATTATTATTTATCTAATTGATCACTAGATGTGGTTCAAGTCCAAGTTCCACTCTTTGACCTCTCACTAGTTCCTCCGTTAGTTAGAACTAGTTAAAATAATTTTTACTCATATAAATTGAGATAATTAATTACAACTCAAAATAAACTCAATAGTGGCTCCTATAATGTAGGAGACACTATACATGCCTCTAGTTTGACCCTCAAATCGAATTAATTGAACCAACTAAGTCATCCTAACTTAGTTAAATCATACAAGTTGTCATGTGATGTGGAATTACAATTTTATTCTAATTTAATTCAAGGGAAAATTAAATTAGAATCCTTTCTTGGTGTCATTTTCAACAGTTTGTAAGTTCTTGTTTTCTACATTATTGTTTGAAACTTTTTCCCTTGTTTAAATAGATATTCATTGAATGAAAAAAAATTCATTTTCTCATGCTAGTTTCATTATAGGAGTTCAGCTGAATTCGTTTCAAGCCTTGAAATGGAAACCTTAATCATAGTCAACATTAAAATTTATCAATTAACCTAAGGAGAATTTGAAACAATAAAAGCACATTTAGTGGTCTAGGCTAGCATATGTGTTCCAACTGTTGAGATTCAACAAGAAGATTCAACACCCACACCTAGTGCATTAAGCACCTAGTTGCATTAAGAACCTACACTAGAGTGGGGCCCACAGTGCTATTTTTGGTGCATGTCTATTTTTATTATCCCTTAATTTAGATGGATATTAAACTGTAATATACTCAATGTGGACATGAAAGAGTTAATTGAAGTGGAAAATTCAGTTAGCTAGTGTATTTTGAGTTAGAGGTTGGTTGGTGGGACATGCAGAGTAATTCTAGTTGTAACAGAGTTCGAAGTGAAGTGGTGCATGAGTTAGTGAAAGTTGTAAAACAATTAACTCAGTTAAGTGAGTTAAACTCAATTGTGCTAGTTGCAACTGAAGATACACTAGTGAGAGATCTAGTGAATTAAATATTAATTAATTCACAATCACTGATCTCAAATGCAACTGAGGATTTACTATTATTAGTTGCATGCATGTCAGATCCAGTGGAGACCCAGTTGAGTTCTAGGTGAAAGGGAAGTTGACTATCGGTTGTAGGATTATCTGCTTTCACACATGCAGTAAAATGCTCATTGGTGTTCCCATGATACTTACATAGTCAAGGCAGGCAAGATTGCATTCAATCAGGGATTTCATTCAGCAGGGATTGCACAAGCAAGGTAGGTTATCTGGAGGCAGTAAATTGGCTTAGTAATTTTCCAGTTTTTGTATGAAAGTGTGAGACAATTAGTTGATGTAATGAGGGCTATTGTGAGAATATTTTTTTATGTAATTGTTTCATGATCCATGCTTAATATAAAATAGAAGATAGTGGGGTTTTTAGCTGTAATATTTTCCCAGGAAATTATTTGTGTTGTGTGTGATTGATCTTTCTTCATGTTCATGTTATTAGCAATTATGTTTTTTAATTCCGAAAAATGTTTGTAGAAGCGATTCAATATTTAACTTTAGCACATTGTTAGATTGGGTGAATCCAAGATCTACATGCTTTTTGTATAATTTATACATGGTATTAGAGCACAGGAAATTGTAGAAGTGAAGCAGAAGCTGATTTTGTGACTGGATAGAATTTGAATTTGCAGAAAGAATTTCTTGGTGCTACGAATGATTCAAGATCGAAATGGTTTTCAATGGCTTGAGGTTAGGTTATGAACTCGAGGGAAACTCGAACTACATTGCTTGGAAGGACAGGATGGAGGCAATACTCAAAGACAATGGCTTGAAGGAATTCATTGACAAAGATGTTCCTAAGCCAAATGCTGCAGATGTTGCCAATATTGATGCAAGGAAAAATAAAGTGGAAAATGCGAGGAGGATCTTGTTGGAGGGAGTACGAGACCACATTGTCTCAAGCCTCCATGGGAAAGACACACCATATGCTATGTGGAAGGCTTTGACAGATCTATTCCAAAGCAACAATGACAATAGGAAAGTTGCGCTCAAAGATAAACTCAGGAATATCAAGATGTAAAAGGGAGACACCATTCCAAAATATCTCACGAAGTTTTTCTAATGTCGGGATGAACTGGGGAGTGTGGGAACAAAAATTGAGCATGATGATTTGGTGAGCTTGGCTCTCCTAGGAATTCCTAAGAGTAGGCACAGTTATCAAGACTCTGACAACGGAAGGAAAAAATTCCCAGGTTGGGAACGACTGTGGTCGCATTTGGTGCAGGAGGAGTTTAGACGAAACACCAGAGATGGATATTAATCCAAGAATGAGGATGAAGTGTTTTTTTCTTTGGCTACCAAGGCGAGGAAGGGGAAAGGGAAGAAATTTCCTTCAAAATCCGAGTCCAAAGGCGAGAAGCAGGACATGTCCAAGGTGAAGTATTTTCACTGTCACGAACATGGGCATTTTGCTACTAATTGTCCACAAAAGAAGAAGAACAAGAGGTTTTTTGGATATGCAGCTGGTGAGGCCCTTACCCCGCAATTTGAGCTTAAATTCTCATTGGTCGCATACATGGTGTCAAGTGCATTGGGATCAGTGTGGTATTTGGATAATGGCGCTTCCTTTCACATGATGGGACATAAGGAACTTTTCAGTGACTTTTAGGAGAAAGATATACATATGAATATTGAGATGGGTAACAACGTACAATACAGTGCTACTAAGATGGTACCATTAAATTTTAGAGGGAGTCAGGTAAACCATTTCAATTAAAATATGTGATGCATGTACTAAGTTTGAAGAAAAATTTGGTCTCAGTCGTAATGTTGGAGGAAAAAGGCTATGACGTTTTTTTTAGGGAATTAAAATCCTTTCTGCGACATAATATCTACAAGATAGAGGTAGATGGCTGCGCTATCATTATGGGGAAGGCGGAAAAAGTGGTGGGCTGGGATGAGGGCGAATTATGGCATATGAAATTACGCCATCTTCATCATGGAGCCTTGAAAGTCACACAACAAATTTCTACTGGACTTCCAATGGGAACACTTACTCTGTTAGATCAGTGCAAGGGTTGCACCATGGGGAAGCATGTAAAGTCCACCTTTCATGAGAAGGAGAACCATGCTTCAGGGATCCTTGAGAGAGTTCACACAGACGTGTGTGGACCATTTTCAGTTGTTTCAACAGCAAAACATAAGTACTATGTAATATTTTTTGATGAATTTTCTCGTAAATGCTAGATATTATTCATGCAGAAGAAAGATCAAACATTATCTAAGTTTTGTGAGTTTCAGGCATTGTTGGAGAAAGAGTTAGGGAAGAAAGTGAAGGCTCTTAGGAGAAATAATGGTGGAGAACACATCTCTAAAGAATTCAAGAACTTTTGCAGCAAAGAAGGAATTCAAAGAGAACTCATAGCACCTCATAACCCATAGAAAAATGGGGCCGTGGAGAGGAAGAACAGAAATATCATGGCTGCAGCACGAGCGATGTTGCATGATCAGGGCCTACCAATGAATTTATGGGTGGAAGCATGCAATACTATGGTTTGTGTGAAAAATAGTTGTCCTCATAGAGTACTTGGCATGAGTACACCTGAATAGGCTTTCACTGGTAAGAAACCTGATGTTTCAAACTTTAAGATTTGTGGCTCATCTGTTTATGTGCATGTGATCAAGGACGCTAGGAAGAAGCTGGAACCGAATGTTGAAGTTGGGATTTTTTTGGGGTGCACAGAAACACCCAATAATTATTGTGTGTATTTTCCAAACAACAGAATGAATGTTGTGTGACAGGATATAAAATTTGATGAGGGGAAAGCCATGTGGTTGTCCCTTGAGAAGGAGATGGACTTACATATAGAAGAGGAATTGCTAGTTCCTAAGGATGAGTCTCAAGATGTGGATCAACCACATGAGGAGGTTCTTGGATTGGAGGAAATCACTCATGCAGAGCCATCCATCAGAAATGGCATAAGGATCACCACAGAAGATAATAGGGTAAGAATTTATGTTGCACAGAATGTAGGAGCCCCAACTTCACAATGCAGACAAAGACAACCTCCTAACCGATTTACTGGATATATGGTGTTGGCAATCTATAATTTAGAATATTTTCAAGACTAAAATACAAATCACAACATCAAACCACTTTGGAGTCCAGGACCTAGCCTTCTTAGACTGAGAGAGGGCTCTCTATGTTTTATAATCTATGATTTAGCTTGAGGGTTATAGTTGCAGATGTTAGGCTAGTTACAGTGATGGGGGTTATATGTTTTGATTGATTGGGTGGTTGGACAGATAGGATTGCAGAGGCTATTCCATTGGGTGATGGAGTCAGAGGCTAGAAAGGCACATCAAATTCAAGAGAAAATTGCAGGGCAAGCTAACTGTGTGAAATAGATCTTAAGAGCTGTATGAATTAGGAGGTGGAAGAAATAGTAAGGTTCAGTAGTGACTAAAGAGAAATTAAGAATTATTTAGTCAGACTTCAGTAGAAAAAATTTAGATTGTAAATGCAGACAAAATTAAGGTACTCTGACAGCGAATCTTAATCTAAAATTTATGATTTACAATTAGATGAGAATATACACAATAGAGAAAACAATAGAAAAATTTAAACAAAGAAGAAAAACATCACCATTTTAACACAGGTCAAGAATCCTATAGCCGGTCTTTGATTGTCGATGTCTAGCTTCAAAAATTACAGTGCTCCAATAGTAGTTCTTACAATACAATTGCTAAAATATCCAACCCTTGATGATGAGAATTCTAGAAGTATTTAACTAACAGCTAAGTCAGTTTGCCCTAATCTACTTTGGAAACCTTTATTTATTGAAAATAAACTGAAATTAGACAAGTGTGGCTTTGCAAGGCATGAATAAAGAAAAATATCTGACAACACCACCTTTAGAATTAATTTTGGTAACTCTTCAAGAATGTAAAAACTCAGGCAGCTATTCGTGAATCCAACGAATGATTTGGAGGTGGCTGGGACGGTTGCAAGGAGGCAACACATGGCATTTCTAACATCTGGATTTCTCTCTCTAGGCCACCACTACATAGATCATAAAGGAGGATGCGTTGCTGGCACTGCTAATCAATCGGTGGTTGTGCTGATGTGTCTATTGTGCCTTTTCAATATTGAAGTGTACACAATCTATTTCCATCTCTTTGGCTGAGGATCTTCATGCTTATAAATTTTCGATATACTTTTTCCACCTTTGTATATTTGCTGAAAGTGGTTCTGGTAAGGAAAACATGCTTCAGCTCATGTTGAATAAAGATTCCATTACTCAACAGATCCCAAATAAATTTCCCGTTCAGTCTTCCTTGGATGCTAGTGAATTTGGTGACATCTATAGAAATTTGCTAAATAATGATTAATTATCCACCGAGACTATCCTGATCACATATCAATTCGAATTCATATGCAACACATAATCTCTTCCACTCAGATCATCACACATGCGGAAATAAAACAAGCGATAGCACATCAAATCATCATACACATTAACGCAGTATGTATGGGGAAAGCTTATAGCTGAAAACCCCGCAGCTATTGTGTATATTATAATGGAGAAAACATGTAACAAACTCAGTACAATACTCCTCACAAGTACTCAGTACTATCTCATGAAGTTACACACAAACTAGCTTGGTTTTGAACAAGTCACGGGTTCAAAACACATCCACTAATTGCCTGCCTCTATTGCGCAATCATGGCTTATCTAAATAGAGATCCAAGGTTTGAATCTCCTTGGCTTGACAGCGCAATCATCATGGGAAATTTCCTCCAAGTGTGGTGCAAATCTCATGCACAACTGATGTCACAACTGATAGTTGTACTCACCCTTTCATCTACCTCTTTCACCTGTCTCACCGAATTGTCCATGCAATCGTATGAATCCATGTCCTTGAGTTGAATAATGAGTTACTAATTAATGAATTAAATAATATTTAATTCACTCCACTCATTACTAGTTTATTAGCTAGTTAAACTAATCTCAACTAGTTCAAATAAGTTAAACCGAACACAACTCCACCAACTGTCTCCTCAACTCCACCAAACTTCTGCCACTGAAGTCCTAACTGAAGTCAACCATGCATGAGCTCACCAACCCCCTAGGAATAGCGTAATTCCTCTGTCAGATGCATGAGCCACTTCTGTAGCTCGAACTGAAGTGCTCCAAGAGAGTAAACTGAAGTTTAGAGTCCAAATATTATTAAGGGTAAATAATATTTGACTTCCCTATTTTTAGGATAGGCAGTCTAAAAATAGACTTCGACCTATAGGTCCAAAAATAAAGGTCCATCTATTTTTACCAACATGACCAATACTCCAAGAATAACATACTGCAACCCCTGGACCATGCTCCATATGTCTAAAAATAGACATAGTCTAAAAATAGACTTTGTGCCAGAATTTGCCTGCGGGCCCACTTAGTGAAGGCGACTTCATTTCACTAAGCTCCATCATCTTGCTGCATTTTCAGCACTCCCTCTCAGCAAGATATGGATTATCTGCAACCCCTATCCTGCCTCTGTGGAATTCGAACTTGCTCCTGGTGAGCGCCTTCGTCAGGATGTCGGCATCCTGATCCTCCGTGGGAACATATGAAAGCATCATGATTCTCCGCTGAACACAATCTCTGATATGATGGTACCTGATATCGATGTGTTTGGACCTATCATGAAATACTGGATTAGCCGAGAGCTTGATGCAGCTCTGGTTATCACAGTAGATCACTGTAGGCTCCAAATGCAACCTGAACAATCCTGCGAGGATCTTCCTCATCCAAATAGCCTCGCATGCAGCCAAGCTAGCTTCCATGTACTCGGCCTCTGCTGAACTGAGTGCCACGGATCTCTGCTTCCTGTTGTACCAGGAAACTGCTGTCAACCCAATGCTGAAAACTCCTCCAGAAGTGCTCTTCCGGTCCGTTGGACTCCCTGCCCAATCTGCATCAGTGAAGCCAGAAAGCTTCGCTCCATCCTCCTGTCTATACCATAGACCATATCCCGATGTGCCTCTAATATAGCGCAATACATGCTTGCCCGCCTTCCAAAAGAGCTTGGTAGGCTTAACCATAGCTTGCAAAAGCTGGTTAACTGCATAGCATATATCGGGTCGTGTATTGACCAGATACATAAGCGACCCCACCAACTGTCGATAGACAGTGGCATCCACTACCTCCGCTGAAGTAGCATCCTCCTTCCTCCAACCACCAGGAAGAGGAGTGTCAACAGGCTTGCGGCCCTGCATGTTGAACCTCTCCAGAATCTCCCGGGCATACTTGCCCTGAGAAACAAACAGTCCTCCACTGCGCTGCCAAATCTCCAATCCCAGGAAATAATGAAGGATGCCCAGGTCCTTCATCTCAAACTCTCGTGCAAGATCCTCCTTCCATGAAAGTATCAACTGCTCGTCGCCAGTCAAAATCAGATCATCTACATACAGTACGATGATCAACAGCTTCCCTTCCACCACAATCTGGTACAGGTTTGGATCCGCCTCACTCTTGGAGAATCCAAGCCCGGTGAAGTAGCTGTCTATCCGAGTGTACCAAGCACGAGGTGCTTGCTTCAGCCCATACGGTGCTCTCTTGAGTCGGCACACATGCGACTCACTGCTGAAGATCTCAAAACCTTCAGGCTGCTCTATGTACACCTCTTCCTCAATAACTCCATTGAGGAACGCAGTCTTCACATCCATCTGATGAATGTGCCACCCCATCTGCGCTGAGAGAGCAAGGATCGTCCGTATGGAAGAGTACCTTGCGACAGGTGCAAAAGTCTCCTCATAATCGATCCTCTCGATCTGTGAGAAGCCACGGGCGAAAAATCTCACCTTATACTTCTCCACACTCCCTTCAGCTGCCTGCTTCACTTTGTAGATCCATTCCGAACCCACCACTAATTTCCCTTCTGGTCTTGGGACAATCTCCCATGCACTGTTTCCGACGATCGAATCATATTCTTCAATCATGGCATCAACAATAGGGTTCTCCCACAGCTTCCCTCAAAATAGGATGGCTACGTCACGACACATTGACTCACAAGAGCCATGTATCTAGTGCCGTCCGTGTTGCCCTCTGTGCAGCATTTGTCTTTGTAGTTGGTACACAACCTTCTGCGCATCTCGAGACGATTCGCTCGGCTTGCGGTGCGCTGCGCCCCTCGATGGTTGGCGGCCATGGGTGGTTTATTCCACCTCCTGAACTTCCTCTTGTGGCTGATCCACATTCGGAAGCTCCTCCTTAGGAACTAACAGCTCCTCATCTGCATGCAAGTGTGGCTCCCTCTCAAGCGAACACTGCATGGCTTTCTCCTCCTGAAACTTGATATCCCGTCGCACAACAGTCTTGCGACTGTCTGGCAAATACACTCGATAGTTGTGAGGTGTATCAGTGTACCCCACAAATATTCCAACCTCTGCGGTCAGATCCAGCTTCTTTCTGGCATCCTTCGTCACATGCATGTAGACAGGTGAACCAAAAAATTCTCAAATGAGAAATGTTAGGTCTCTTACCAGAATAAGCCTCCTCCGGTGTACTCATGCCAAGAACCTTGTGAGGACAACGGTTCTGCACATACACTGCTGTATTGCATGCCTCGGCCCACAAGTGAAGGGGTAGGCCCTGATCATGCAACATCGCCCGTGCAGCACCCACGATCGTTCTGTTCTTCCGCTCAGCCACCCCGTTCTGCTGTGGGTTATGGGTTGCGATGAGCTCTCTCCGAATCCCTTCTGCGCTGCAGAACTCCTTGAATTCAGCCGAGATGAATTCACCACCGTTATCACTCCTTAGAGCAATCACCTTCTTCCCCGACTCCTTCTCGACCAGTGCTTTAAACTCACAGAACTTCGCGAATGTATCGCTCTTCTTCTGCATGAAGAAGATCCAGCACTTTCGAGAGAAATCATCGACAAAGATCACATAATACTTGTGCTTTGCTGTCGAAGCAACTGAGAAAGGACCACACACGTCTGTGTGAACTCTCTCAAGGATCATCGTGGCGCGACTATCCTTCTCGTGAAAAGTGGCTTTCACATACTTCCCTAAAGTACACCCCTTGCACTGATCTGACTGCGCAAGAGTGCCCTTAGGAAGCCCAGTAGAAATCTGCTGCAGAATCTTCAAAGCTCCATGGTGAAGGTGGCCCAATCTCCTGTGCCACAGTTTTCCCTCATCATCCCGGCTCACCACTTCTCCCGCCTTGCATGCCATAGCTGCGCAGCCATCTACCTGCAACTGATAAAGGTTCTTGGTTCAAACCCCTATCTTCCGGGTCTCTCCAGTAGTCTTACTGCGCAGGAAGGCTTTTCCTTCGCTGAAGACCACATCATACCCCTTATCCTCCAACATCGCTACTGAAATCAGGTTCTTCTTCAATCTGGGTACATGCATGAAATCCTTTAGTACAAAGGGTTTACCAGACTCCCTCTGAAAGGATACGGTACCGATACCAGTCGCACTGTATCTACCATCATCACCCATCTCGATGTGCACACCCAAATCTTTGTTCTCCAGATCTGAGAACAACTCCCGATCTCCCGTCATATGAAATGACGCACCGCTATCCAAGAACCACACCGATCCCATCACACTTGAAACCAAGCATGCAATCAGTGAAAACTCAAGCTCGAACTGTGAAGCCAAAGCTTCTCCATCTGCAGATCTTCCCGCTTGCTTGTTCTTCTTCTTCTTTGGACAATTGGTAGCATAATGTCCGCGATCATGGCAGTG
Organism: Pinus albicaulis; assembly: GCA_034641835.2. NCBI lineage: Eukaryota > Viridiplantae > Streptophyta > Pinopsida > Pinales > Pinaceae > Pinus > Pinus albicaulis. The sequence continues at coordinate 83,684,896 of CM076581.1, read as the reverse complement.
AAAACACTTCACTTTCACCATATCCTGCTTCTTGCCCTTCGCACCAAAATGAGAGGTTTTCTTACCCTTCCCCTTCTTTGCTTTGGCCACCAAAGCGCAATTTTCTTCATCGGCTCCCTTTGATGAAGATCCATCTCGAGTAGTCCTCCTTATCTCCTCCTGCATGAGATACGCCCAAAGGCGCTCCCATCCCGGCAGCTTCTCCCGACCATTGACACTATCTTGATATGAGTGCCAAGCCTTCGGAAGACCAAGGAGAGCCAGGTTGACCATGTTCTCATCTTCGACAATCACCCCCACACTTCCCAGCTCATCTCTGCATTGAGTGAACTTCGTGAGGTATTTGGCGATACTGTCGCCCTTCTCCATCTTGATGTTCCCGAGCTTATCTTTGAGCGCCAGCTTCCTTTGGTCGCTCTTACTCTAGAATAGATCCGTCAAAGCTTTCCACATTAAATATGGAGAAGCCTTTCCATGCAGGCTGGATACAATATGATCCTTGACGCCCTCCAACAGGATCCTTTGACATTTCGCCATCTTCTTTTGCCATGCTTCGACTTCAGCAGGATCAGTGGGCTTTTGGACATCCATATCTACGAACTCCTTCAGACCATTATCTTCTAATACTGCCTCCATGTGATCCTTCCATGCAACATAATTCGAACTGCCTTCAAGAGCATATTCGAGTCGCAAACCGTTGAAAGACATTTTCAACTACGGCACCAAGAAAACAAAACTGCTGCAAAATTCGAATTCCACCTCAAAGCTCAACCGCTCTGGATCTGTGAGAACAAATTATTTCTAGCACAGAGATCGACTGCAGGGGCATTTACTGGATATATCACCTTTCAAAGGAAAGGATGGATCAGGAGGAGCTACGCGCATACGATTTCTGTCTACCGAAATAAGTTTGTAATCACTGTGATGATCAATCTCTGCTTCAATAGCTCTGATACCATGTAGAAATTTGCTGAATAATGATTAATTATCCACCGAGACTATCCTAATCACATATCAATTCGAATTCATATGCAATGTTATCACTCGGGTTTTCCTAGAAGTTGTGTAAGAGGAAAGTATACCCGAGGTAACCACAAACCAACCTTTTAGATGCAGAATCTAGCCAATCTGCATCCAGAGAGGGCTCTCTCTTTATGATTTATCTTTGTTTTTGAATGATTTTAGGCTAGTTATAGATTTAAAGTTTGTTTTGGGAAAATGGTGGAATCCACAAACTAAGGGCAAGGTTGAGAGCTTTCAGTCCATTGGGCTATGGAGTCTAAGGATGGCTTTACTGGATTTCTTTTCTAAACACAAGATGGTATTACAGGGCAAGATAGCTAGACAGAGAACAATCCTTAAAATTTAAAGTGGATGGATGGTCTTGAAGGGATGAAAGGCGGCTAAGAATCTTTCACCATATTCAAGAGAAAGAAGAGAAATGACTACAAGCAAAGAGCAATGAAGGATTCTTTGTTACAGTAATCAACAATGTTTAAATCAGCAAAACATGAGCAATTAAGAATTCATGCTTATAACTAATCCAGAAGAAAACATAGAGAATAATCACATTTGAAAACAGAGTACAATTAAGCAAATTCTGTTTCAATCCTTTATGTAAACTATTCAGAAACGGATATGATGATAGTATAAACTAATATAAAATATAAACACAAGGGTTGGAAAACTTATTGAACTGAAGTCCAACACATGAATCCTGCAACAAGTCCGGTGCTTCAAAACGTCATCCAGTAAGCCACAAGTAAATTTGTCCAAAAGCTTTTTATTCCGAAAACCTCAATGTTACAGCAGAGTAATAGAATCCACCCTCAACACTCTCTTTGGGGGTCTATTTATACACATTCTAAACTAAAATATCTTGAAACAAATATCAAAATTGGTTCACAAATCTCTCCAACTATTTACATAAATAGAACTAAAGTAAAGGACACTCAAACTATTTGGCACTATTTTTGATGGATAAGTGATGACAAAAAGGAGAATTCGAATTTGATCCAACTCTTATTTGATGATGAGGCATCCAAGTCACTAACTGCTTCCTTTCTTTGTGCAATCTGCTCCAACAATTCTGCAAACTTGGGGTCCAATGATATCTTCGTATTTCTCAATCCGTAATATATATGTAAAAAGTTAAAGAGGTTATTGTGGATAAATATGTTGGTGAGATAAACCTCTTTCACTTTCCTAAAATTCCTCTCCAGCTGTGCATAATATTCTCTGTAAAAAATATGTGTAAAACAGAGTTTTACAGAGTCTGAAAAATGGCCTGTAAAGATGCGCATGTATCTCTCATTATAAAACCACTGTGAAAAAACTGAGATAGGTTTTTGTAGATGGTTCTCTTAGGAACAAAAACCTCCTTCATTTTTGTGAAATGTATTTCTAATTGGCCACAATATTCTCTGCAAAATGATGACTTGACTGTAATTTTCTGCAAAAAGTGCTTTTCAACATTGTTTAATATTTCCAAAACCATAATAGCTGTTAGGAAAGTGAGAGAGGTTTTTGTAGATGGTACTCTTAAGAACAAAAACCTCCTTCAGTTTTGCAAAATTAATCTTGTATTGGTCACAATATTTTCTGCAAAATAATGACTAAAACATGTAATTTCTGCAAAAATGTTCCTTCTTGTTATGTTTTTTCATCTTTTTACTTTCTTGCTCTTTTGACTGTTTTACTTTCACTTTAGACAAACTTAAATTTTGGTGAAAGTAATTTCATTTATTTTTACCATTTTACTGCCTCTGTAACTTCATTTTTACTGTTTACCTTTGACTGCTCTGTAACTTCATTTTTACTGTTTACCTTTGACTGCACTGTAACTTTGTTTTGACTTTTCACTCTGACTTTTACCTGATACACTTTATCCACTGATACTCTTTGATTTTGATACGCTTTGACTTGGGGATAAAACTGCTTTCTGATTTGGATCATAATTGGCATGATAGCAGTGGATAATTTCTGGGAAAATAAGGACTGAGGGGATGAGATATCTCTGGAAATTGGATTCCCACAACCCTATAAGATCTTGCCCCTTTGAGTATTCGTCTCTGCAGCGACAATAGCTCAATAGGGGACTTTCATCAAAATGCAGGTCTTTAATTTGGAAATCTTCATCTATCAGAGGTAAATAGTCTAATTCACGGTAAGGAGCATTCAATGGAGTGATATTAAGAGCTGCCGGGGCCTCCATTTTGGTTCTTGTGGATTCAAAATGGAGGTTTTCGTTTTTTTTCTTACAGACCGGACGGGATATCTGACAAAGGAGGAAATTGGAACAATTTGCAGGTTTTGGGGGAAAATTCACAGGTTTGAACTCTTCAGGGGGGACTCAGTGATGCTTTTTAACCACTTTTTCAGAGAAAAAACAAAGGAAATTAAGTTTGATTCGCAGTCGGGGCGTGAAATGATAAATTCCTGTATTTTAGACGGAAACCGGTTCTTTAACAGGTAATGAGAAATGGCGGGGACGTTCTTCAACACGGGCGCAGCGGAATTTTGGAGTAAATTGGTGTATTTGCAGTGAAATTTGAAAATTGCAGCGGGAGCTCTGTCGCTTTCAGAAACTGAAAATAACTGAAAAAAACACGAAAAATGGCTTATTTACAAGTTAAAAAGGGCTTTTGTTTTTTTCGAGGTGATGACGTCATCGACGTACGGGGTGACGTTGGGAAGTGGGGCCGGCGGTATGCGGTAAGTGGTAAGCGGGAAGTCCCCGCACCGCTTTTGGTCGAGGGCGGTATTAATCGCGGGGGGAGCGATTCCATAGGATAGTCGCCACGTGGATGGTTGACTATTCTGAAACCACCCATCCCCCGCTGGTTAACATGCTGACAAGGGATGGGCAGCGGGATCAACACTGGCCGTTGATCTGCGGGAGGCTGATCCAACGGCTAGCGTGATGGGAAGATGAGCGGAGGTTTCGTGTGGGCCCCGTCGTACATTTAAACACTTTTACATGTTTTTTAATTGCTCCGGGGGCTTTTTAATAAGCGGAGACAGTTATTAATTAGTCCAGGCGACTTAATTAATCCTGTATGCGAAAGAAAGGGGTTGTGGCCGGGGTTTGCTTAGGTGGAATGCCACGTGGACGTACCACGGTGGCGCGAGAATTTTCGCAAAGTTTTATTGGCGTTTTTGGTATTAAACACACATATTGTATGTCTAACGTTTTATATTTTTATTATATGATGAATTAATTAATACAATTATTTCATCATAAGGGCGGGATTAATGTTATAAAGATATATTTCACCAAAGGGTTTATAAGACGGGGTTTTATTTTCAATGTGCGGGGATATAATACTTTGGTAAAACATTATAATAAAGGGTTTTGGGGATATTTATAGAAAAGGGAGTTATATACTTAGGAAAAAGGATTTCACTAGGGATTTAATATAGTAGAATTAAATGTTAATATGGTAAAGGACAAGGAAAATCAAAACATCTTTGTACATCTAAGAAAGTGATAACTTATGAAGTAAATTGCAACATTTTATCTTCAACACTTAAACTTAGAATAACAAGTTATTTTGAGGAATTTTATGGAATGTTGCATCAGTTTCCTAAGTAAAATAGGATTTTACTTAGGAAAAAGTTAAAGATGGAAGATAATCAATGATGGATTATTTTAAGTGCTTAGGTCTTTTTGATCATTAGGCCGAGGGTCCGGTCCCTCCAGAAGTCAAGGAAATGCCTTGAGCCCCTTTGATCTCAAATTACCTTAGTACTTTTGGGGGAAATTAGTAAAACTCTTGAGGGAAAAATGATGAGGGAGGTTAATGAATTTGACTTTTCTTGATGTGATTTTCCAGTGTATTTCCTGCTTCAGTACTTGTGATGAAAGTAAATGATTAACCAACATGTAGCAGCACCATTCATCAGATAACACTTTGCAGCACCATCTACCTACCCTATCTACTTAACACTACCATTTTTTCTTCTTTATTAAGGTGCATTTAGACTTGCAAACCCTGATCAATCTTTTCTTTTTACATGATGAATCTATCTATTTCTTCCCTTATTACATCCAAGGGCTCAGATTAAACTGTTGAGCACCTTTTATTCACTCTACCTAGCTACTTATCTGCCAAGATTAAACTGTTTGGCTAGATATTTATTCTCTAATCTATAACATGAAATTGAAATATGAGTAAGTCAAGTTTAAACAGTTTGACTTATTCATGAATTGTGGCAAAGGTTTGACAAGCTGCACACAATTTCTTTATTATAGAAGATGAAATAGTAGTGGCATTTGGATTTGCACACTTTCCTTGGTCTATTTTTTGCTTGGGGTTCATTTCTTCCTCTTTTTTGACCATTTTATTCTTTTTACCCTTTGATCTTTCTTTTAGGGTATACCCTCTTTACATTTTTTAAATTTTTTTGATTTTTTGGTTTTTCAAGAATATGGAACACCTTTGCTCAAGAAAAAAGGTTTGAACATATTCCATAGTTCAATCAAGACAATCATGAAAAATGACACCTATTGGTATAGGAGGCTAACATGCAACACATAATCTCTTCCACTCAGATCATCACACATGCAGAAATAAAACAAGCGATAGCACATCAAATCATCATACACATTAACACAGTATGTATGGGGAAAGCTTATAGCTGAAAACCCCATAGCTATTTTGTATATTATAATGGAGAAATCATGTAAAAAACTCAGTACAATACTCCTCACAAGTACTCAGTACTTTCTCATAAAGTTACACACAAACTAGCTTGGTTTTGAACAGGTCACTAGTTCAAAACACACCACTAATTTCCTTGCCTCTATTGTGCAATCATGGCCTGTCTAAATAGAGATCCAAGGTTTGAATCCCCTTGGCTTGACAATGCAATCATCATGGGAAATTCCTCCAAGTGTGGTGCAAATCTCATGCACAACTGATGTCGCCATTGATAGCTAACTCAATCCTTTCATCTACCTCTTTCACTGGTGTCCACTGAACTGTCCATGCACTGTAGTGAACTGATGTGTTCTTGAGTTGAATAATGAGTTACTAATTAATGAAGTAAATAATATTTAATTCATTCCACTCATTACTAGTTGATTAGCTAGTTAAACTAATCTCAACCAGTTCAACTAAGTTAAACCGAACACAACTCCACCAACTGTCTCATCAACTCCACCAAACTTCTGCCACTGAAGTCCTAACTGAAGTCAACCATGCAAGAGCTCACCAAACCCCTAGGAATAGCGTAATTCCTCTGTCAGATGCATGAGCCACTTCCAAGGCTCGAACTGAAGTGCTCCAAGAGAGTAAACTGAAGTTTAGAGTCCAAATATTATTAAGGGTAAATAATATTTGACTTCCCTATTTTAGGATAGGCAGTCTAAATATAGACTTCGACCTATAGGTCAAAAAATAGAGGTCCATATATTTTTACCAACATGACCAATACTCCAAGAATAACATACTGCAATCCCCGGACCATGCTCCATATGTCTAAAAATAGACATAGTCTAAAAATAGACTTTGCGCCAGAATTTGCCTGCGGGCCCACTTAGTGAAGGCGACTTCATTTCACTAAGCTCCATCATCTTGCTGCATTTTCAACAACATCCTTAGCTTTTTATGTGAGCTTGATCGTATAATCTTCCCTTTGGATCAAATTCTTAATAATCGAAATCATTGAGGGCAATCCTTTAGTGAATGGGGGTTCAATATTTTTCAGGAACCCTTTAGCGATCAGGGGTTCAATCTTGTTTTTTGCATGTTTCTTAATTCTTGATTTGATTTATTAATGGCCGCTACTCATTTGTCCACCAATTATTTTTGTTCAAAAATGATGCTGATGGAGTACCACATTTCTTCCACTGACTTCATGATACTACCCCAGATTATCAACTTCATTTGGTCCAAAATGCTACCATCTACAAATTCATTCTCTGCCGTTATGTCGCAGATCTCCCTTTTTTCCTGACTAGACATTCCTGGCCTGTTTTCTGTTTATATTAGTCTTCACTCCTGGTGGCTTTGGCGGATTCTCAGAACATAGACCCCTTTTAATTTTAGCAAGAATTCCCTTCCCCCAGACAAATTATGGTGAGTGGTTTTGACGGAGAACAAATGGTATTTTAGACGCCCTCGAAGTGGTAAGTGGTAATAGAGGGGGGGTGTACGAACTCATGAGAGGGTGACACGTCACATATTTGGGCGGTCATGAATACTAGACTTCGGACCCCCCTTCCAGTGTTAACAAGAAACTTTCGGGGGGGAGGTGGGGGTGCGAAGTGGATCTTCACCGTGGATCTGAAGCGGACTTCAAATATGTCGTAGAAAATTACAAGTGCTCCACCCAATTGATTTGAATTTTTGTCTCATTGCGATCAGGTCCCACTGTCGTCTGTCTTGCTCCGGCGCTCCATGGCTTTTACGTTATAAACTCATTTCCCTCCTCCGATGCGATTTAACACAGATTTGGCCCCGCACACAGATTTGAAATTATTTGAAATATTCCTTCGAAAAAACATCACATCCAGGCCTCCATCGCACTTCATATGGTGCAAAAATTAACTTTTCCTTAGCCCTTTAAACTTTAAAAATTGTGATGCACGATTTGCGAGCAGGCCCCACCGCATCGCACATCGCACTTCGGTGAATTTAACATTTACCTTTGAAGCTAACTTGTAGAACTTGTGATGTGCAGTATGCAGGATGATGTCACCATGCCACATTGTTTTCCATGTCACTGCCACATCATCCTGCTACGTCATCATAGGTTGTAGACCGGAGCATTTAACCATTTTCCTCTGTACTTATTCTTTAAAACTTGTGACTTGCGATTTTTTCTTGGGCCCCACCAGGTATCGCACATTGCACATCAACATTTTTAAATTTTAACTTGGCAGGTAACTTGTAAAACTTGTGATGCACGATATGCGATTGGTCCCCACCAGGCATCACACATCGCACTTCGACGAATTTGATATTTACCTTTGTGACTAATTTGTAAAACTTTTAATGTACGATTTGTGACCGGGCCCCACCGCATCACATATCACACTTCAAAAAAATTAACATTTACCTTTGCAGCTTATCCCCTATCATTTGTGATTGGCAGTATGCGGGCGGGTCGCATCTCCAGTTAAATTTTTTAACTTGCGGGATCTAACAGGTAAGTTATAAATGTTGCGAAGTGCACCATGCGATGCGCTTAATGTTGGCAAGTGCGAAAAGGTGGAAGGTAAGTAAATTATGAAATTTAAAGGTTTATATGCAGATTTTGGTATTGTATAAGGTTTTAGGTAGGTCCTACCACATCGTATCGATAAATTTTAAGTTTTTGGAAAATATTTGCAAAGAGAAGTCGAAAACTTGTTGGTTGCAGAATGTGGGCAAAGCTTAGATTTTTTTCGGATTTTTCAACAAAAGTGGGTATTATGTAGTAAGTCCGAAAAGGTTTGTATGTGGGTTCTAGGACTTTGAATGGGATTTCAGAGCAAGGGAGTGTCAAAATTTTGAAAATGAAGGGTAGGAAGAGGGTAGATGGAATGAATGAGGGTAGTATAGAATTCGCTCACCATCATACTTCATCAGCAACACTCTCCTCTTTTCACTGGATTAAATGGAATATAGATTCATTTGATCCTCTTGACAACGAGGATCTCCCTTTCTTTTCCGAAAATAAATGTTAGTCATGGGATATTATTTTCAGTATGAAAAATATAAGAAGAAATCAGTCACCTTGTGATACTATGAAATACATGAGTCTAACACATGGCTCTCATGAGAAAATGTATTGTGACTGAACCATCTTCATTTCAGGAAGCAGTGCAGCAGCCTACTTGGGTTGATGCAATGGTGGAGGAGTATGACTCCATTGTCAAAAACAGTGCATTGGAGGTAGTCCCAATACTGGTTAACAAATTAATGGTAGGTTTGAGATGGATCTACAAGGTAAAGCAAGCTACTGATGGGAGTGTGGAGAAATATAAGGCCAGATTTGTGGCTCGGGGTTTCTCACATATTGAGGGGATAGATTATGATGAGACTTTTGCACCTGTCGCAAGGTACTCTTCCATAAGATCCATCCTTGCACTCTCAGTGCAGATTGGTTGGCGCATTCATCAGATGGATGTGAAAAATACGTTTCTCAATGGGATCATTGAGGAATAGGTGTACGTAGAGCAGCCTGAAGGTTTCGAGATATTTAACAGCGTTTCGCATGTGTCTAGACTCAAAAGAGTATTGTATGGGTTGAAGCAAGCACCCCGTGGCACTTGGTACACTCAGATAAACAACTATTTCACCATAATGGGCTTCACCAAAAGTGAAGAAGATGCAAACTTGTACTAGATTGTGGTTTAGGGTAATAGTATTGAGCATTCTTCTTTATGTTGGTGATATAATTTTGACTAGTGATGAGCAGCTGATACACTCATGCAAGGAGGATCTTGCAAGGGAGTTTGAAATGAAGGATATGGGCCTCATTCATTATTTCCTTGGATTGGGAATATGGCAATGGGATGGTGAAATTTTTGTGTCTCAAGGAAAGTATGCAAAAGAGATACTGGGTAAGTTTAACATGGAGAGCTGCAAACCCATGGATACTCCTCTTCCAGGAAACTGGAGGAAAGAGGATGCTACTTCTCGAGAGGTAGTGGATGCCACTTTCTATTAACAGTTAGTGGGTTTTCTAATGTATCTAGTGAACATGAGACCAACCATTTTCTACACAGTTAACTAGTTGAGTCAAGCTATGGTTAAGCCTACCAAGCTCTTTTGGAAGGTGGGGAAGCATGTCCTGATATACCTGAGGGGAACATCATAGTATTTTCTATGTTACAGAAGGATAGATGGAGTGAATTTGCATGGCTTCATGGATGCAGATTGGGCTGGAAGTCCATCGGAAAGAAAGAGCACATCAGTGGGTGGATCTTTAGCATTGGATCGATAGCAATTTCCTGGTACAATAGGAAACAACGATCTATTGCACTCAATTCAGTGGAAGTGGAATGCATGGCAACAAGCCAAGCTGCATGTGATGCTATCTGGATGAGAAATATCTTGGTTGGTTTGTTTGGTTCTCAGATGGATCTGACAATGATTCATTGTGATAATAAAAGTTGCATTAAAATATCGATTAATCCTATTTTTTATGATAGGTCCAAGCATATAGATATCTGGTACCATCATCTTAGAGATTGTGTGTAGAGGAGGATCATGTTTCTTCAGTACATTCCCATGGAAGATCAGGATGTAGATATTCTGACGAAGTCGATCACCAGGAGAAAATTTGAATACCATAGAGACATGATTGAGGTGAAGGATAATCCCTTTCTTGTTGAGAATCAACAAGAAGATCCAGCACCCACACCTAGTGCATTAAGCACCTAGTTGCATTTATCATCTGGTTCCACTAAGCACCTACACTAGAGTGGGGCCCACAATGCTATCTTTGGGTGCATGTCTATTTTTATTATCCCTTAATTTAGATGGAAATTAAACTGTAATCTATTCTCAATGTTGACTTGAATTATTTAACTGATGTGGAAAAAAATTAGCTAGTGGATTTTGAGTTAGAGGTTGGTTGGTGGGACATGCAGAGTAATTATAGTTGTAACAGAGTTCGAAGTGTAGTGGTGCATGAGTTGGTGCAAGTTGTAAACAGTTTAACTCAGTTAAGTGAGTTGAACTCAGTTGTGATAGTTGTAACTGAAGATACACTAGTGAATTAAATATTAATTAATTCACAATCAGCGATCTCACATACAACTAAGGATTTAATATTATTAGTTGCATGCATGTCAGATCCAGTGAAGACCCAGTTGAGTTCTAGGTGAAAGGGAAGTTGAATATCAGTTGTAGGATTATCTTCTTGCACACATGTAGGAAAACACTCATTGGAGTTCCCATGATACTTGTGTAGTCAATGTAGGTATGGTTGCATTCAATTAGAGACTGCATTCAACAGGATTGCACAAGAAAGGCAGGTTGTTTGGAGGCAGTAAATTGGCTAAGTAATTTTCCAGTTTTTGTATGACAGTGTAAGACAATTAGCTGATGCACTAAGGGCTCCTGTGAGAAGAGTTTTGTATGTAATTGTTTCATGATCCATGCTTAATATACAATAGAAGATAGTGGGGTTTTTAGCCGTAATATTTCCCCGAGAAATTATCTATGTTGTGTGTGATTGATCTTTCTTCATTTTCATGTGATTAGCGATTGTGTTTTTTTAATTCCACAAAATATTTGTAGAAGAGATTCAATATTTAACTTTAGCACATTGTTAGAATAGGTGAATCCAAGATATACATGCTTGTTGTATAATTTCTACACCAACATCTCTAAAAGTAGGATTTGTCGTTACTTTTCACCTTTACATCCCGGGGATGGTTTGTTTTCCACAAACATCGAAGTATATTGGAACATTATTCCACATAACTTTTGGTATATAGGATGACGTTCCATTTACAATGAGTATATAGGAAGGCCCCCATCGTATGGTTACACATTAGACAACACTACTGTAAATTTCGCTTCCACGTACCTCCGGGTATATTTTTATGTCCCTATTAGGTTTCAAACCTGCCATAGGTAACCGAGTTTGTCACCTTGTTAACTGTGATACACCGAACACAAAATTCAAGTAGATTTATTGCATGTACTTAACCGTATATTGCAGTTCACAGTGATTTGGTAATCCTTATATGAATATTTACCCCTCTTTATTTTTATTTGTGTTTTTAATTTTCAAAATAAATTAATTAACTCACTTTCTAGTCCTTAGTAGACCTTAGGTTGAATTTGATGGTAATGGTTCATAATTCTACTAATCAAAGGAAACCCCTCTGATGGGAATCTTGGTTCTTTTCCTTCTTTTGGAAGTATTGGTGCTCCTTAAATGGTTATTTTGTCCCTTCCCAGATTTACAATAGGTTTACTAGTTTGCTTATATTCAACCTCTTTGGTTCCAAAAATATAACATCAACCTCTAGTTGATCCTCACGTTGAATTTTTTCCTTCTTTACCCAATATCTCTCCCTCCTTTTCTTCTTCCTCACCTGGTTAAAGTCTTGATCCTCAAGTTGACTATTTTCCTTATTCACCCAATGTTTATGTTACAATTGAAGAAGCAATCACAAGAGAAGAAATAAATAAATATTATCATGTCATAAAATATGCTACAAATTCAAAATTTCCTGAGAAAAAACAAGAAGACCTAGAAATGGGAAAGACAACAAACAAGAAAACGTTTCATGTACATGAAATCATTGTGATCAATTCTCCTGAAGACATAGAGAAAAGTAAATCAGATAACATAATAGGTGAATAAATGGAGCTTGATGTAGAAAGGATAAGAAAATATATGATGATATTTTTTGTAAAAAAAGATAAAGAGGCATTGGAACAACAAACAAAGATTGATAAATATTCAGTCATTCAAAAATCTCCTGATACTTCGATGACACCTATTTCCACTAATACTCCTTGGGATTATTTTATGTTTAAACCTGTTTCTGAACTTGAAACAGTTTTTGATATTATTCCTTCTTTAACAGAGTATTAATTTAATTCTCAAACCAAGCTAGTGGTTAGAAAAACTAAGAAGAGAAAGTTTGATTATATAGAAATTGTTTCTGAATATAGTTGGCAAGCCCAAGGTGATGTAAAGGAAAAGGCCAAGGAATATTCAAAGGACTTAGATCCTTTTATAAATTATAATCAATACCATCTCAATGAATTAGAAAATTCATATGATAGAAGTTTACAAATAATTAAAGCACTGAAAAAAAATGAGAGAAGAGAAAACTATTTAATGAAGACAACTGGAAAAGGTATTCTAAAAAATCTTGTTCAATTCTTTGCAATAGAAATGGAAAATATTTAGAATCGATTCTAGATGTAATTGGATGAGTCAAAATCAAAACATCCTCAACACATTCAAGAATTAAAATAATCCCATGAAAATCAAACTCATATATTTAAACACGAAGCTTAAAGTAACATTAAAATCATGACCACAACTCTAAAAGAGCAGACCAATTCTCTTCAGTCTCAACTCAATCAAAACCAAGAAGAAATAAAAATATAAATTTTCAAAGAATTGAAATTACAAATATGCTTAATTTTAATGAAGGATCAATCCAATTTTACAAGCGCATGGATAAAATCAAAATATTTTACCAAGAAATTTTAAGTCTTAAATAGGAGATTGATTCCTTAGTAGAAGAAGATAAATACATCAAGGTCATATTTTCTTCCATCCTTAAATGGGAGAAGGACTTACAGTCATAAGTCATTTTATAAATTTCTAAGAATGTGTTGTAGTATTACAACAACTCCCCACTATCTAGGTAAAACAGGTTAGAAAGGATAATGGGGACCCTTTAAGAAATTTTTAGGTTAATATTTGTTTTATAAATAAAACTTAATGTTATTTTTTATATTATATTAAGCTTTATAAAATAAAGAAAACACATAAAAATAACCCTCAAACCAAAAAGGCACATAAGAGGGGGAAAACATCAACGAAATCATGAAACAACAAATCTCCGAAATAACGTATTGTCGAAATGCGAATTAGCGAAAAAGAACTTGAAAAATTCCAAAATGTGAAATAGCGAAGCCGTCAATTGATAGACGCCGATGTCACAAATCGTCATCTAACACACACTGATATCCCATCCCATCTTAAAAAACCACAATGTCGCACTTCGCGTTTCGGAGACTGCTCTGAGCGTCATAAGTCGCCAATGATCAAAATCGTTGATGAATCAATCCCGATATAATGAAAAAAATCGCAGTCACATGAACCTATGCTTGTCAATTAAATTTTAATTTAGGTGTTTATGATCTCGAGGTGTGTAATTGATTTGTAATTATTTCAAAAATTAATACCATAATCTCCCATATGCATGAGTTAAGTTGACAGGACAGTTAATATCGTTTGAAGTGATTTCAGCTTATCCTCTCTAGTTTTATTTTCAACAGGGTAAGTCCAAACACTTAAGCATAAAAGGATGTCAAGGCTGATTAAAGCATGAAAGAAATACGCCACCCCATCACTCCTAGTGATACAATAAGAGGAAAACAATGAAATGGCTCCCCTAATGTTGGATACTACATACAACCCAGAAATTGGTTCTTTGAGCTGGGAGGGGATCTATCAGTTGTTCGAGAACGAGAAGCTGCAAGTAATTATCGACAGAAAAGCTATGGTCGACGATACTTTTTCCAATGATTCAAAATCATGGATAGACACAGCTAATTAGTTTTCTTCACATAATTGTTGCTCGTCCTAAAATGTTTCCATGCAATGACTTAGTGAAATGGGTGTTGGACAATGTGGATATCAGAGATAGACAATTTGTTACTCGAAGCATAAATTTCATTGGTTTGCTCAGGCTGTCAGGTTTGAAGAAAATATATAAACTACCATAACCCTAGAAGAGATACGATGCTAAATTCATTCAAGAGTTCATGTGTGCGAATGACCATCCTGCGACTGTAATTAAATAATGGAGAAATGATCCTAACCAGAATAAGCGCGATGGTAAGGGTATGTATTAAGTCATCTCTCTCAAAAGCCCATTCTCTCAAATAGCTGCAATGATGTGTCGTCTCTCTAGATTTGTAAATACGATCAAATTTAAAGAAAATTGGACACCCTTGATAGAGGCAGCCTCTGATAGTTATATTCTAGATTGGGATACCATTCTTTCTAATAATTTGATCAGATTTATTCTCGATAGAAAATCTATGGCCGACGATACTTTGTCCAATGATTCAGAATCATGGACAAACACGACTAATTATTTTCTTCACAGAATTTTTGCTTGTCCTAAAATGTTGTTGGATATCAGAGATAGAAAATTTGTTACTGGAAGCAGAACTATCATTTTTTCACTCAGGTCATCAGATTTGAAGAAAATGTATAAACTACCAGAACCCTAGAAGAGATACGATGCCCAATTCATTCAAGAGTTCATGCGTGAGAATGACCATCCTACAAATATAATTAAATAATGGAAAAATGATCCTAACCAACATAAGAATGACCATTAGGGTATGTATTCATTCGTCTCTCTCAAAATCCCATTCTCTCAAATAGCTGCAATGATGTGTCGTCTCTTTGGATCTGTAAATATGACCAAATTTAAAGAAAATGGACACTCTTGATAGAAGCAGCCTATGATGGTTATATTCTAGATTGAGACACCATTATTTATGATAATTTGATCAGATTTATTACAGCCTATAGAGAAAATAGAAAATCCCCACCCCATGTTGTCTCTTCTTTTTATATGAGCTCCTATATCTTAGACGTAATATTTTTTTTCCTTTGAATTTTCATCATTAGGATGAAAATGGACCAAAGAAGCCAAAACCCCTATTTTTGTATAGTTATATTTCTTATGGAAGTCAAAATATCATTCTCACATGTTTAAAATATGAAATGATATAATGCTTCCAGTCTTTCGAGTCATTTTTGAAAGAAAAATCACTAGTCACTCCCGAAGCCAATACGAGTCTCAAATATGTAGATAGGTGGTTTGGTGAAGAGAATTTTACAGAGTGTTATCACCAAATTGATCTTGATTGGTTTCTCATCAATCAACTCAATGTAACTCTTTCAAACCACTTCTAATTGAAGATTAACCTCTTCATTTTGAGAGGGCTCTCTCAAAGGGGGTTTAGGATTTTGAATAAAGATAATACTATATGACTAACTCTATGCGTTGTAACTTGGTTTTAGTATGATTTTAGGTTGAAAAAATAAGGCTTGCTACCATTGGGCTATGGAGTCAACATCAGTACTTTTACTGCCATTTTTTCTTCACATGGAATCTGAGGTAGATAGAGGTCTTTAATCAAGATAAATCACACACATAACATAAGTGAAACACAGTAATTTCACCCCTAAAGGAAGTCAAAGCATAATGTTATGAATTCTGAGTAATTAGAGATAACATCCACTACAAGTGATTAGACATAAATATACAAAGCAATAAAACATCAAAAACCTCATGAGAATCTCAGGTCTGGAAGTAGAATGTCATTGTATATTACTGATAATGGATAAAACATACAAGCTGCAATTTGGTGCAATATTCTCCAACCCTTTGCTCTTCAATGTCTAGTCTATAAATAGACATTATTTAAAATGTAGATAATCTACCCAACTGGCTAGATCTTATAATTCTACTCTGACACCTATCATAACTGAAACCACTAACTTGAAATAGAAAAAGGACAATTATCCTTAAAGAAAACAAACTCCTAATAGGAATCTATCTCCTATTTATTACATTCGGTTCTCCTAACAATGAAATAGTTACATAATGGATATCACATGCTCGAGGGACAAATCACCATCAATTTACATATTTAAAACCCCCCTAGATATGTGGAACACAATCCTACTTTTTAGGAGTGGATAACCCTTCATTTTAATCATTGTTTTACCTGATGAGCTAGCTGTGTGACACTTCCTTTGACTAATGAGTCTCTGCTAATATGGTCCCCTGACATGCTATAGGTCTCCAGCTGGCTAATGTGTTTTTGGGATGCTCTAAACTCTTCAAAAATCTCCTCACTATGAAACAGGGCATTTTAGGCAGTTTCGTAGCGAGTTTTAGTAGCGTATGAAAACTTGCTTTTACGTCTATCTCTTTGACTCCTTTGTTGCTCCAACACCTTTACTATTCTAGGACACCTTGAAAAAATTCAATATCCCTTCATAATGCTTGAAAAAACTAAGTTTTAAGGCAAAAATGCACCTACATGAATTTTCGTAGCGTTTTTCTGGCCTCAAGCCTGAGGTACACTACGAAATTGTCCAAAAAACTAGAATTTGCTAAATTCAATATTGTATTCAAAAATTGATCTCTAGGGGTAAAATTTGAGTTCTTTATAAGTCATGAACCTCATCAAACATATTCCAACTCAATTTTCTACTCTTGTGGTGTTTCATCTTCATTTACAATCAATTGGATGATGGGCTCTTCTACCACTAACATCTTCAGCCCTTTCTTTTCTAAATCAATTTGAATCAAATCCATTTTCTCCTGAATATCTTCCAATTGATATTTTAATGCTGTTTTTTTGGATTATAAGTGTAATTTTATGATGTGTTTGACCTCTCCTCTTAGTGGCTGAGTCCATTTCATCAACTTTTATGTATTGTCCAAGGTTTTTGAAACACTTGTGACTTTTTCTTCCCATATTTTCCTCATTTGTTCAAATTGAACCTTCTCAGCTTTGTGTTTCTTTGCCTCCATCTTTAAAACTGATATCTCTTTACATGCTTCCTTCAACTGCTATTTGAGGGTTTCTATTTCTTATTTTTCAATCATTTTCTCTTTTCCCTTTCTTTTCTTGATAACCAGTTCCTCCTTTGCTGGTGAAGAAAAATATATGATGCTTGTTGGCTGGGCAGATTCATTTATTTTCTCAGTTTCTTTGCTTTCCATGACATTCCTTGCATGTATGTTCATTGGCTTCCTAGGTTGAAAAATGAAACCAGCATCATCACCTGCAAAATCTAGTTTTTTCGCAGTCTTACCTTTCTTCAGCTTTCTTCCTCCCTCTTCAATTTCTTTAGCTTGAAAAATGGGTGACTCTTCAATGTCAATTTCATGCATGATATCCTCCAAATTTCCTTTAGCCAATGTCTGGCTCCTAGTGTGTAATGTTCCAAAATTTTAGCCTCCAAGCTAAATGGAACATTAGAGTTAGCAGCAGCTCTAGCTTGTGAATAAATGGGAAGAAAAGCCCATAAGTCTCCTAAGGAGGAATAAAATACTCCAAATGTGAAAATGGACACTCTTTCAAGCCTAATAAAACACCTCCATGTGTGAACAGGGATAAAATCAACCTTCTTTGACTAAGTCAACAATGCGGTTTTAGAGGAGGAGGAATCCAAGGAGGAATAACGCAGTTTTGGAGGGAGATGTATCTTTGGATAGAGATGACCTAATTGAGTGGGGCCAAGGGCAAGAAAACCCATGTTTTATATAAGGAAGAGGATGGAAGCATTATTCTTCATGACTTAGATTATTTTTCATATCTGCTCAGACTTTTGCTTCCTCTTGCTGTTTAGCAGAGTAGCAATGCTGTTTAGCAAAGGGTGTTCCCGAGCGGGAATCCCACCTCTTTCCTTGAGGAGTCTCTTGGGAGAGTTTTTATTCATAATTCCATGTTAGGTTTTCAGTCCAAGCTTCATCCTACTTCATCAACACAGTTTTTGATAGAGATTGTGTAGTGTTGTTGGGTACAACAGTGGAAGGGATTGGAATCCCGATTTCTGAGCTAGTTTCTCATTGGAGGGAGGTTTCCTTCACTTGAGGGATCTGTTTGGAGAGCTCAAAAGCTGATTTCATATTTTTGGTATCATAACACACATTTACCATACATTCCCAATGATTTTCCATCTAGGGAATGCGTTATTCTGGAGGCAGTGTTCAGTGCATGGTTTGGTAGCTCCGTTGCAGTGTTTCCTTGTGATTGAGAGGTTCATCCTTTCATGGGAGGAAGCCCTTGAGGGGTCTACAGAATATCAGAAATATTTCAGCCTTATAAACTCATGTACTTCAATTTTGTAGTGGTGATTCAATAAATTACTGAATATCCCATCTTGTATGCAGAGTGTCTGACAAGAAATCCTTGTCGGGTTATCTTGTATTTTGTATAAAGGAGAATAGATCTCATTTTCTGAGAATATTGTCTAATATAATTTCAGATCTATTTATCTCTGTCATTTTTATGTGTAAACCCTCTCTTAGACTACGCAGTCCCTTTTATGTAGCAACTCTGGTATTTTGCAGTTTGGGGTTTTAACACATTTTGGCAATCCTAGGTGTGGGAGATCTGTTTAACCCACCTAGTTTGATTTGTTTCATCTCTATTCTAGGATTTAGGTTGTATATTGATTAATTTATGGTATCCAAGGGTCCATTTTAGTATTTTATTTCTAATTTTGCTAGAAATGAGTTTTTGATGAATGATTCATGAGCTGTTCCGACTGTGGAATATTACATAGTGACTCTCTTGTTGCCTTGTTTTCTTACTGTCTGTTTCTATTTTGCAGGTGTTGTTTGAGGTATGTCACTCTTTTTCAAAGGCTCTATTCTCATGTCCATTGGCTCTGCAGGAGGCGATCTATCTTCTTCTTCAACTTCTTATGTCGCAACTGGTGATGAAGTAGTTCTAGGTTTGGAGGCTTTCTTTGGAGTAATCACATCAATTTCATAACCACTCATGAACAAGAAGGAAGTCCAATCTCTATCTAACCTCCTAAATTCCTCTAACACTAACAAATTAATTAGACCATGATGAAACAAATAAGTTTCATTGCTCTCTATTTTGATTTTAACCTTATCTGACATTTTCCCTATAATTCTATATAAATAGAAAGGTAGGTCAAGTGACCTCTTACCTACAAAATGTAGAAGAAGTATGAGATGATAGAAGTAGACCATGTGAAACCTTCCTTCACAGGTTAAATACTTTTGAATGACCATCAACAACTTTGCATAATTCTCCTTCATGAAACTCCTAGGGATAGTATATGTCAAATCAATTTCACTGTGTTTTTGCTTGATGAACTCTTTGCAATCTTTCATTGTGAATTTTATAACTTTAAACCACTGTTCACCTCCTCTATGGATTGCTGTAGCTGATGAGATGCTCTCTGGTGTCATTGTAAGGTTCATAATTCCAACCTTTGAAGTTGTTCCTGTGAAGTTGGTGGAAAATCCTCTGAAACCTATAAATGAAAGCCCTGCAACCTCTAACAGAATTGCAAGCAACCAGTTCTTATGAAAACCTCCATGGCAGTAGGGTCTTCCTTGAGTAAATTCATATCCATGAGCTCATACCTGTGACAATGGCCACCCTTATTTGTTTTCCTTGTTGCAGCCATGGATGCTTTATAGTCTTTATTGCCTTGCTTGCAGATGATACCTGTAGAATTTGAACTTTCCAGCCACCTTCTTGGCTCGATGAATCAACTCTGCAGAAATCGAATCACATGAAAAGATAAATCACAATATGACAAAAGGCTAATTTAGGTAAGATTTAATGGTTTAACTAGCTGCTCAAGCTTCAATCATGACACATACAAGCCAAAAAAGGTAATGATGACATCAAACACAAGTATGCACATTTTAATTTACCATAACATCCTTGAATGACCTCTACTCTTACTGCTATAATCAAAAAATGACACCTCATAAATATCTGACAAACCAGGTTAAAAAACGTATTTTCGTAGAGAAATTAGTTAAGCCTATGACAGATTCGCTATGAAACTATTAGGTAGTTTTGTAGCGAAATCTATTTTTTTCCTGTGTAAAACGCTACAAAAATTTGAAAAACTGATAGATTTTCCATTTTGAGTTTTAATGCATGTGGAATGAAAACTGACATGATATGGGATTGATTTGACTGAAATGGCATAAATGAAGGTGATCATGAAACTTGGGATAGGTTAAAAATGTAAAAACGTTTCCTATACGACATTGAAATGGCTTAGGAGACCTTACCCATTTGGTGAGTGACCTATATGACCCTATCAAGAAATGTTTCACAACTTTAATAAGTGATAACAGTGGCTCCACTTGGATTCGTGTGCCCCTCTGGTACACCAAAGAACCTGTAGTTCCAATGCCATCCATATTTTTTGAAAATAAAACTTTGAAATTTTCCAAGCCTTCTTCAAACTCTTATGGCCTTCACCTCATGCTTAAGATTAATGATCAACCTATCTTTATCAGCAGAAAACATAACAAAATGAAATATATACAATGGAGTGAAAATTCAATAAAATTTAAGAGGAATAGTGCTTTAGAAACCTGCCATTGACAGACCCTCCAACACAAGGTTTTCCATCCATCTCTTGAAGTAGATAAATGTTGTTTCCATGGAATGTAACTACTACGAATTTTCCTTTCCAAATGTTCTCAAACTTTCCATGTTTCCCCTTTTCTTCAATTCAGGCTTCCCACTTCAACACCACATCTTGAATCTGAAAATTTTCTTGTTTGAACTTTCTGTCAAATTTCCTCTTTATTATTTTTTGTGACTGCTGATGGCTGTTGTATGCCTCCTCCATTTTTTCTTGCAGAGCTATAAGTTGGTTTATCCTCCTCTGAATAGCATTAGGCTCCTCTTCTAGTCCTTGCAGCAATTTCATTACAGGCACTTCCAAGGATGTGGGAAAAATGGCTTCAGCTCCATACACTAATTCATAAGGTGAAGTACCAATTGATCTTTTCGTACATACTCTATTAGCCCACAGAGCATAATTCAACTTCAGATGCCATGATATTTTGTTTTCATGTAGTACCTTCTTGATAATTCTCACAATGCTTTTATTAGAAGATTCAGCAAGACCATTACCCTATGGGTAATAAGCATTAGAGTGTCCAAGTGTTATGTGATACTAATGAAAAAATATAATCAACCTTTTGGATTTAAAAGGCCACGCATTCTCAGTAATAATCCTCATAGGACAACCAAACCTGGACAATATGTTATTCTCTAAGAACTGGATGATGACTGAATCATTTTCCTGCCTTATTGGGATTGCTTCAATCCACTTACTAAAATAATATGTTGCTATCAGGATCCAGCGATGCTGCCTTGAAGATGATGGGTGTATTTCACCAATAAAATCTAGCCCCCACTATTAGAAATGTGCCTCAACATAAATTGGCATCAAAAGTAGAGGAATCATATTTTTCTTACCATAAAAAATATGACATTCATGGCAGGCAACTATCTTCTTTTAGACATCCTTGAACATGGTGGGCTAGTAGTACCCCACTCTGAGAATTTTGTTTGATGTGGCCTTCCAATAGTGGTGTCCTCCACAATATCCCTTAAGAAATTCTTCAATCACCTTTTCAGCTTCCTCTTCCAGCAAAAAATTCAAAAGAATGCCACCAGTATCTTTCCATTATAGATTCTTATCTATAATGCAGTATCTTAGAGATTTTAGCTTCACAAACCTTGATTTTGATTTAGTTAATTCTGCAGGATCTATATGATGATGCAAGACAAAGAAAATGTCTTTGTACCAGTCAGATAAAATGTACTTCTCTTCAATATGAATCAACTCTTCATCTTCATCTGATAACTCTGAAATTTCTCCAATAAAATTCATGTCAAGATAGTCAAATTGGACTGTGCCATCAACTTTGATATCCCCTGTCCTTTCACCAATTTTGTAGGTCTGATTTATATGTCATACTCCAACAAATTAGCTATCCACTTCCCTCTCTTGCCATCAGGATCAAATTGTGTCAAGATGTCCTTAACCACAGTGTTAGGCACAAATGCTATGACATGAGAATGCATAATATAGATTCTGAAATCCTTAATGGCTTTGATCAAATCATATGCATTTTTTTCTAAAATATTGTATTTCATTTCTGAATTACCAATGGTTCTGCTAAAGAATGAAATGGGTTGCTTTGTACCTTGATATCCTTTCTACAGTAAAACTCCAACCATAGTATTTTCTGATGAAAATGTAAAAACCAGAAATTCTTTTGAAAAATTTGGACTATTCAATACTGGGGCCTAAGTAAGTTCTTTCTTTATTTATTCAAATGGCTGCTTGGATTCAACTGTCAATTTAATATCAGCTCCTTTTTTCAACATCTTGGTAATGTCTTTGACAATCTCAACAAAGTTCGGGATGAACCTTTTAACAAAGTTTAATCTCCCAAGAAAGGACTGAATTTCCTTCTTGTTTCTTGGTAGATCTACCTTCTGAATGAAATTGAATCTATTTGGATCAATATTTATCCCATATTTTGATATAATATGCCCAAGCATCTTTCCATATGTTAGAGAAAAAATACTTTTAGTGGAATGAAGAGAAATACCAAATCTTCTACACTTCAGCAGAACTTTCTCCAGATTCTTCAAATGGTCTTCTTCTCTTCTTGAAAATATAGTTATGTTATCCAGATAGACAAACACTAGCTTATATTTATCCTCGGCAAAGGCAATGTCCATTTATCTTTGAAAAATCTCTCCTGCATGCATCAAACCAAAAGGCATCTTGGCATACATGAATTCCCCCCATGGTGTGGTAAAAGCAGTTTTCTCCTAGTCTTCTAGGTGTACTAATATCTTATTATATCCTAAAAAACCATCCAGCATAGACATCCCTTGAGAGCCAACATTATTCTGCAGAATTTGATCCATATTAGGGAAATGGTAGTTGTGTTTCAAAGAAGCCTTATTCAAGTTTCTGAAATCAATGCAGATTCTAATATCTCCACTCTTTTTTCCGATTGGTACCAAGTTAGCAATCCATTTTGAGAATCTGATAGGAAAAATCATTTTTGCATCAAAAATATTCTTAATTTCCTTCTCAATCAAAGGCATAAGCAATGGAATAATCCTCATCAATTTCTGTTTGAAAGGTTTCTCATTCTCTTTAATAGGAATAGAATGTTGAATAGTAGTAGGATCATATTTCTTCAAATCTGCATAACTCCATGTAAAAGAATTAATCTTGTTATAGGTTAATTTGGGCATCATTCCTAATTACCTGTTTTAACTAGACATCATCCCCAGAACCAATGAATAGGGTCTATCATCCCCTATCATTTTAGTTGCTATATGCCCTAAGCCAAAGAACAAAGACAAATCATTCCTGACTTCCATTGCAAAGTTTCCAAGATTTGAAGTATATATTATAACAGCTATGAGCTCACTAATGCAGTCTCTCAAGGGGCTAAGTGTGTTTCACATGAAGGTAGCTCCATTCAAAGGTGCTCTGCAAAGCACTTCCCGACACTCAAGGGTGCGTTGGTCAATTAGGAGTGAAATTCTAATTGTTCCAGAATCTCCACTTGGCCAGTGCCTTCTAGAAGAGTTCATATGTGTCAAAATTCGAATCCATGTGTCCATTTTATACCTCCGAGCTTGGGAACATGTCTTGGATATTATTAGAAAGTTATTGATTGTAAAAATACCTTCAGTTCATCTATAAATTGAGCACAGATCCTAGTGCTTGAGAAGGAATAATTTTAGTACAGAAATGTTGGTGGAATTTCAATTGAGGAATTGATTTGAGTGATATGATGTTGGAGAGATGTTCATTGTGATGAGGCTAGGATGATGCTGGAGATGGTAACATCAAATAAATCGCTGATTGTAACCTCCCCTTCTATTCATTAATAAAGATTGTTGTTTACTTTCCCACATATGTATCTGTATAAGCTTCTATCTTCCATCTTATGAATTCTTATCTGATGTGTATGGTTCATGTTCATTGATTTAACTAAATAAATTGAATAGGCACATGTATATTGCTATCTCTTTGTTGTTTAGTGTTCATTCTTGCAGGAAATATTTTGGCGATCTAGCTTGGATTTGAAGCTACAACAAGAGCGATAGAAGGAGAATTGGAAGTGCTTGGACTCCAAGTAAGTTTTCTTGATCTATTTTGTGTGTATATTTATTTTTAGGAAAATTATCTGTAAAGTCTTTAACCTGTTGTTCTAAATGCAATGCACCACATTTAGGGAAGAATGTTTTATTCGTAATTCATAATTTTGCATAAAAATTTGGCGACTCTGCTGGGGAGTTTACCCTTCATCCTTGGTGTATTTTTCCTTTGTTATCAACCCAATAGTATTTACTCTTAAATATTAGACTTTTTGAATTCAAATTTGCATTATAAGTGTGCTTTACAGCTTGATTTTTTGTTCTTTGTTGCACCCAACACACTGTTAAACAGGACATAGTGCCTTGCATAGCACTGTCTCCCACTTAGGGTACGTTGCAACACACTATCTCCCCTTAGAGACTGTGTTTCCCCCTAGACTCAGCCAAATTCCATTGAATTTTTCATTTCATTTGCTTTCATTTTGTTGTTTGTTGTGTTTTAAAAGTGTTTGATGCCTCATATTGACTAGTGACTTTACCTACTTCTTCCTCCTTTGAAAGAAAATTTTGTTCAATGTTTATTTAAAGTGTTTTTCTTTATCATCGATGAATTAATTTCAAATTATTTTCATTGTTGCATTAGATCCATTTTCTTTTGAAAAGGCAATTATCGTTAAATTATTCATTTCCTGATAGGAGAAATTGTAGTTGAAATCTACATTTTTCCTAAAATGAGAAATTGTTGTTCCATTCCTCATTTCTCAAAGTAAAAGGCATTTGCTTTTATTGATTTGATGCACTTATTTTCCTTTTCTACATTCACATTAAAGGGACTGAAAAGAAAAACTTGCATTTGCATATAGTGGAAAGTGTGTTTTTCATAGGAACAATTAGGAAAGTTGCATTTTCGTTTGTTCTCTTTGATTTTTTGCTCTCAAATTGATTGCTCTTTCCCTCTAGTAGCTAGGATTTTCATTGAAAAAACTAAAAGTGAAAAGATTTCTTATCATTTTAGTTTGCATTTTAGGAATTTCCAATACATCATCGCGGTGAACCTTTGAAGGCAAATTGATAAACAAGATCAAATTAAAATTTATCTCAATTTACGTAACAAAGCATTGGAACCATAGCGATAACATTTAGAAGGTCTAGGCTAGAGACATGTTTCGACGTCGTAAAACATAGGAGCTCTCGTTAATTTTTTGTGATACATTCCAAGTGTGATACCTTACTCCACGTACGTAAGTATTCGTAGCTTTTCCATGTACTTTCGGGTATATCAAGTGGTGTTATAGTACGAAAAGTATAAAGGGGTGCTCTCACTGTGAAATTTCGCATTAGACAACACTAATACGGACTTGGGCCTCCACATATCTTCGGGTATATTTTCGAGGAAAAATTTAGGTTTTTATCCATCCATATTGAACTGAGTCGGCTGCCTTGTAAATTTTGATACACTGAACACATCATTCAGGAAGATTGCCTGCCCGTACTTCTTGGTTCGCTAGGAGGTATTCTGCAGTTCATAGTTTCTTGGTAAACCTTTTGCCTAGCATTACCCTTTTATTTTGTTTATTTGTTTTTGGTTAAAATAAATAAATCATCGTGGAAGAACAAAATCCTTTTCCCCGTCATCCGCGTAGACTAGCATTGAAACCACTTTTATGACCAGAAGTTACTTCTGGTCGGCGAAGGCGACATCACTCTACCAAAACTAGTACTATCGATACCTCTGGTGAAGCATTACCTTCCCATATACCAGAGTTGGCACAAGTTGTTTCTACATATCCTAGTTCTTCTACTGTTGTCGAGACGGAGTCCTCACAGCTACCCGTGGTCACGATCCATCCAATCTGTAATATTCCAAATGTGGAACAGCTAGCAAGGCATGATTGGAAAACACATTTTCCAGTAATGGCTGCTACAGGAATATAAACCAAGACCTGGATCCCTTATAACAATGTGTATAAGTGATAAATCCAAGAGGAGGCTCCAAATAAATCCTTCTAAGTGGGTTAAACAAATCTCCCACACTTAGATGTCCTCAAAAAGTCCCTGATAAGAGGGGCTGCAGCAATAGATGCACAAGAGCTAGAATGAAAATGTTATTTTACAACCATGAACTCATGAAGATATGAATAGCCAATAAATTTTCTTATAGCAGTAGAAATAGTACAATGTCTTGAGGAAACAATCACTCAAGGGAAGCAATACAAGCCTCAACAATACATGTACAAGGAATGAAAGAAGACTACTACATATATGAAACCCTTGGCTATGAAAACGAATTATATTATGGAGTACTACTAAAAAATGATGTCAATACATGGATATGACAAGATATATCTCAAATACAATAGCGGAGCAAAGCTCTAACCCTTGGAAACAATAATATATCAATCCTCCGAAGGATTGGCTGAAATATACAAAATGGAAAAAATGTCGGAGTTGCTGGGTAGTAGCTACAACTCAGAAAATGGAACTATATGGAGAAGACTGAAGATGCTACATTTGATATTAATATCTCCTCCAATGGATCTCTCAAGTGGATGGCTGATCCTTACACTAAATATCTCACCCTCTAATCAACACTACAATCCCTCACTGCAAGTGCACTCTAAAAATAATGCAGTCTAAGAGGTTAACTGCACTGTAGGTGGAATAGAATGATTTGGCCAAGTGCCAAGATCTTAAATAAGCTCTGATAGCTTCCGAACTGATCCTCCAAAGGAAAGAAAGACTCTCCCTCTGAAAAACAAGTGATGGAAGAGGTGTTGTGACTCCCCACTGCAACACCCTGCAACACAACATTATGCTACTACAGCAATAACGCTGTCCTGGAGGAGGATGCTTGGCCTCAAGCCTAGATGTGAGGAAAATTAGTACAACTCCTTTAGGAGGCTTCTCAAGAAAGGAGAAGGATCCCTAAATAGGAAATCCTTGTGCTAAGCAGCACAACAACTCAACTGAACAGCTGGAGAATGCCAATAGTCTAAATAGACAAGAAATATATAATCATATGCATGAGAAACAATGGCTACGTTGCCCTCCTTTTAAACACATGAGATCTCCCTCTCCATGGGTCCCACTCTTTATTGTTTCCTCCTTCAATGAATATTCCCTCCTCTTTCTCTGCGCTGTCCCACAAGATGCTTTCCACCTCATACCTTTGCGCTGTTTGACTTGGTCAAAATTGACCTAGCCTCATTGCAAATGTCCCCTTTCACACATGAGGGTGTGAAATCTAGTTCCAAGGCTGATCCCCTTTCATACCAGAGGATTTTATCCATGTTTTTATTGAGAATGAGCCTTCTCACCCAATTATTCAACTCCTAAGTGAAAATAGCAAAAGTTAATATTCCAATTTATTGAAGGAAAAATTTGGAATATTACACAATCAGTGAGACCATACTTCCTGAACCTGAAATTGTTCAACCGGAAGTTGATCTAGATATTATCTCTTCTTTGCCAGAAAATCTGAATCCTGAAGTCGAAAAACCGGAATTTGTTCATCCATTGGTCATCCCACAATTTTCTGTAGCGATTAAGTCTCCCATATCACACAGTCAACCTCCTGAAATATATTGTGGGCTTGACAATGAAATACTTCCAATTTTTTTATTTCGATTGAAGAAATCCCACAAGATGAGACACCTTTAACTCCAACCCATTTTGGGGAGGATCTTTACCTGTACGTGTCTTTTCCTCAATCACCACCCTCTGATTTTGTTGATCCTATTCCTATTCATATTCCTGTCGATTCAAAAGGGTATACTTCTGGTCAAGTAACCATGCCTGAACCAACATCTTCGCTTGGGCTATTTGTTATAATTATGTCAGTACCTACCCTCGCTACACCGTCAATGTTTACAACTTCACCAGAATCATATTTTCATGGTGGCCTTATGGTCCCATCAGGTTATAAATCTTTATCTGGAATTTTTTCTGG
Organism: Pinus albicaulis; assembly: GCA_034641835.2. Lineage (NCBI taxonomy): Eukaryota > Viridiplantae > Streptophyta > Pinopsida > Pinales > Pinaceae > Pinus > Pinus albicaulis. The sequence goes on along the minus strand of CM076581.1, from coordinate 83,656,555 downwards.
TGCATCTTCAAACCCATGGAATTCACCAATGTCATCATCTAGTATTCTAACTGGTAAGCCTATAGTGAGTACTGAATAGCTTGATTTTTTATACACATCATTAGGGAAATATCAAGTTGGTCCTTCTGGGTCTATTCCATCTAGTACCATATCAACTGGACTCCCTACATTTTGAGAGAGATATTTTCCATATTATTATCCTCCTCATGTAGGGGGGCAACCTTTGGTCACCCACTTTGATAGTACTCAGTCACTTTTTGGTCAACCTAATGTCGAAATGAATGTTTGTCAATGAAAACCCACTCTACTTATCCAATCACAAACGGTTGTACACTCGTATCAACTAGTTCAATATGTTACACCCACATCACTTCCACTTGTTAATACATCTTTACCCCTGTTACAGAATAAATTTTTTTTACAATAACCATTTCAGGCGGGTCCTTCAACTCAATACCATCAAGTATTGGGCTCACAGAATCCAAATCCTTTGGCCAATATACAACAAAAACCTGTACCTGTAATCATATATTCACAAGTTGGTTTACAATTTTATGGGATGTCACAGCCACAACCAGGTTATACTTATCCTCAACTGAATCCAAGTTATTATAATTTGGGTTATAACATTGGTGGATAGTCCCCTTGGTAGCCTCAGGTGCAAATGCCTCAACCTTCATTTCAAAAAGTATCGTACCCAGCTTTTGGTCAACATAATCCTCAAGCATTTGCTTATCAAAACAACCCCTATCTGGGTTACCAGTAGTAGATTCCTTACGCTGGTGCTCAAAGGCCTATTTCTCAAAGGCCTGGTGCTATGCTCAACTTGACCTTAATCGACAGTTGCCTTTTGTCGCAACTTTAGAGTTACTAGATTTAAATCGGCTAACCAATGATCCAATTAACTATGCTCCTTGGTGGTCGGTGATACCTCACAAATTGCCCTCGGATATTCCTAAGTTTAATGGAAACCTTAGGGAAGACCCGTCAACTCATGTTATGACTTATCATTTGTGGTGTTCATCAAACTCCCTAAATGATGACTCTGTTCGACTACGTCTTTTCCGGCATATGCTCACTGGTTCGGCTGCAAAATGGTATATTGAATTACCTATAGCTTCTTTTGATAATTTCACTTCCCTAGCTATTGTCTTTTTGACTCACTTCCAGTTACCCATACGATATGAAAGTAGAACGGAACTCTTGACCAATTTTAAAAAGACTAATTCTACTCACATTTCTGATCATATTCATGAGTGGCGTCGTCGTCGCAGAATGCTTAAGACATTTGTTCCTGATCAACTCCTTGCTGAGTGGTTCATTAAGTCCCTATTACCATATATAACTGAGGATGTGGCTAAGGGTGGCGTCGTCACTAAATAAAAAGTCATTGCTCATGCCTAATATTTAGACTTGATCTATACCCAATCTAGCATGCTCTATGAAAAAAATCCAAATGCGCAATGATCTAATTTTACTGTTCCTCCACAATTAAAGGAATGTTATGCTAGAGACAGTTTGATTGGAATTGTAAGCACACATCATACTACTACATATGATCCTACACCTTCTTCCGAAATCAATGTCATGTCATTTGAAAAAGGCAAAAGTGAAAAGCAACCCGAAAGTAGGAAAAAAGGGAAATATAAGAAAAAGAAAACTTCTAACCCGCAGGAAATATCATCTGATCAAATGTCTGGACCTAGGAAACCTCGTTATTCATGCATAATCTGTAATGAGGAACACTTTGTTCAGGGATTTTCCTCGCCGTCAAAAATCATTAAGAATTCTCATGCGTCAGCTGTGTTGATAGATCCGTTTCCGAATCTGGACACAAATTTGGTTGCTACAGATCCACCTTCTAGTTCACAAGTACTTATGTTATCTATCACAAAACCTTCAACAAATATTTTGGTGTCAATATGTAATAAATATTATGGTTGTTAGGCAACTGATCAACCTACTACCTCGACTACAAATCCATCTACTGAATTGGTACTGCCTGCTGCTATTTCGGAATTGACAATTAAGCCACCTAAGGGAGTAATTCACAAATCGACATATAATCCTCGAGCAAGAGCTGCTAAAAACTATAATATAGTTGAAGACTTGGCTCAATCCCCTTCAGCTATTTCTGCTCTTGAGGTATTACAAAATTGTCCCTCCAAAAATTAGGCTTTATTGTTGGCTATTGGTGGAATTGATCTGACTGATTCTAATGTTGTCGTCTTTAATCATACAGGCTATGTGCCACAATTATTAGCAGAATTGGCATTCTCCATATAAGTAAATTTTCTTAATCACCTTTTTCATCTTACTATTATTGATGAGGGAGCATCTACATGCATTATGTCTCTAAATTTTTGGAAGTCACTTGGCTCGCCGCACTTATCTCAATCATCAATGACGTTGAAGGCTTTCGATGGACGTACATTTAAACCTTGTGGTATTGTTAATAACCTGCATGTTGAACTGGGGAGAAAAATAGTGAATGTTGACGTCGAGGTTGATGACGGATCCCTTGACTATAATATTATACTTGGAAGGCCATGGGTATATGCTATGATTGCAATTGTTTCTACATATTTTAGAATGATCGCCTTTCCATATAAATGTAAAATCACAATCATCAATTAGCTATCCTTCTCTTCCTCCACTTCACAAGTAACTGGAAGTGTTCCATTCGTTCACGCACCCCAACTAGCACTTCAGAACATTGGTGTAGGACTCTTAAATGATTCCACTCTTATGGGAACCTTTTCATTACCGCCAAGTGCGACATCAATAGAAATTGCAAGTATAGAGTCCTGCTACATGATCTCTTCCACTCTATCTGGCTTAAGGAAGAGTACGGATGATTCTGAGATTGTTACGTTGGATGATTTTTTTCCGCCAAACCCTATTGAGCTGGCATAGCAATCAATCTATCTGGCTTGGGCGGCGAATCCGAAATCAGCATCACCGGTTGTTTGGGTTGATCATTCCTTAGATTATGGTACTCCATCTGATCCTTTTTCCTCAACTTTATTGACAGATGAGAATATTTTGGAAACAATTATGTCAGAAGGAGAACCATGGGAACATTATCATCATCATTCCCGTCTTCTTGATTATGAATAAAATTATCTTAGTGAACTATATCACCCATCAACCAAAAATTTATTTTTGAAATCTTTACCTATTAATGCAATCGATTCTGAGTGAAATTTGTCAAATATTGAAGAAACCATTTCTATCGATATTTCAACCAAACCTAGCATACTAGAAAATATTCATGTCGGTGTGTCTTGTTCTCCATTAGAAATTGAAACATATCACTTTATATTTTGTGAATTCCGTGACGTATTTTCTTGGTCTTAAGAGGAAATTCCAGGCATAGATACTAGTATTGTGGAACACACTATTAATGTGTATCCTAATGTCAAACTAGTGTGTCTACGCCTTCATCCCGTTCATCCAAAGAAAGCTGCTTCCATTAAAGCAGAAGTTGAGAAATTTTTGCGTGCTGGTTTCATTTACCCTGTTCTGATAACTGAGTGTGTTTCCAACATCGTTTCGGCTTCAAGGGGATGCCTTTATTGCTGAGGGGTTTTTTGCTCGGGCCTGAGGTAGACCCTATTCAGTGGGAGATCTACGAGATAGATTCTTGCAGTGAAAGAAGATGGCGAGCGGCGGGAAGATAGAGATCGAGAAATTTAATGGTCATATTTTTGAGTTGTGGAAGCTCAAGATGGAGGATCTGCTAGTGGATAAGGATCAGTGGATTGCAATAGATCCAGGTACTAAACCAACGACAATGTCAGATGAAGACTGGAAGAAGCTAGATAGGAAGGCAAAGATCACAATACGGTTGTGTGTCTCAGATTCAGTATCGTTGAATGTATCTGGGGAAGCTACAACAAAGACCTTGTGGGACAAGCTAGGGAATTTCTACCAATCTAAGTCTCTGGTGAATAAATTATTCCTGTGGAAAAATATGTATAACCTAAGGATGAAGGATGGAGACTCGGTGACAGAGCATCTGAATGCCTTCAATACTGTGGAAAGCCAACTATCATATGTTGATATTAAAATCTCAGATGAAGATAAGTGCATCAGTTTTTTGTGTTCTCTACCAGATTCGTGGGACAATTTGGTTATTGCAATAGGCAGTAATACAAATACCTTGAATTTTGATGACATTGTCTCAGCCTTGCTCTTGGAGGAAATAAGATGGAGAAATATGGAGGGTCAGAATGGAGATGCCTTATATGTACGAGGAAGGTCCCAGAATAGAAATAAGAATAAGTGATTGAAGTGGATATTGGTGGCCACCCGCCTATTCCACTTGGGGCCCCACCATTGCCTCTTTTAGTTTTTTTCACGATTTACTATTTTTAGCAGTTTTTCAGCTCCTGAACTTCCGGAGCCATTTTGAAGCCCAAAATGGATATAGTATGCCGAATTTACGTCCACAGGAGGTTGAAACACGAATTTATCCAAACAGGGCCCATATTTTTGGCGCTTCATCTCCCAGGTTTAGGTTTTTGGACGTTTAGAGTTCTCCATTGTTTCTCCATAATAAATAGGCCCTCAAGCCTCATTGTAACATAGTTTAGAGGTCTGTAGCCGCCACATCTCTTCTCAGAGATTCGCTACCAGCACCCTAGCTATTTTATTTCTATCATGTTTGTAAGCATATTTCTGTGATTTGATATTAATGAAATGAAACATTATTTCCGCTGTATTTATATGTTTATGGTTATTTCTGTATTCTGTTGCCTTCCTGCATAAATATGGATCAGTGGTATCAGGGTGGTCTTGTTTTCTCGATCCTTCTTTGCATGTCCCCAACGAGATCGGGGTATAAGGAGTTAGGGCTCGATCTGGTGGAACCTTTGCAAGAACAGCCTCGCAAACCCCGACGGACACACATGGGGGATGAAAAGAAAGATGAGGATGAAAGAGATCCTATCAAAATATTGCTCGAGGAGGTGCTCGAAAAACAAAGGAACATGATGATGGATAACTTTGCCCAGATCCTTCAATGACTGCCCACCAGCAACACATCTGCATCCAACAACCACTCTGGAGGTGCGACTCCCTTTAAGGTACAAGTAAACTTTGACATTCCCATATTTGAGGGTCAAATAGATGTAGATGTCATAGATAGATGGTTGAATCTATTAGAAGGATATTTCTCGGTTCATGACTTTTTCGACCGAGAGAAGATTATTTTTGCACTCCTCAAAGCTACCCCCCATGTCAAGGATTGGTGGGAAGCCTACTGTGAGAAAAAGGATGAGACAGAACCCTCTCTGTTCTCAACTGTACCTGTTAGGTATATGTAATTTAGTAGAGTGGCAAGACTAAATGCTGCAGAGACTACATCAAAAACCACTTTGGGATTCTAGGATCTAGCCCTCCTGAATCCAGAGAGGGATCTCTCTATAAGTGCAAAGATTAATTTATCTCTTAAGGTTTTAACATGATATTAGGCTAGTTATTAAGAACAATGGTTTTTTGTTTTTTTGGTTGGTTGGGTATGATCTTTAATTGGATGGAATATCAAAAAATGAAAGAGTTCCAAAAGATGAAGATGTAAGTATATTGAGAAGTGTTTAACAAATAGGATTAGTATGATGTAGCTTTAAACCATTGGGCAATGGAGTCACAAAAGGGTTTAATTGTACAACAATTTCAAGAGTGGTCCAAGGGGTAAGTCATCTATATCAAAATATCCTTTAGATTAAATGATGGAGTGGAACATTAAAAGTGTTGAGAAAGTGGAAAAACCAATAATTTCACCAAGGATTTATCAACTTTCCATACAAGAAAAGGCTTTTTAAGCAATTGTTTGAAACCAACCAAAGGACACGACTAACCATAAAATTCTTTGGAAAATCTTGTCTTAAAGCTAACTTATCAGACAACAATCCAGTAATCTCACTAGACTACTTTCAGAAGGGATGAAAACATATAAGGAAACAAAGTGCAGCTTAAGATCAAGCAAGATATCATTAAAATCTAGGCTTACTTTCAGCATACTCTTAGGGAAAATTTCAAACAACTTTTGGAGAAAGAACTAGAAGAAATGGAAAACCATAAACTTTTCTACTTTAACTCTACTTAGCTTGTAACGAAAATATCATTCAAGAACTTCCTTTCAAGTTTTTCACTTCAAGACATGGACTAACCAACATTCCCTGATAATGTTTACACTTAATTTAAGTCATTCTTAAATACACAATTAGCAGAAAACATAAAGATAAAGCTTATAAGTGAGAGTAGGGTACTTCTAAGAGTAAATCATAGCTCTATATTTGCTGCTCTTTATCAGAGAAAAATGGAAAATTTTATGGAAAACATAAGAAGGAAAACAAGTATAATGAGAGGTACATCACCAATGATATAGACCAGGATCCCATAAATCAGCTTGTATATTGATGTCAATCCAGCTACATACTTCAAGTCCAATGTTTCAGTACAACAACAACTTCTCTTCTCAGCCTAACTTCTTCAATAACTTAACAGAGCTTCAAAGCTTCAAAATTTATTTACATTCAAAAAATAATTCGATACAACAACTATTACATCAGAAATCCAACAACCAACAATATCTCATCTTCTTCAGAAGTATTTATAGAAGAAAGAGGAGGTGGGATGAAATAAAAGGTCTCTAGTTCAATTAATACAAGTTTTAATGCTTCTCTGTCTTTGAGGGGTTCAATAGAGAAGTTTTCTGATATTTCTCTGTATTAATTGGTTTTCATTAAGTATTAGGCTACTTGGCAGATTTTGTTGACTTTAAAACTATTTAGGTAGGTTGGCAATAACTCTGACTGTCTTTAAACAAAATATCACTGACTAGGCAATAACTATGCCTTCTTTTGATTTATTGAGGCTGCAGGTGGCACTTTGGTAGCTGGGGATTCAATTAGCCCCTTTGATGTGGCTTTTGAGGTGTCCTTCGTTGTTTCTGTCTTCTTTCACTTAAACACTGATTTACCTTTAAACACTGTGTTTATGCCCGAATTCAGGCTTTGATACTTTATCTTTAATCATCCTCGAATTCTGTCTGTTCTTATTTGCTTCATTTTTGGATTAGGCCTTTGATTCCAAAATTTGTGCCTTAATCCTTTTAAACTTTGTTTAGAACTTTTAATCTTTAGATTATGCTTTCATCCTGTGTTTTCAACGCTGTTACTCTTCAATTAATTGATGTCCACTATGTTTTTTGTTTGCAGGTGCACAGAGGTTTTGTTGGAGAATTTGCTTAGAAAGCCGATGATCATGACTTATCGGCCAAAATCTGTGAAATTAAATTCTCCAAATCCCTTTTAACTTGTATTTAAGGCCACGAAGATCATCATCCTCGGCCCAAAAAAATATAATTTCCTGCAGGAGGATTTTTTTCTTAAACCTCATTAAACTTGCATAAAACAAACAAAATTTAATTTAAATCTTGCGAAGATCTAGTTTAAAACTGCTTTGGAAGCTTATGGAAGCAATCAGAGTTGTTAGGATGAGTGGATGCAGTGGAAAAATGGAAAGAAAACCCTGGCAGAGTAGCCAACCAGGTTAGGTGGGGTTTTGGGTGCGACGAGAGATGTGGACTGTTAGATCAGGAAGATCTACGGTCGAGATCTTTCGATGAAGTCGTTTGGGAGAATAGATGAAAAGAAAGTGAATGGGGTTGCGATATAATAAGAGTCGTTCGATCTCAGAGATCGAAGACTGGGATTAAAAGCGAAGAAACATTACGGAGAGCAGTGGTAAGGCGAAAAACTGGGGATGGTTTTCGCAAAATAAAATGGGGGGAGGTGGTATTTCCCAAAAAAAACGTGATACCATACATTAACTGACACGTGTCCCTCCGAATACAGCCCATTTCGCACGGAAGTAGCACGGTGAGGGAGGGGGGTCGAAAGTTGAGAGATATTGTGCGTCGGTTGTCCGATATTCGGGATGGAGATCAACAGCTCTTGATGAGCGCGATAAGTAGAGAGATTCGGGGTAAAAATTCAGGCGGGGTCCATGGTGATGTAGACCCTTTTGTCGTTTAGTGGGTTAGTTTCAATGGTGGGGTGATATATCGGGTTAAGTCCCGATCGTAGGATTCTTTGGATGGACGATGGAGATCTAAATATGAGGCAGAAATGTTAAAAAAGGAAGGAGCTAAGGTAGATGGTGATGCGGGGAATAAGTAGCCCGATGGCCGTTGATCTACAGATATCAACGGTCCACATTTTTTTTTAAACAATATCGTCGGGAAATGAAAAAAATAAACAAAGGGAAAGGTTTTAACACCGAAATTTATGTTTTATAAAACCCGATTGTGGGGCTTCGGCCATATGAGGTGGAGGGACTAAAGGAAATAAGCCCTCAGGGGCTTAAAAACCTTATAGTGCAAAAGGGTGTTTTTAGGCCAAAAAAAAGGATTTTTAAGGCCAAAACAGAGTTTCGATAGGTGAAATGAAGGGATTTAAACCAAATCAAAGGGAAATACAAGGTTTAAAAAAGGGTTTAAAATTATTTCAAGGTTAGGTAAAGGTGTTTATGGATGAAAAAGGAGAATGAAAGGAAGAAGTGAAATGGTGAAAAATGGAGTTTTTAAGCAGTTTCTTTGGTAAACAACAGGTACTTTAGGACTAATAGTGAAACAACAGTGAAGATTAACTCAAAGGGTAAAGATCATCATAAGACTTCAAGAACTCACAATTTGGACATGAATTGTTTCTTGAAGGCCTAAAAAGATTTAGCCACCATTTGATATGAAATTTTTTATAGGTGGCTAACAGTGGCTTCACATGGGGATGGCATCTTCTTGAAGGTGTCAAGAACTTCAGACAATTTTCTCTGGATGTTGATCAGTGTCTTATCCATTGGGAAACAACTTTATTTTCTTTTGCTGGTCTTCTTTTGATTTGACAATATTTGCAGCAAACTGAAACAATGGAATTCTATCAAAACAACAACCCTACCTACCCATTCCTAATGATCCTAACATTTTTTCTTCTTTCAGATTGCATTTGGACTAGCAAACTCTTTCCATCAACATTTTATTCTTTTGAAAATAGGAAACTAATATATTTCTACTCTTATTTCTCCATGAACTCAGTTTAAACAGTTGAGTTCATAAGTTTCTTTATCTAACTACTATCTGTTAGGATTAGACTGTCTGATAGATTTCATTCTCTAAATTCTAAAACAGGAAATTTAAAAGCAGCCAAGCCAGGATTAAGTAATTTGACTTGCTACGGATCTATGGCATAAAAACAAGCTACACATATATTTTTTATTTACAGAAAATTAAAACAAAATGGTGAAGGCTTAAGATCTGAAAACTAAACATCCTTCATTATTTCTTCAGCTCTATTTTTAGGCTTGTTTGAGCTATTTTTCTTTCTCATCTGGTTCAAGTTTTGAGCATGTTGGAACTAGTTTTCTTTCTATCTTTGGATCAAGATTTAATCTAATTAGAGCCATTCTTCTTTTGAGATTGATAGGTTCAGATATTGAATTAGTTTGAACCTTTGTTTCCTCTATCATAATCTACCTTACTGATAAGCCAAGATTGTGTTGTTTGGATGATCTAATTCACTAACCTATCAATAGTAAATTGAAAACTAATTAGTCATGATTAGGCTATATGACTAACTAGAAGTGTGTTTTTAGGAGTGGCATTTGAGCTTGCACACTTTTAGATTTTTTTTTTTTTTTTTTGGTATGGGTTTGTAACTTTCTTGTTTTCATTCTGCCCTCTTTTATTTTCTATTGTTTTTGTATTTTTATTTTTCTAACTTTGAAAGTAGTGATAGATATGATATTTACAATGAGAAAAATGAAAAAGCTTCAAACTAGTGTAGTCAAGAAAAATAATGTTTGAGCATCCTGCCATTGACAGGACCCCCAAAAAGTTTAGTTCCATTCACTTCATGCAATAAATAAGCGTTGTTACCAGCAGTAGAATGAATGAGATAAGGGCCTAGCCATAAGTTATCAAATTTTCCATGTTTTCCGTTATCTTCTCTCCTGGAATCCCACTTCAAAACTTTTTCACCAATGCTGAAATCACTTGCTTTGGTTCTTTTATCAAACAACTTCTTGATGTTTTCTTGCTTGTGTAGTGCTCTATTGTAGACTTCCTCCCTGGTTTGGTGAAGATGTATAGTCTGATGTATTATCCTTAGCATATCATTTTCTTCAGACTGTACTTCTTAGATCAGCTTCATGACTAGCACTCCTAGACTGGTTGGAAAATTGCATCTGTTCCATAAACTAGCTGGTAGAGAGACATTCCAATGGATTTCTTAAGTGTTAATCTGTTAGCCCATAGTGCATGTACTAGCTTTGTGTGCCATGATTTCTTATTGTCTTCCAACAACTTTTTGATTATTTTCACCAAACTTTTGTTTGAGGATTCTGCCAACCCATTACCTTGAGGGTAATAAGCAGTAGAATGACCCAATGTAATCTGATATTTATGACAGAATTCAACCATATTTTTGGATCCAAATGCAGCAGCATTGTCAGTGATAATCTTCCTAGGACAACCAAATCTAGATAAGATATGATTTTAAAGGTATTTTATGATAACATAGTCATTGGCTTACCTTGAAGGGATGGATTCTATCCATTTGGTAAAGTAGTCTGTTGCAGTGAGGATCCATCTATGTTGGGCATATGAGGCTGGATGAATTTCCCCAATGAAGTCTAGACCCCACTGCTGAAAAGGAGCTTCAACAGTGATTGGATGCAAGGGTAAGGGAAGCAGTTTTCTGCTGCCTTCAAAGATTTGGCATTTATGACAGGCAATAATCATTTTATGGACATCTTGAAAGAGGGTGGGCCAATAGTAACCAGCTCTAAGGATTTTATTGGTAGTTGCCTTCCAATAGAGGTGGCCTCCACATTCTCCTTCATGGAACTCATGCTTGATCTTATCTGCATCATTCTCAGGCAAACATTTAAGCAAAAATCCACTGGCATTTTTCCAATATAGAAATTTATCCATAATGTAGTAATTAATAGCTTTCAACTTTAAAAATCTTGCATTTGTTTTAGACAAACCAGGAGGTGTATTTAAATTGAGCAAAAGATATAAGATATCAGCATACCAAGATGAATTCAGAAAATGATCTTCAATAGTTGGAGTTGACAACTCGTCCTATTCATCTAAAGCATCTAACATGTTTATATCAAGAGCTTCAAAGTTAGACTCAGCAATTAATCTTGCTAGTCCTTGGCCTTTTATGAGCTTAGTGGGCTTGATTTCTAAATCATATTCAAGTATCACAGCAATCCACTTTCCTCTTTTTCCATCTGGATCCTGGGTTAAAATGTATTTTACAACTGAATTTGGCACAAATGAAATTATGTGGGAATGTAAAATGTAAACTCTGAAGTCTTTTAAGGCTTTGACTAGGGCGAAGGCTTGTTTTTCCATGATATTTTACTTCAGAGGTGCATCCCTTAATGCCTTAATAAATAATGCATTTGGCTGCTCTTGTCCCTTCAAGTTTTTCTGTAATAGGAAAACAATTATAGTGTGTTCTGATGCAAATGAAAAAATGAAAAAATCCTTTGTAAAATTAGGACTAATAAGAACTGGTTTTTGGTTAATGTTTTTTTACCAATTCAAATGATTTATTTTCTTCTAAGGTCCATTTAACTCCTTCTTCTCTTTTAAGCATATTGGTCATGTTTCCCAGGAGTTCAGCCAGATTGGGTATGAACCTTCTCAAGAAATTAATCTTCCCAATGAAAGATTGAAGTTCCTTGATGTTTCTAGGATGGTTGATATGCAATATACCATCAATCCTCTTTGGGTCTATCTTTATCCCCTCTTTTGATATGATGTGTCCAAGTAGTTTGCCTTCTTGGAGACCAAACATTGTTTTCTTTGGAATTAAAGATAACCCATATTTCCTACATTTCTCAAAGACTTTTCTCAAGTGTTCTAGGTGTTCTTTATCTGTTTTGGAAAAAGCAGTGATGTCATCAAGGTAAATAATGATGAAGAGGCCTAATTCTTCTAAGAATGCAATATCCATGGCTCTCTAAAATGTAGCACCAACATTCATTAAACCAAAGAGAATTTTCACATACATGAAAGTACCCCAAGGTGTGGTAAAGGTTGTTTTGATTTGATCATCAGGATGTACCAGAATCTTATTGTAACCTGAGAATCCATCTAACAAAGAAATCCTTTTAGAACCAACTACCTTTTGTAAAATTTGATCCATCTTGGGTAAAGGGTAGTTGTCCTTTAATGAGGCTTTGTTTAAGTTCCTAAAATCAATACAAAGCCTTATTTCTTCTTTTTTCTTCGTCACTGACACAAGATTAGATACCCAATCTGAATACCTAATAGGGACTATAATTCCAACATCATACATTTTCTTAATTTATTTTTCAACCAGGGGTAATTGAACAGGGTTTATTCTGTGCAATTTTTGTCTATAGGGCTTCTGGTTTTCTTTGAGGGGTATCTTATGTTGAATTATCTCTGTATCATATGATTATAGATCCTCATAACTCCATGAAAATACATCAGAGAATTCTCTAAACAACTCAATATATTTCAGTTTGATGTGATTTGGAAATTTTTTAGACAATTTAATCATTTTTGGCTTTTGTTCACTGCCTATGTTACATTCTTCTACTTCAGTTTCAACAGGTTCCAGTTTTGGTTTTTTGGCAACATCATTGAAATCAAACAATTCTTCTAATGGGACCAGTCCTTTTGGCAAGCTTTGAGTGTTAGATTGCAGCATTTCTAAGTCTTATTTTTCTAAATCTACACTAATTTCTGTGGTATGTTCAAGTTTATTAGATAAAAGGTTTATATCAGCAATCTCTGGAGACTTTACTTCTTCATCAAGTGGATTTTCTTCAATAGGACAATCATTTTCATACTCTGAATCTGAATTTGGTGGCTCAAATTCATTTATGGACTGTAGGAAGTATTCTATTTGTTTATCTCCCTCAAACACTTGCCAGTATCTTTCATTGTCTGGGACAACTGGTCTAAATTTGATTTGGGTGGTGCATTTCTTGGTTTCATAAGGTGTTAGACAAGTTCTAGCAGCAAAGGCTAAACCATTGGCAAGGAAATTTTGGTTTCTTGGGACAAAGATAAGTTGGAATTCATCAAATGTTTTTAATAAGTCTATGACATCATTTCTATAGGCTCTAAGTCTGGGGTGTTTGTCACTATATTCCCCATTCACTTGCCTAATAATCAACTCTGAATCCCCATGAAATTTTATCCTTTTGGCCCCTAATTTCTTCAATAAGTGTAGGCCTAAAAGGAGAGCTTCGTACTTAGCTATGTTATTTGTGCATTGAAAACTTAACCTGTAGGAATGCCCTTCAGCATGATTTTTTTCTGTGTTGTGTATCCATATGCCTGCTTCGGCATTATTCTTAGTGCAAGACCCATCAAAATTCATACTCCAAAGAGGACTAGTTTCAGATTTACTAGTTTAGCTACTATCCTCTTTATCTTGTGTACTTTTAGATTGTTCTTGTAAGTCAGCACTATGTTGAATTTGGTTTAGTTCCTCATGTTCTTCATTATGTTGAGGATTATTCTCTTGACTCTCAAATTTGACAAACAATGGATGATTGTTTTGTAGCTCTAGACCTGTGATTAGTTTGCTGTGATTTTCTGTTTTAGCAAACTGTTTTGATACTTTTGTCTTGTCTTCCTCCCTTTCTGTGTCTGCCACTATGTTACAGTGAGGGGTGGCCACTAAGTCAGTTAAGGTTTCTTGCTCATTAAATGTCACATGATTGAAGAGAATAAATGAGTCAAGGCTTGTATGTACATAATAAAGAGGGGATTTTTCCGGTCTCTCTTGGCTCTGACCATGTATTGCATGTGAGATTCCCTATAAAGTCTTCTAGTCTGATTAAAAAGAGGGATGGTAGCATATGTCATATCCATTTTCGTTGTTCCTTGTAACTTATCTCCCCATGATCTTGATAACAACATACCATACTTGGGGGGTACATCAGCCACTACAATATCCATCACTAAACACTTAGCTAGAATTTGAGCTAAGTTCACACAAAGGTATTTGATCAAACCTAAACATTTCACTCTATTGGAGTCAAAGGAATATAGATATTTGTATGGTCTAGTAATTTCAAGGCCTAGACTCTCCATTACTGCTTTGGGAATTAATTTATGAGAGGCCCCTGAGTCATGCATAGCATTGTGTAAAATTTTGTCATGAATTTTCAAACTAACATAAAATGGAGGAACTGGCCCTTCTTGGTATATTCGTTAAATATTAGGACCAAATAAGAGCTCTGGTTGGTCATCATTGAGGTTTACAGTGTCATTATTTTCTGCTATGTTAAAAGCTTTCAAATTTGTGATCTATAAACATCTTGGGTGACTAATTCAGTGAGGGGAATAGAGATTTTGATCTTGGAAATTTCGTGTTCCAAACTAAAAGGCAACTGATTTTTTACAATGTTTGTTTCAGCCTTGTTAATCACTACTTTATCAACAAGATCAGCTTGCTGATTTCTATTATTTACATTGGCAAAAAATTTTTGATAGGAGCATTAGCTGAGATGCTAATGCTGCTAAGGTCTGCACTCTATTTTTCATTTAGTTGAGTGCCTTTCTCTTTGTTTTGATCAGACTTTACAACCACTGTTTTGTCTTTTTGCTTAATGTTTTTGGGTTTGTTCACAGGGCTTTTTTTTGCAGAATTGTCAGAGGTTTTAGTTTTGGAAGTTTCCTGATTCTTTTTACTCCTAAGGTCATATTCTCTTGGGGTCTCTATGATGACATTTTCCAGGTCTTGATAATAATGTTCATCCTCTGTTCTTTTATCATCATAGGGTGTGTATGGGCCTTGTTTCCATTAATAGGAATATCAAGGTGGTCACTACCTATTCCCAACATGTTTATGTCATCTTCCTTTGTTTGTTCAATTGTTTCTTCAACCTCACTTACATAGTTTTCTTGGAAAGGAGGTCTGATCTGTTGATCATCTTCTCTTTTTCTGTTTTGAGGTTGATTTCTCCTAAAGTTCTGATTTTGATTTTGAGATTGATTTCTGTTTTGGGGAACCGATTGGTTTTCTCTAGCTTGTGCTCTCTCAAGTATGCTCATCTTTTTCATCATCTCTTCCATCATTCTTTCCATTTCTGAACTAGATGTGGAGGGTGAAAATTCCTCCCTAAATGATACTTTATTCTCATTCCTCATATTAGCTCTTTTCTCTATCGAATTTACTTCCACAACAAGAGCTCCTTTCTGCATGTCTTCTAAATTCAAGGGGTCTCTCTCTCAGCTGATAGGCCATTTCAGGATCAAATCCTTTAGAAAATTTGGCTAAGGCTGAGCCTTGTGGAGGTTTCAATTCTGGGGGTAGTGCATTATAAACACTATTGAACCTAGTGCAATAATTTTGAACACTTTCCCCAGTGTTCCTTTTGAGGTTATTGTAGTCTGAAAGTATTTGGAGAGGGGTTTTTTCTAACTTCCCACTTGTTTAAGAATAATTGATGAAGGGCTTCGAGGTCATTAATAATGCTAGGGGTTAAGCCTTTAAACCATTTTCTTGCTTCTCCCCCTAAGCTTTGAGCAAACAATCTGAGCTTGATAGTTTCATCATCAATCTCATTTCTATCAAAATAGTCACTCATCTTGTACACATGTTGTGAAGCAGTAGTAGCACCACTGGCATCATATAATGGTATCTTGTACATATAGTCCTGTGGTAGATTGACTAGAGGTAAAGGAAGGAATAGAGGGGCATACCATGTTGCCATGATAGGAGGTTGTGGAAAAAATGGGGGGTTTATAGGTGGGGGATGTAAAATGGGAGGGGGTTGATGGAATGGTGTGGTTTGAATAGTTGGGGTGTGAAGAACAGATGTGGATGGACCGGCAAGAGATTGTTGAGCAGATCTAGGATGAGAGAAACCAAAATTATGGATGAAATGCAAATCAGGTGGAGTAGTTTCTCTACTACCAGGATGTTCACCTTTATCTTGGGATGAAGGTGGAGACTCAAAATATATCTGATCTATATCATCAAGTGACCTAGTTCTAAATGGGTTTCTTAAGTCAACTTGTGAATCTTGTAGAGCTGTAAGGTTTTCAGGAACAAAATTAGCTCTATGGAGTGGTATGACAATAGTTGAAGTTTTAAACTTAGGAGACTTCCTAAGTATACTTTTTGGATTATCAACTATCTCAGGAGGATTAGGGTCAGGATGGGTCCAAGTATGAATTATTTTTGAAGTCACAGTGTTGTCTTTTAGACTCACTAACAAGAAAAGTTTAACCAAATATGGCAATATGTAAAAGGCCAACTATTCTATTGATAAGGAAAAATTAATTCTCAAAGTTTCTTTACTGAGTTTAAATGATGTTATGATAAAAGGTTTCCCAGTGGATTCTTTGGAAAACCAAGGAAAATTAGCAGGCCTACTGATGTTCAGTGGAGTCACCAAGTGAAGGATTTTTACTTGATTTCAGGGCTTGAAAGTTGTTCACCATCAACAATCAAAATCACTCTAGGCGGAAACTTGGTTCATTTAAAAATGGGATTATCGGAGTTGTGAAGTTATCTATTACTTCAAAAAGTTCCCTAGTATGGTCGCCAGAAAATGTTAGGTCTCTGTAATTTAGTAGAGTGGCAAGACTAAACGCTACAAAGACTACATCAAAAACCACTTTGGGATTCTAGGATCTAGCCCTCCTGAATCCAGAGAGGGATCTCTCTATAAGTGCAAAGATTGATTTATCTTGTAAGGTTTTAACATGATATTAGGCTAGTTATTAAGAACAATGGTTTTTTGTTTGTTTGGTTGGTTGGGTATGATATTTAATTGGATGGAATATCACAAAATGAAAGAGTTCCAAAAGATGAAGATGTAAGTATATTGAGAAGTGTTCAATAGATAGAATTAGTATGATGCAACTTTAAACCATTAGGCAATGGAGTCACAAAAGGGTTTAATTGTAAAACAATTTCAAGAGTGGTCCAAGGGTCAAGTCATCTATATCAAAATATCCTTTAGATTAAATGATGGAGTGTAACATTAAAAGTGTTGAGAAAGTGGAAAAAGCCAATAATTTCAACAAGGATTTATCAACTTTCCATACAAGAAAAGCCTTTTTAAGAAACTGTTTGAAACCAACCAAAGGATAGGGCTAACCATAAACTTCTTTGGACAATCTTGTATTAAAGCTAAATTATCAGACAACAAACCAGTAATCTCACTAGACTACTTTCAGAAGGGATGAAAACAGATAAGGAAACAAAGTGCAGCTTAAGATCAAGCAAGATATCATTAAAATCTAGGCCTGCTTTTAGCATACTCTTAGGGAAAATTTCAAACAACTTTTGGAGAAAGAACTAGAAGATAGGGAAAACCATAAAATTTTCTAGTTTAACTCTACTTAGCTTGTAATGAAAATATCATTCAAGAACTTCCTTTCAAGTTTTTCACTTCAAGACATGGACTAATCAACATTCCTTGATAATGTTTACACTTAATTTAAGTCATTCTTAAATACACAATTAGCAGAAAACATAAAGATAAAGCTTATTGGTGAGAGTAGGGTACTTCTAAGAGTAAATCTTAGCTCTATATTTGCTGCTCTTTGTCAAAGAAAAATGGACAATTTTATGGAAAACATAAGAAGTAAAACAGGTACAATGAGAAGTACATCACCAATGATATAGACCAGGATCCCAAAAATTAGCTTGTATATTGATGTCAATCCAGTTACATACTTCAAGTCCAATGTTTCAGTACAACAACAACTTCTCTTCTCGGCCTAACTTCTTCAATAACTTAAAAAAGCTTTAGAGCTTCAGAATTTATTTACATTCAACAAATAATTTGATACAACAACTATTACATCAGAAATCCAACAACCAACAATATCTCATCTTCTTCAGAAGTATTTATAGAAGAAAGAGGAGGTGGGATGAAATATAAGGTCTCTAGTTCAATTAATACAATTTTTAATGCTTCTTTGTCTTTGAGGGGTTCAATAGAGAATTTTTCTGATATTTCTCTGTATTAATTCGTTTTCATTAAGTATTAGGTTACTTGGCCGATTTTGTTGACTTTAAAACTCTTTAGGTAGGATGGCAATAACTCTGGATATCTTTAAACAAAATATCACCGAATAGGCAATAACTATGCCTTCCTTTGATTTATTGAGGTTGCAGGTAGCACTTTGGTAGCTGGGGATTCAATTAGCCCCTTTGATGTGGATTTTAAGGTCTCCTTTGTTGTTTTTGTCTTATTTCACTTAAACACTGATTTACCTTTAAACACTATGTTTATGCCCACTTTCAGGCTTTGATACTTTATCTTTAATCATCCTCGAACTGTTGTCCGTGCTTATTTGATTCATTTGTGGATTAGGCCTTTGATTCCCGAATTTGTGCCTTAATCCTTTTAAGCTTTGTTTAGAACTTTTAATATTTGGATTATGCTTTCATCCTGTGTTTTCAATGCTGATACTCTTCAATTAATTGATGTCCACTGTGTTTGTTGTTTTCAGGTGCACAGAGGTTTTGTTGGATAATTTGCTTAGAAAGCCGATGATCATGACTTATCGGCCAAAAAATATGAAATTAAATTCCTCAAATCCCTTTTAACTTGTATTTAGGGCCACGAAGATCGTCATCCTCGGCCCAAAACACTATAATTTCCCGCGGGAGGATTTGTTTCTTAAACCTCATTAAACCTGCATAAAAAAAACAAAAGTTAATTTAAATCCTGCGAAGATCTGGTTTAAAATTTCTTTGGAAGCTTATGGAAGCAATCGGAGCTGTGAGGATGAGTGGATGTAGCAGAAAAATAGAAGGAAAACCCTAGCAGAGCAGCTAACCAGGTCAGGTGGGGGTTTGGGTGTGATGAGAGATGTGGACCGTTAGATCAGGAAGATCTATGGTGGAGATCTTTCGATGAAGTCGTTTGGGAGAATAGATGAAAAGAAGGTGAATGGGGTTGTGATATAATAAGAGCCGTTTGATCTCAGAGATCAACGACTGGGATTAAAAGTGAAGGCACGTTGCGGAGGGCAGTGGTAAGGCAGAAAACTGGGGATGGTTTTCGCAAAATAAAATGGGGGGAGGTGGTATTGCCCAAAAAAACATACCATACATTACCTTACACGCGTCCCTCCGAATACCGCCCATTTCGCGTGGAAGTAGCACGATGAGGGGGGGGGGGGGGGTTGAAAGTTGCGTTATATTGCACGTCGGTTGTCTGATCTTCAGGATGGATATCAAAAGCTCTTGATGAGCGCGATAAGCAGAGAGATGCGGGGTAAAAAGTCAGGCGGGGTCCATGGTGACGTAGACCCTTTTGTCGTTTAGTGGGTTAGTTTCAACGGCGGGGTGATATATCGGGTTAAGTCCCGATTGTAAGATTATTTGGATGGACGATGGAGATATAATGATGAGGCAAAAATGTTGGAAAAGGAAGGAGCTAAGGTAGATGGTGATGCGGGGAATAAGTAGCCCGATGGCCGTTGATCTGTAGAGATCAACGGTCCACATTTTTTTTTAAAACCATATCGTCGGGAAATGAAAAAAAATAAACAAAGGGAAAGGTTTTAACACAGTAATTTATGTTTTTTAAGCGCCCGGTTGCAGGGCTTCGACCATATGAGGTGGAGGGACTAAAGGAAATAAGCCCTCGGGGGCTTAAAAACCTTATAGTGCAAAAGGGTGTTTTTAGGCCAAAAACAAGGATTTTTAAGGCCAAAACAGAGTTCTGATAGGTGAAATGAAGGGATTTAAACCAAATCAAAGGGAAATAAAAGGTTTAAAAAAGGGTTTAAAATGATTTGGAGTTTAGGTAAAGGTGTTTATGGATGAAAAATGAGAATGAAATGGTGAAAAATGGAGTTTTTAAGCAGTTTCTTTGGTAAACAACAGGTACTTTAGGACTAATAGTGAAAAAACAGTGAAGATTAACTCAAAGGGTAAAGATCATCATAAGACTTCAAGAACTCACAATTTGGACATGAATTGTTTCTTGAAGGCCTAAAAATATTTAGCCACGATTTGATATGACAAATTTTATAGGTGGCTAACAGTACCCACTTGGAATTCTTTCTGAGATGCCATCAAGGAACAATACTATCCCGTGGGGAGCTATGAGGACAAGTACATACAATGGACCACGTTGTGGCAACAAAGGGATCAAGATGTGCATGAGCTAACAAATTTTTTCCATACCCTGCACACAAAGTTTGGTATCAAAGATTCAGAGAAACATTTGGTGCTAAAGTATCACGATTGTCTGCACAGATACATTCAGGAGGAAATGGAGTTCCTCAACATCTCCTCGCTTGGTAAGACATACCGGTATGCTTCCAAGATTGAGTAGAAATTAAAACAGAAGAAGCGAGACTTCAGATTTGCAAATCAAAAGCAAGGGAAAGGTGCCCCCAAACCGCAAAACAAAGGGCAAAGCCAAGGCATGGCGACCCGAGACAACCTGCCAAAGACGCAAGAAAATAAAAACACTGTGAAGCCAAAGAAGGACATGGGAAAGTGGTGTGAGTTACATAAGAGATATACTCACAACGCAAGTGACTTTCAGGCCAAGCAGTCGCTAGTGGCCGAGATAAGGGCTTCTAAATCAGATGCATGCTCCAACTCTGAATTAGAACCTGACAAAGGGGATGACAAAGGGAAGCAGATTATTGATGCGGAGCCCAATGCCACTGTTGCCACTATGAATATCTAGAAGGAGGAACCAGAAGATATAGAGGAGGTAGAGAATATCTTCCACTCCTAGATGTGGGTAAAGGGTTTCCCGCTACGGTTCATTGTCGACAATGGAAGCTAAAAGAACCTCATTTCAGAAGATGTCATGAAGTGGTTGGGCTTACCAACCATAGTGCACCCACAGCCATACACCATTAGGTGGCTTCACCAAGGACGGGATCTCCGCATTAGCCAGCAATGCCGCCTTCCCTATAGCATCAAGCCCTTCACGGATGAGGTATTGTGTGACATTGCTCCTATTGATGTTTTTGATGTATTATTAGGCCAACCATACTTGTGGAAGCGACATGCTGTGTATGTGTCCTAACCTCGCACTGTTATTGTTACTTTGGGAAATAAATTGTACAAAATACCAGAGGTGCCACTGCCTCCCACTATCTCTTTCGTTACTACAAAAAAATGCAATAAGCTCATTTCCCAAACCAGGAAATTTGTTTTCCTAATGATCCGCCCCTAGGGAAAGAAGAAGACTGTGGCCACAACCTCCAGACATGGATCCTCTACACGACAACAACAAATGGACAAGGCTGTGGAGGAGTACAGGGACATATTCACCTCTACCACAGGGGTGCCTCTACACTGTCAGGTCAAGCACCCCATTGACCTGACCCCAGGTGCACTGCTACCCAATGGACTGATCTATAGGCGATCTAGAGAATGATGAAATAAAGAGGAGATTCAGGAGCTACTACAGAAAGGTCACATCCATCCAAGTTCATAGCCCTGTGGGAGCCTGATCGCATTGGTATAGAAGAAGGATGGGACTTGGAGACTCTGTATTGACTATCAGGTGCTGAACAAGATCACTGTACAGAATAGGTACCCGATCCCATAGATTGATGGCCTTCTAGACCAACTCAAAGGGGAAAAATATTTCAGCAAGATCGACTTGAAGTTTGGGTATCACCAGGTACCAATCGAACCCTCTGATGTGTGGAAGACTTCCTTCAAAGCCAAGGAGGATATTTTCAAATGGCTCGTCATGCATTTCGGATTGACAAATGATCTTGCAACCTTCATGAGGTTGATGGATGACATCTTTCATCTATTCACCAACTCATTTGTAGTGGTATATTTGGATGAAATTTTGATCTTCAGCCAGACTTGGGAAGAGCACCTCCACCACATCCGAGAAGACCTCCAAACACTGTGGCAACACAAGTTGTGTGCCAATTTTGAGAAGTGCACTTTTGGCATGACCGAGGTTCAATATCTGGGATACATTATTGATGAAAGGGGGGTGCATGTGGATCCAGCCAAGATCCAAGTCATTCGGGATTGGCTAACCCCAACCACCCTAAAAAAGCTTCACATCTTTCTAGGTCTTGCTAATTTCTACCCCAAGTTCATGTTGGGATTCTCTCATATCACTTGGCCCTTGAGTCAAGTCACCAAGGGAGGAGCGAAAGAAATTTTTTTTTGGTAGGAATCTCAACAGAAGGCGTTCGTAGAATTGAAACATCACCTCTGTTCTGCCCCAGTGCTCACATTACCAAACTTGCAACAACCATTTGAGATTGAGATAGATTCCTCTGACTATGCTATTGGGGCAGTTCTTACTCAATAGGGGCATCCAGTGGCATATCACAGTGAGACATTGTCCGACACAGTTCGAAAGTATCCCACTTATGAAAGAGAAATGTATTTCATTGTGCAAGTTTGTTGACAATGGAAGCATTACATTTTGGGGAAGGAGACAATCATCCACAGATACCACTGACCCCTGCAATTCATACAGACACAAGGGAAGTTGTAGAATGATCACCATCAAAAGTGGTCCACATATCTGCAACAATTTCATTTGAACATCAAGTACAAGAAGGGTAGCACCAATAATTTTGCAGACTACCTCAACCAACCACCGATCATGGCCATAACCACCATTCTCAACTCTTGTGGGCATGAGACTTCTGATTGGCCGCTTCTCTACAAGAGCAATCCAGAATTCAGCTACACATACAAGGCACTCTTAGGGGGTATGCAAGTTCCAAATTTTCACCTCCAAGATGCACTATTATGTCACCTGGGACACCTTTGTGTTCCTTCAAGCGAGCATGCCAAGATGATTTGGGAAGTGCACTACAGTCGAGTCACTGGGAATTTTGGGGTCGAGAAAACAGTAGCAGTACTGCAGAAGTATTTCTATTGGCCAAATCTTCGACAGGGTTTCTGAAAGTACATCAGATCCTGCACTACTTGCGCCATTGCCAAATTGATGATCAAGAAGCAAGGGCTCTATACTCCGCTACCTACCCCTAGTCGACCTTTGGAATCCATCTCCATGGATTACATTTTAGGCCTTCCTTCTACTAAGCATGGAAATGACTATGTTTTCATGGTCGTCAACAGATTCTCAAAGATGGCCATTATGGTGGCCTGTAAGAAGAATATCACAACAGAAGCCAATGCTAAACTATTCTTTGAAACGAGGGTGGGTGTACTTTGGGATCCCACATTCTATCATATTAGATTGCAACAGCAGGTTCCTCAACACATTTTGGTCCAGCCTCTGGTCAATGTTGGACACCAAGTTCACCAAGTCCACAAATTTCCATCCCCAAACTAATGGCCAGAAAAAGGTCGTCAATAGGATGATTGTACACATTCTGCACATGTACAATTAAAACATCCATGCACATGGGATGAGAGCCTTCCCTATGTACAACATAGCTATAACCGGTCTCTCCACAGCTCAAACGACCACAACCCCTTTCAGGTGGGCTTGGGATTCCAGTCACTATGTCCCATTGATGTAGCCATGTCATTTGCAGCTACTTAGGCCGATTCAGCTCATGTCCAGTCTAAAGATGATAAAGAAAAAACTTCATCGAGCGCATTCAACACATCCTCCAACAGGTTCATGACATATTGGACAAAGCCAATGTTAATTACAAGCAACGACATGATCAACATCTGGTGCCACACAACTTCCAAGTGGGAAAAAAAGTGTGGCTACATTTGTAGAAGGAGCACCTCACTGGACCCCACCACAAGATTAGCCCGCTCCGACATGGGCCATACACCATCACCAAGGCTGTAGGGAACAATGCCTTCGAGCTCAATATTCCACCATTCCTTGTTCTGCACCTAGTATTCAATGTAGACCACCTTCATCCCTACTTCCCACCTCTATTAGACACCTCTGACATTGCAGAAGAACTCACACCAAAAGAGTTAAACCCAGACTGCATGGAACAGGCCACCACAGACTGTATCATGGACATGCAAATCAAGAACACTCGCCGACAGAAGATCCAACTGTATCGGGTTGTCAAAGCTGGCCAACTCCTGCACCAAGGCAAGTGGTTCACCAGGGACCAAGTTCAATAGATGTTTCCTCATCTCATGGAGGAACTCAACACAATGGGGACCATTTCTTCCTAAGGGGGGAGGAATGAGCCAGGTGGATATTGGTGGCCACCTACCTATTCCACTTGGGGCCCCACCATTGTCTCTTTCAGTTTTTTGGGTCCTGAACTTATGCAGCCATTTTGAAGCCCCAAACGGAGATAATATGCTGAAGTTACATCCCCAGGAAGTTGAAACACCAATTTACCCAAACGAGGCCCATAGTTTTGGCGCTTCATCTCCTAGGGTTAGGTTTTTGGACATTTAGAGTTCTCCATTGTTTCTCCATAATAAATAGGCCCTCGAGCCTCATTGTAACATAGTTCAGAGGTCTGTAGCCACCACATCTCTTCTCAGAGATTCACTACTAGCACCCTAGCTATTTTATTTCTATCATGTTTGTAAGCATATTTATGTGATTTGATATTAATGAAATGAAGCCGTATTTCCACTGTATTTCTATGTTTATGGTTATTTCTATATTTTGTTGCGTTCTTGCACAAATATGGATCAGTAAGGTTTCAAGTGGGAGATCTAAATCTATAGGGAGATCTAAATCTCCTAGAAAGTTTGTAAAGGTGTGCTGGAAATGCGGAAAGTAAGGGCACTACAAAAAGAACTTTAGATCTAAAGCTCTTGAGAAAGGAAAGGGATCTGATGATGCTCCTTCTGAAGAGGAAAAAAACACCTCAGATGAAGGTGGGGATGTGTATTTGGCTTCTTCTTCAAATACACATGTATATCATGAGTCATGGTTGATTGACTTAGGTGCATCCTTTCACTTCACTCCCCATAGGGAGTGGTTCTGCGAGTATGAGAAATATGATGGTGGTGATGTCTTCTTAGGTGATGATAGGAAGGCCATAATCGTCAAACATGGAAAGTTCAAGCTGAAGCTGCAAGGTAGAAGGATTAGAACAATTTTTGGTGTTCTCCACATTCCTGCATTGGCCAGAAATATGATTTCTATAAGCAATATGGATGATGTAGGTGTAAAAATAGTGTTCGATAAAGATGCCTGTAAGATGGTTCGGGGAGCACTGGTATTAATGTGAGGAGTTTAGATTGGAAATCTGTACAAGCTTCAGGGCAGCATTATTATTGATGGGTGAAACAGTTTTGTGGTTCCCAAAAGTGGAGCAGAAAGCCTAGCGGTCTCTGGATAAAAGACCATGCTATGGCATCAAAGGCTTGGACATATTGGAGAGAAGGGCCTTCAGATACTGCATGGAAATGGTATGGTAGAAGGTATGTCTAATAGCTCTCTGGATTTTGATTTCTGTGAACATTGTGTATATGGGAAGCAGAATCGAGTGAGTTTTCCTTCTGGTGCTAAGAGGGAAAATAGGATATTAGATCTTGTGCATAGTGATGTGTTTGGACCTGTGTCGGTTCCATCACTAGGTAAATCTGTGTACTATGTTTCATTCATAGATGACTTCTCAAGGAATACATGGATATATTTCTTGAGGAAGGAATCTGAATTCTTTGACAAATTTAAAGAAATTAAGGCTCTGGTGGAAAACTAGACAGAGAAGAATATAAAGGTGTTGAGGACAGATAATGGTGGGGAGTTCTGCAAGAAGGAGTTTGAAGAGTTCTGTAAGAAGTGTGGTATAGTACGGTAGAAGACTACTCCATACACACCTTAGCAAAATGGAGTTGCTGAAAGAATGAATAGAAAGCTGATGGAAAATTCAAGAAGCATGCTCAGTGGTACTGGTTAGGACAAGAACTATGGGCAGAGGCAGTGGAGACTGCATGTTACTTGGTTAACAGATCACATTCATCAATGTTGGAGGATAAGACTCCACATGAGGTATGGACTAGTAAGAAACCCTCTCTTTCACATTTGAGGGTATTTGGATGTGATGCATATGTAAATGTTCCAAAGGAGAAAAGGAGAAAGTTGGATAATAAATCTGAAAGGTGCATCTTTATTGGGTATAAGGATGGTTTAAAGGGTTACAAGCTTTGGAACCTGGAAACAAGGAAGGTTGTGTACAAATGAGATGTGGTGTTTAGAGAGGTGAAAGATGTTTTTAAACATGAATTCCTACCAAAGAAACCTGAAAAGATAGATTTTGAGCTAAAGGAGGATGAATCAGACTCTACAATAGAAGAAGACTCAAAAGAGGAAGAGCCACAAACTCCAGCTGTGAGAAGATCAGTTCGAGAAAGAAGACAACCAGAAAGTTATAGTCCATCTTATTTCTGTTCAAATTTTGCTTTAACTATAACTAATGATGATCCATAACTGTTAGGAAGTCAGTAGGTTCAGATGATGGAAAACTCTGGAAGGAGGCCATGGTTGATGAAATGGCATCCTTGCATAAAAATGAGGCATGTGATCTGGTGGAGCTGCCGGCTGGAAGGAAGCCCATCAGGAGAAAATGGGTGTTTAAGAATAAGATGAATGTAAAAGGCAAGGTGGAGAAATACAAAGCTCGATTGGTAGCAAAAGGTTATTCCTAGGTGCCAGGAATTGATTTTGGTGATAATTTTTCTCCTGTTGCCAAAGTTACTTCTATTAGATTACTTTTATCTGTTGTTGCTGCATTTGATTTTGAGGTAGAACAGATGGATGTGAAGACAACATTTCTTCATGGGGATCTGGAAGAGAAGATATACATGAAAAAACCTGAAGGCTTTATGGTGAAGGGGTAGAAGGAACTAGTATGCAGGTTAAAGAAGTCTCTGTATGGGTTAAAACAATCACCAAGGATGTGGTATAAGGAATTTGATACCTATATATGGGGACTTGGCTTCACCAGAAGCAAGGAGGATCACTGTGTTTATTTAAATTGATTGGTGACTGTGTTATTTATTTGGTCTTGTATGTGGATGATATGTTGTTGATTGGAAATGACAAAGAAGTTATCCAAGATTTGAAGACCCAATTGTTATCCAAATTCCACATGAAGGATCTTGGTGTTGCATACTATATTTTGGGCATGGAAATTAAGAGAGATCAAGCAAAGTGGAAGCTCTTGTTAAACTAGAGGAAGTATGTCGAGACTATATTGCATAGGTTCAATATGCAAGATAGTAAACCAGTGAATGTTCCGATTCCTGTAGGTGTAAATCTGTCTTCTGAATAATGTCCCAAGACACAAGAAGAAGAGGAGGATATGTCACGTGTTCCATATGTAAGTGCAGTGGGTAGCCTGATGTATGCAATGGTCTATACTAGATTAGACATTGCACATGCAGTGGGAGTATTGAGCAGGTGTATGCCAAACCTAGGGAAGGAGCATTGGATAGAAATGAAGCAGGTTTTCAAATATTTGTGTGGCACTAGTGATTATGGCTTGTGCTACTAGGGAAGACCAGGATTGGAAAGAGTGTTGGAAATTTGTGGTTTTGTTGATGCAGACTGGGCTGGAGATCTGGACAAAATAAGATATACAAGTGGGTATGTGTTTATCCTATTTGGAGGTATAGTCAGTTGTATGAGTAAAAGACAATCTGTAGTGGCACTTTCAACTACAGAGTGTAATATTCCCGATCTGGAACATCTTAGAAAGCCTGCTGAAATAACGCACTTCTGAGAATTATGTGCATAGAAATGATTTTTCAGCTCCTGGATCCCTTAGACAAGCTCATATAATATCTAAATCCAAAAGGAGAGCAAAAAAAAATCAGACTAGGTGGGTGAAACATATCTCCCACAAACTAGTCTAGCTGAAAATCACCTAAAGAGAGGGGCAACAGCTATATGCAAAGGACTGCTTCAAAAATAACATAGTTCCACTGAAGCACAATAGGAGGTTGATATGAAGGTTCAGAAATCAGATATATAACAGCAAATTAGATGTTATTTATAGCCCATACAATATACAAGAGAAAGAATGAGATTATACAACAAAAATCCTCAGAAATGAGGCGCTACAACCATAGGAAAAGACTGCATAACCATGACAGCATTATTTTTAGGGGCTGAAGCAGAAGTTTATTAATATTCAGATCTAGAGTAGATCTGTACATAAATATTTAGATCTAATACATATATGTGTACAAGAAATGCTGATCTATACATTCCCCTTAGGGTTTTGTGCAAAACATGAAGCACAGAGAGTATATCTGGGATCTAATCTTGCAGTTATGCAGAATGATTCAGAAATTTATGAATAATACAATGGTACAACAGATTATATCTGAAACTAACAGGGATTGGATGGCCAATCCATGGATCACCACAGTGAGAGGAAGAATCCCAACACCGGAGATCTCTCCTCCAAAATGTAGACAAAACACCCTACAACTGTAGATATGAAAATAACGCTATCCAAGGAGAGAAAAAACACTGTAGTCTCTGAGAATGATTTGGCCTGATGCTAAGATGTATATCTGAAGCACAATCAGCTAATGAACTCTTCAAGGAGGTTAAAAGACACACTCACTGAGAAGAGCCACTAGTATAAGCTATATATGAGCAGATCTAGTGTCTCCCACTACTGCAATTCACAAGGATAGCTTAACCCTCAATAGGAGCAGCGCTGTAGGTGTAAGGTGAAGCTTGGCCTAAAATCCTGATGTGGAAAATATAGCACAATTCTCCTCCAAGAGTTGCTCAAGGAAGGAGGTGGGATTCTTGAACAGGAAGACCCAACAAGGGATGTCTGAGTAGACAATACCTTTAGAAATGATAATCTTCAACAACATTTTCTTGTTGCCCTCCTCTTCCTTTTATAATATAGGATTCTTTCCAAACCCTAAACCACTTAATTGGTTTATCCCCTTTCACATTTAGAGTCTCCTTCTAGAACTGCGCTATCCCTCAAGAAGATTCAATGCATCTAGACTGCGCTGTTGACTTGGTCAAAGTTGACCCAGTCTTGTGATTTAAATCTATTCACACCTATAGGAGTTTATTTACATAGCCTAGACATGTCTCTTTTCACATAGGCATTGATTTATTCTTGGTTTTCAGGAGTTTTACATGTCCTCCTTTACAATTTATTCATCAATCATGAAATGCAAAATAAACAAGGAAAAATTAATATTCCTATTAGCTGTAGCTAATTTAGGAATATTACACAGAGGCAGAATACATGGCAACCACTCAAGCAAGCAAGGAAGCAGTTTGGTTGCAGAGATTGTGTTCAAGTATGGGGTTGGTGCAGCAAGCTATAAGGATAAACTGTGATAGCCAAAGTGCAATTTTCTTGGCTAAGAACCATGCTTATCATTCAAAGACAAAGCACATTGATGTTCAATATCACTTTGTGAGATATATGGTTGAGGCTAAAAGGGTGTTGCTGGTAAAGTGGTCACTTTGAAGAATGTTGTAGATGCATTGACAAAGTCTGTGAGAACTCAAAAGTTCTCTTGGTGTAGAGAAAAAATGGGTGTTGCAAAGCTAGGCTAATGACTCATCTCTCCTGTGGCCCCCTATGGAAAGAAAAAAACAAGTGTGAGAATGTTGGGTATGTGCTATATTCTTTCCACGACTAGTCACGCACGGACCCGCCCATGGTTTTGTGCATGGGTTTGCACATGGTTTTGGGGCATGATTGTTTTTGGCCCTTGGTATTTTGTAGA
Source organism: Pinus albicaulis (assembly GCA_034641835.2). Classification (NCBI taxonomy): domain Eukaryota; kingdom Viridiplantae; phylum Streptophyta; class Pinopsida; order Pinales; family Pinaceae; genus Pinus; species Pinus albicaulis. Next base: position 83,626,883 of record CM076581.1, on the reverse strand, counting down.
TCCGGTCAAAGGAAGTACGGTTATGTTCTAATCCAGGGTTAATGGATTGGGGTTTATGTATGCTTCGACATGTATATATATGTGTTGTAACACTAAAAGGAATATAATGAAAAAACAAGCTGGTCGTCCCAATTTGGGATCTAGGGGAAAATCTCTGTGTGTATCTATTTTTATGTTTTATGCTCTCACTATTGTTTATTTTCTGTTTTTAAGATTTGTTTGTAGATAATTTATGTACAGGGTTAAAACCTACAGTGCGTCGATTATCGGGATGTCAATCTGGCTTGACCAAAAGACAACTATCCTACTCCCTTTATCGACCAGATCATTGACGATTGTGCTGGATGTGGAATATTTTCGTTCATGGATGGATTTTCCGGCTACAATCAAATCAATATATGCCTAGAGGATCAACATAAGATAACATTCATCTGTCCCTGGGGCACATTTTCTTATATGAAACTATTGTTTGGTTTAAAGAATGTTGGGGCAACATTTTAGAGAGCAATGAATTATGCTTTCAATGACATCAAGAACATTTTTCAACCTTATCTATATGATTTACCAGTGCATTCATGAAATCAGACTGATCACCCGATGCATTTGAGAGCCATCTTTTTACACTGCCGACAATACAAAATACGCCTCAATCCACATAAATGTGTGTTTTGTGTTGGTTATGGTCGTTTTATTGGATTCATTGTCTCAAAATAAGGAATTCAAATCGACCCATTGAAGGTTCAACGCATTCTGGATTTGCCTGCGCCATCAAATTTACTTCAGATATAGAAACTTCAAGGAAATTCTAACTTCCTAAGGAGGTTCATTCCCAACTACGTCGAAATGACTAAAGGATTTACTCGATTATTGAAAAAAGGGGTTCCCTTCCATTGGGACCAAGTTGCGCAAGCTTATTTTGATGATGTCAAGGATATTCTTGTTCGGGCGTCATTAATGTATCCCCCTAATTATCAGAGTGATTATTTCCTATATATCGATGCGGCTGATATGACCATTGCTATGGTATTGGTCCAAGTAGAAAATGGGATACAACATCTGATCTATTATTTGAGTCGAAATCTCAATGATATGGAAGTTAAGTATTCAGACATAGAAAATCTTGGCTTGGCAGCCGTTCAAGCTGTCCAAAGATTTCACCATTATATCCTATTCCGAAAGACCATTGTTGTTTCATATTGAAACCCCATGACTTATATCTTATCACGTCAATTTCTTGGGGGAAAATATTCAAAATGGATTGTCATTTTGCAGGAATTTGATTTGGAATTCATTAAATCCAAGTCAAAGAAGTCTTTAGTTTTGGCTGAGCTTCTCTGTGACCTTCCCTCTGATAGTACTGCTACTACGTCGGAACCATCAATTCCTGAAAAGTCTTTGTTTTTGTTTGGATCATCTGATCCTTGGGATGGAGATTTCATCATTTATCTCCAAACTTAAACTTTTCGTCCTGATACCTCTCGCTCTGAACAACAACATATTCAATGCCAAGCCAAAGATTATCTGATCGTCGACGATACACTTTATCGTCATGGTGTCGATACAATTTTAAGGAGGGTGCCTCACTCATGAGGATGCTAAAAAGATTTTAAATGACTATCATGATGGGGCTTGTGGTGGAAACTTGTTTGGATATGCTACCGCGCAGAAGATACTCTGCGCTGGTTACTTTTGGCCTACAATATTTCGTGACTGCATCCTCATGGTCAGAAGTTGTCATGTGTGCCAGATTTTTTATCGTAAAATCCGTAAACCACTAGTGCCAATGCATCTTGTTGTCTCTGTGGGACCATTTTCGAAATGGGGTATTGAATTCATGACCTGTAACCCTCATTTATCTCGGGGGAATGGTTATATTATTGTCGCAGTAGACTACTTTGCCAAATGGGCCGAAGGAAGGCCTACATTCAACAACACAAGATAGACAGCTACATTTTTTTTCTTTAATCATGTTATTGCATTATTCGGGGTCCCACATGCTATATTTATAGATCATGGGAAGCATTTTCACAACCATATGATGACTGAATTGACTGCCAAGTTAGGATTTTCACATGATAATTCTACTCCTTATTATCCACAATCAAATGGACAAGTTGAGGCTATCAACAAGATTCTTAAACGTATGCTTCAACGAATGATAGGAGTTCATAAAAGAAACTGGCATTTAATCCTATACTCGACCTTGTCGGCATATCGAACCTTGGTGAGAAACGAAACTAGATTTACTCCCTTTCAATTGGTGTATGGTCTGGAAGCTATATTGCCTATCCAATGTGAAATACCATCGTTAAAACTTGCAATAGACTTGTTACCTGACACCTCAGAAGAATAAGCGCGTCTTTTTAACCTCATCCATCTTGATGAAACACGTCGTTAATCCCAATTGGACAACGAAGCGCATAAGAGACATATAAAGGCACAATACGACAAAAATGTCTAGCCTCGCATTTTCTCAGAGGGATACTTGGTCCTTCTTTATGATCAAGAAGCTGATGTAATAGGTACAGGGAAATTTGAGCCATTATGGCATGACCCCTATATTTTCAAAAGAGTTCTTGCTAAGGGCGCCTATGAGTTGGTAGATTACGTTGGAATTCCATTGGCGCAACCCAGAAATGGGTTGTATCTGAAATGTTACTATGCTTAATCATGAGTGTAGTGACTTTTTGTATTATATTGTATATATATGTTGTTTATTTACATTTACTATCTTAGTTTGTTTTTAGAGTTTTCTTGACGTTAGTAATCCACTTTAAATTTCATCGCAAATTTTTGAATATTTGGAACCATTTGTTGGATATGTTGATGGTGCTAGTTGTAGTACACAGAATCTATCTTCTGTAGCGTGGGCTATTTTCACTTCGAACGGTGAGTTAGAGAGTTTTCAAGGGATTTGTATTGGTAGATCGACAAAAAGTATCACTGAGTATAGCGTCTTGATCAAACTTCTCTCTGATTCCATTTCATTTGGTATTAACTGAATTATCATTAGGTTAGACTCACAACTTGTGGTATTACAACTTACTAGTGTTTATACTATTATAAATCCAACACTACATTGTTTTTTCCTAAGAGTTCGACTTTTGGAAAGAAACTTTGATTTTATTCAATATCAACACATTTCCAGAAATTTGAACACATTGACTGATTCTTTGGCTAATCAAGTTTTAGACAGATTGCAACACATGTAAAGAAAACATTCACATAATTGAATAGGATTGCACAATAAACATAGGAAAACACTGAAGTCAAATAGATAGATATTTATAGGGTTTTACAAAAAAAAATGTCCAAGACACATTGGTCATCTGACCTCAAAATGTATGCAACATGTCAAAAGTAAAATAGTGGTGCTCGTGGTAACATGCTACAGATCTAGCTATCCTACGTAGTAATCGCATCCAATGGTTAGGAACACATATAGTATGACGTTACAGTCACATGGGTAACTCTTCAATCTGGAAATCCAAAATCCCAAAGGTCAACCCCTCTATGTGCTGCCGAAGCTCAGTTAGAGTCTCAGCCATGTCTAGATCTTGAAGGACTGCTCTCTCAACAGTCCTCTCTGCTAGCTCATATACTCCAAGCTCTGGTTCCTCCACTGTTTTAACTCAACCAACATCTTCATTACATCAAAAATTTAGTTTAGTCTTGGGAAAACTTCAAAAATACAAAAAATTTGTATAAACCTTAGAAAAATAAAAAACATGGTCAAAACATTCTTACCTATTGCACCCCACTTAGCACCTTCTGGTAAGGCTAAGTTTGGATCTCCTTGGAAATCAACACCTGCATATGCATACTCATTGATGGTGACAACATGTCGCCTGAAACACACAAAGAATGTAGTCGAGAACACAATGGTAGATTGGCCTGCATGCCTACCCATTAGTTCTACCCATCTCTGCATCCTCGGATCTCTAGGATTAGACACACCCAGTGTCACATGCTGAGGCTGCATCTGTGGAATCTGTTCTAAGGAAAATGAAATGAGGATAAAACCATAACTGAAGTTTTTCTTCCTTCTTCCTTTTTCCTTGTTCAGTTGTTCTTTTATCTAAGAAAGTACAGCTTCAGACCAGTTGAATACTGTTGGCTCCATACACTCTAGTGCATACTACATATATGATCTATTCACTATATGCAGTGTAACGGTGCCAGAAATTTTTGTGATCATGAAAATAATGGTTCTCAAAGGAAAATAAATAACATTCGGATGTTTATCTTCCCATATTTTCTTGGATCTACCCCTGGATAGCAATGCTGCAAAACATAATCTTTCATAGTCTCTCCTCCAAGAGCAGGCCCTGAAAGGGAAATGGGGGAGCCTCTCCTTGATAAACCTATGAGAAAATATACATCCTCCACTATTATAGGAACCACTTTGTTCTTAATGTGAAATTCCTCAATATCCGGATCCCATGCTCGAACTAGGAACTCCAAGAGTTCTATTTGTTGCCTCATCCCTAACAAACATAAGTACTTTAACAAGCCACAATCTCTTAGGGCTCTTACTGTACTTGGATCATTTAGGGAAACCATATTCTGTTCTTCATGATCTCTTTCTCTCCATGTAATCGTCATTATAGTTCGATGAAATCCTGAAATATAACCATAAGAATCATTAAACTCCCTTCAATGCAAAAAATTAGACAGATTTTGGGCATAGTACAAGAATCAAAAATAAATATTGCGCCTAATGCAGTCCTGAATAAGAGACAGTGAATTTCATATGTAGCTAGCCTTCATTGTAGCTTCTACACAACACACTTTTCGATGTTCAAGGGTGCGTTTCCCTTTTTAGAAGAAAAATTTACCGTAAGGGGCTCAAAACCATAAACATTTGCAGTGAAAGGAAATGAAATGATTATTGAAAGAAAGAGAAGGTTCACGGCACTAACCTAGATCAAACGGTGATGAAAAACGTCCACATAATCGATCAGAATCAGCTATTGAAGTTCGGGGGAAAAAATAGGTCCGGAGCTCCAAAATGAAAATGGTAACTATTGAATGGTAAAAATAATAGTAAAACTCTTTTTATTTAGTCATTTATTGTTTGCAATGAATATTTATTGCTATGACTATGGTTTTATTATATTTTTTATCATGAAACATGTATTTTTAATCCATTTGATGTTTTTCTGAATAGGTTTTACAACTGATGAAAAGATTAGTCGTGCAGATTTATTTCGAGAATGATTTGACCACAAAGCATACTTTTTATCCTTATTTTTCAAGCTTTGTTAAAAACAAAAGAGGACTTGAAGTGCACTTTTATCTCTTTTTCGAGCTTCGATAACAACAAAAAAGGAACCTCTGGAGTCTTCTTTAAGCTCTTTTCAGACTCCGATAATGTGAAAATATTGCCGAGCACTTGTCTTTTGGAGCTTGTAAAAGTAAATGAATTGATATCTACTCAGTATAAGTTTAACCCTTTTCCGCACTGAGAGATTATTTATGAAAAAGGAATACCTTGGTCAAACATGACTAAAGAGGTTCTCTCAGATATTATTTTACACTTTCTCGGATCTGAGTGACAACTTTACGAAAAAGCACATATGGAGTTTTATTTTCGTCCTCTTTTTCAAACTCTCTAAATATGAAAAAGGATCGGGTTGTCACTGTCGTTAGGCTCGTTAAACCATAAAATAGTGACAAACTTGTCAATCATGGCAAGAATAGAGTTTCATTCATCGCTAGACTCATTAAATTATTAAATAACAATACATTATTCACCTGAAGGGTTGAATTATAGATCAATTAAATGTTATCCTCCTCAATCTTGTTAAAAAATAAAGAGGTACTAGTCAACAAATGACCGAGGAAAATTTGGGAAAGTGAACATAACTTTTTATGGTAGCAGGTCGCTCTTGAACATGACACTTCACTCCATCACCGTGTCTGTTTGGGTTGGGTAATATTATTGACAGTTCATTCATACCTATGGTTCATCATACCTTCACTTCGGTTTTGGGTAAATGCTGCCAACTCATCTCAGTGTCTTTGATATGTTCAAGAGAATTCATCCAATGAATACTCATCCTTCTGCAATACTCATAAACCTTCATTCTCATGACAGTCATCCCTGAACATTGCTATATCTAGTCATTCTTTTTCTCTAAAATTAGTAACTCCTGTTTCACAATAAAGTGGCTTCCTGTCGATGACAAATCATTATCTAGGAAGATCACCTACAAACATCATATTCCAGTACCATGAGGCTTGTTATAGCATTGACAAGATCCTTGCATCCGGATTTTTGACCAAAAGATTTTGTTTGTCATTTGACATCAAATCATCTATTCACGCCTTACGAAATGTACTGTCGTACCTTGAGGGCCATTAACATCAATGGAAATTCTCTCGCATTTGTTAACAACTCAAATCATTGACTGGTAATCAAACAATGTCTTCCCATGTTTGACTACAAATCATATATTCGCATGGCTAGACTTGTACCTGAATGATCAAGTGAACGAGATAAGAAGACCTCAGATCTAGTTTCATCCATCCAGGCTATGATTTCAGGATTTTTGTATACATCATCTATATGGTGACCTTACATGCAGATCGTCATCTGAACATGGGCCTATATCTATAGGCATGTTTGTATTGGGAAACATCAGTCCAATGTATATGACTTTCTGCACTATGTAAATGTTATTAGATAGTTTATGTGTTGATGATGGGAATGCCTTCCCTCAACAATTTATGATCAAGAGGATATATCATGATGTAATTTATTGTAAGATTGATGCAAGTTGTCACTCTGCTTCAGCTCCAGCCCATCACAGTGTAAAGCATCTCATTCAAAACATATTGTTATTATTATTTTGACTTCATGCTTTAGGGGGAAATCTGTTATAGGTCAATTTGGGCATCATTCCCAATGACCTATTTTAATTGGACATCATCCCCATAACCAATGAATAGGGTCCATCATCCCCTGTCATTTCAATTGCTATATGCCCTAAGCCAAAGAACAAAGACAAATCATTCCTGAATTCTATTGCAAAGTTTCCAAGATTTGAAGTATATATTATAACACCTACGAGCTCACCAACGCAGTCTCTCAAGGGGATAAGTGCATTGCATATGCAAGTACCTCCATTCAAAGTTTCTCTGCAAAGCACTTCCCGACACTCAAGGGTGTGTTGGTCAATTAAGAGTGAAATTCTCATTGTTCCGGAATCTCCACTTGGCCAGTGCCTTCTAGAATAGTGCATATGTTTAAAACTTTGAATACATGTGTCCATTTGATACCTCTGAGCTTGGGAACATGTCTTTCCTATTATTAGAAATTCATTGATTGTAAAACTACCTTCAGCTCATCTATAAATTGAGCATAGATCCTAGTGCTTGAAAAGGAAGAATTTGAGTAGAGAAATGTTGGTGGAATTTCAATTGAGGAATTGATTTGAGTGATATGATGTTGGAGAGATGTTCATTGTGATGAGGTCAGGATGATTCTAGAGATTGTGACATCAGATCAATCACTAGTTTTAACCTTCCCTTCTATCCATTAATAAATATTTTTGTTTACTTTCCCACATATGTATTTGTATAAGCTTCTATCTTCCATGTTATGAATTCTTATCTGATGTATATGGTTCATGTTTCATTGATTTAACTGAATAACTTGAATAGGCATCTGTATATTGCTATCTCTTTGTTGTTTAGTGTTCATTCTTGTAGGAAATATTTTGGCGATCTAGCTTGGATTTGAAGCTACAACAAGAGCGATAGAAGGAGAATTGTAAGTGCTTGGAATCCAAGTAAGTTTTCTTGATCTCTTCTATGTGTCTATTTTCTGTTAGGAAAAGTATCTGCAACGTCTTTAACCTGTTGTTCTAAATGAAATGCACCACATTTAGGGAAGAATGTTTTATCTGTAATTCATAATTGCGCATAAAAAATGTACTTCTTCATCATCTCAATATCTTTTTGTTTCATTTCCATAGAAATAAACTTAGAAAGCTTTATCATTTTAGGCACTGCTAATGTACCAAGATTACAAGTCTCTACCTCTTCATCATTAGCCTGCATTCTAGGAGATTTGAACACAACATTTTGGTCAAAAATATTTTCAAGTGGAATAAGACCCTTGGGTATACAATTATTCTTCAACTCAAAAACTTCATAATTACTCTTTGTTTTAGCAAGAATGTTTTGTTGATCGAGTTGGGTGCTTTCAAATTCCTCCTTCAACTCTATGAAATTTTTGACTTGCTGGTCATCTTTGAACACTTGCCAATGGATGATATTATTTGGGATGGCAGGCCTATGACACACTTCAATCTCATACTTCTTAGTGGAATGTGCATGGATGACAAAAAAACTTGCAGAAACATCTAGGGAATCAACTACTAAGTTTTGATCCCTAGCTTTCACAATATGTAATATCCCCAAAAGGGAAGATTCAACAATACATGCTAGAATAACGCATTTTTCAGAAGTATGTGGAATGAAATGAATTTTCAGCTCATGTATCCCTTAGATCTAGAGATATAGCATATAAATCCAAAAGGAGAGAATAAAAAAATCAAACTAGGTAAGGTAAACAGACCTCCCACACCTAGTATGGCTGAAAAACACCCAAGAATGGGGCTGCAGCAATATGCAACAATACTGCAGGAAAATAACGCAGTTTTTCTGAGAAACAACAGGAGGCCAATAAGAAGGCTCAAAATTCATATATATATCAGTAAATCAGATCCATAATGAGGCCCATACAATGTATAACAGGAAACAGAAGACAAGAATGGAAGAAATTCCTCAAAAAGAGGGGCTACAACACATGTATTGACTGCAAAATGGCTTGACAATGTTATTTTAAAGAGTTGAAATAGCTATATATTACACTTCAGATATAGAGAAGATATATGTACAAAATAGTATATCTATATCATATCTGTACACTAGAAGAGCTCCTCTACAAATTCCCCTTGGGGTTTTGAGATAAACATGAAATACAAGAGTAGATCTGAGATCTAAGTTGCAAATCTGCAGTAATATTTAGGAATTTCTGAAGTAAATACAATTGTTGGAACAGGGTCTCCTAACAAGCTACGACACTGGTCCTTTTTGGTTATTTTGGATTATATTTAATATAGCGCAGGGGTTTTGGGGCAGGTCAAAGCCCCGAACACATTGTAATGGGTTAAAGGGTAAACTAGGGGTCCGAAAACCATGGGTTGCAGACCATAGGAATGTTAAAGCTAGATTTTTATAAATAGAGATGAATTTTGGATTGTAAGAGGTAGGATTTGATGAGCTATTGATGCAATCTGTTGTATAAGCAATCTGTTTGGGTTTTTGGGGAACAAAATCCTACTAGTTGTGTGCGCGGAGATCCTAGTCCAGTTGTGTGCGGACCCTGCTGCTGTGTGTGCATGTTGGGAAGGGAATTGTAAGGAAAGGTTGATGAACGAATAAATATGCAGGATTATTAGATCTGAATCTGTGAGTACTATTGAATGAATTGCTGGTAATTACTGTGTTATGCAGTTTCTGTCTTTGCACTGCAAAGGTCTGTATATTGAATTATTGGATTTGTTCTGTGCTGGTTATATCTTGCTGTGAAATTTTGTATATTGAATTAGATCTAGATTTTTTCTATTCTGGTTATGTAGCATTGTTTTGATGTTATGGAAATCATATAATTGTAGATCTAGTGCACGTGGATGCAATTGGATACGTATTTAACCTTGCGCAGAAACAAGGTAATCTAAACATAAAGCAACCCTGCTTGCCTTACCCTTCCTTTCTCAAGGTGTAGAAACCTAGTTCCAGCACCCACCCATACTACTCCGGGTGATACTATGACCTGCGCAAGCGGGTCACTACCGAAAGGGCCAGTAGTATAGGGGTTTGTTGGCAAACCTTGCACACCGAACCTGGGTCAGGACCCCTCAAGCCAACAAATGGTTCTATTGTCGAGACTGGAAGGGATCTGAGAAAGGGATCCAGTAATGACAAGATAATACTGGAAGCCTGAAAGAAAAGAGATCGAGGACTGGTACGAAAGGCAGATCCAGGAGTTTGAAGAAAAAGAAAATCGAAGTGAAAATTTAACGGCAGAAGGGTGGAAAAATAGGTATGTTCTTACTGAAAGCTACGAAATATTCTTTGTAACCTTTTCAATTGAGCTTCAGGAGTGGCTGGCCAGGCTGGTAGAATTCCAAAAGAGCTAGAAGGACGAGTGAGTCACTTAGTGGACTCCAGATCTTCTTGAACAGCTAGAAAGAACTGATAATACTATTACACGCACGATGGGTCACTGGGTGGATAGTGTGCTAGGAGGCTTTATGAAAGAGTTTTCCATTGATCAGTTTGTATCATACTCTAAGGTTGAGCGAAAATTATTCAAAATATTCTAGGGTAAGTTTCTAAGGACGTTACCATTACTGATCAAGAAGTTGTTGTGCGAGAAGAGCATTTTGTGTAGCCATACCGATTGAATGACCCCGGATCCAGATGGGAGCATGACACACAGTGGTAAATATTATCGGACCAACCTTGATGGAGGAAGGGCCACCTATAGCCCAGTGAAGGAACCAGCTACATCACCACCTAGGGCACGCAAGGGTAAGAATTTTCCTATAACGTCGTCCCTGGATAGTGATATGGCTGTGCATTTGAAACTACCTACCTTCAAAGGGGTAGGAGATGAGGACATGGATCGATTTTGGTTCATTGTGGACTCTGTCTGGACTGCGCAAAACATGGCAAGTGATACAATAAAAAGGGAACAACTGTCTTTAGCATTCGAAGACAAAGCTCTGGATTGGTATATGCGATATGTTGCCCAGAATGGAACCACCTCCATTCAGGATCTTAAGGATGCTCTGAAGCAACAATTCCATAAGCTAAAGTCTTATTCCTAGTTAGTAGCAGACATAAAGGACTTCAAACAAGGTGTGTCTGAATGAGTATGGGAGGCAGATCAACGGTTAAAGAAGGAAATTAGGGAAGGAGGGTTCGAGTATGATGATAGACAACATACAGAATGGTTCATTGCCATGTTGTTACTCACCTATGAACACCTGTGAACACCTGTTGCCATGTACTAGCTGAAGTGTCAGTACTACTAAGGTTTGCACTTTGTTTTTCTTTGTTTTGAGTGCCTTTCTCTTTTCCCTTATCAGAATTTACAGCCATTGTCTTATCCTTTTGTTTGACAACTTTAGGTTTGTTTGTAGTGTTGTTTTGTGAAGATTTGTCAGAGGTTATGGTGTTGGAGGTCTGTTCACTGGTTTTGCTTCTAAGGTCATATTCCCTTTGAGGTTCTATGATGACATTTTCCATGTCTTGATATTAATTTTCATTATCATCTCTTTTGTCATCATAAGGTGTATAAAGACCCTGTTTTTATCATAATGAACTTCAAAGTCATCATGCTCTACCTCAAACATGTTGATCTCCTCCTCTGTTATTTCATCTGTTTCCTCAATCTCACTTACATAATTTTGATGAAAGGGAGGAGTGATCTGCTGATCATCTTCCCTAAGTCTGTTTGGAGGTTGGTTCCTTCTAGCATTATGATTCTGGTTCTGGTTTCTATTTTGAGGAGAATTTTGATTTTGACTTGCTTGTGCTCTCTTAATTATTCTCATCTCTTTCATCATCTCCTCCATCATTTTCTCTATTTTTGAGTTTTAATTAGAAGGTGAGGATTTCTCTCTAAAGGATATTCTCTTTTCAGCTTTCATCCTTGTTATTTTCTCCATTAAGTTGACTTCCACAGAAAGAGCACCTCTTTGCATATCTTCAAGAGTTGCAAAATCTCTCTCTCTTAGCGAATAGGTCATGTCAGAGTCAAACCCTTCAGGGAATTTGTTTAAAGCTGAGCCTTGTGGAGGTTTTAGTTCTAGGGAAAGTGCATTATACACACTATTAAACCTAGTGCAATAAGCTTGGACACTTTCCCCAGGGTTTCTATGGAGGTTCTTGTAATTAGAAAGGACTTGCAGAGGATTCTTCTTCACTTCCCATTTGTTTAAGAAAGTTTGATGGAAGCTTGGGAGATCGTTTATACTATGGGGGGCTAAGCCTTTTAAACCATTTTATTACTTCTCCCCCCAAACTCTGAGAAAATAGTCTAAGTTTGACAGAATCATCATCAATTTCATTTCTGTAAAAGTAGCCATTCATTTTATCCACATGTTGTGATGCAGTTATAGCATTGCTAGCATCATATAATGGAATTTTGGACTGATAGTCCTATGGAAGATTGAATAATGGTGCAGGAAGGACTAGGGGAGCATACCATGCAGCCATGATAGGAGGTGGAGGTGGATTCACAGGTGGGCTGACAAAAGGGAAGGTGGGCTGAAGTGGAGTGGTTTGAACAGTGGATGAAGAATGAGTAGATGTGGATGGAACAACAGTAGATTGTTGAGCTGATCTTGGATGAGAGACACCTAAATTCAACAGGAAGTGTAGATCAGGTGGTGTTGTTTCTCTACTACTAAGATGTTCACTTGTCCTCGAAGATGAAAGTGAAGACTCAGAATCTAGCTAAATTATATCATCAAATGACCTAGTTCTAAAGGGGTTTACTAAGTCAACTTGTGATTGTTGTAGAGCTGAAAGATTTTCAGGGACTGAATTAGCTCTCAAGGGTAATCTGAAAACAGTTGATAATTTAATCCTAGGAGACTTCCAAAGGATAATTTCTAGGTTATCAACTATCTCAGGTGGATTAGGGTCAGGATGGGCTCTAGTGTGAATCTTTCTAGGAGTCACTATGTTGTGTTTTTTAGACCCAAATAAACAAGACAAGTTCAACCAGATATGACATTATTTGAATGGTTAACTAACCTGTTTACCTAAATTTCAATCCTATAGTCCTCTAACTAAGTTTGAATGATGTTATAATGATGTGGGTTCTTCCCAGTGGAGTCTTAAGGTTTGCTAAGGATTTTGGAGTCGCCAAGTGGAAGTTTTTAGCTCCTAAGGAGGTAAAAGGTTTTGTGGCCCACCACCATGTTTATTAAATACCAATCTGAAATATTTTTAGGTTTTCTGAGTTATTTTTCAGTTGTGTGGTTTCTAAGAATATGCTAACTCTGTTTCAAAAATTAGCTACGGTTATGAGACAAAGACAATTTACTCTTATGGCTAAGCCAGCTGATTTTTCAAGGTTAGATAAAGTCTTACGAGAACCCTAGGGTTTTCCTAGTTTTTCACTGATTCAAAAAAGTTTCATCATGATTACCTAGCTTAGGTAGTGCTTGAAAAGGCTGCTTTTACTCACAATTTTTTCTTGAATCAAGGGTTTTTGAGGTCTTAAAAGGTATCAAAAACACTCAGTTCCCCAGTGGAGTCGACAGAAATGTTGTGGATCTGTAATTTATTAGCAAGATTGGCAGAGTTCAATTACAGAAACAACATCGTTTCAACCAAATTTGGGATTATAGGATATAGCCCTCCTGAATCTGGAGAGGGATCTCTCCAATAAGTGCAAAGATGGATTTGTCTTTGAAATTTGGGGCTATGATATTAGGCTAGTTATGAAGGCCAAGGTTTTTTTTTGTTTTTTGGATGGTTGAGCATGATTACTGTTTGAGGCGTAAAGTCCTAAATGCAAAGAGTTTCAAAGGTGAGAAGTTGCAAGAAAATATAACAACTTTGGCTAAAAGATAGATATAACATTGGTTTTTAGTCCATTGGGCTATGGAGTCATAACAGGGCTTTAATTGGGCAACAACATCAAGAGTGATCCAAGGGGAAAGTTATCTATATCACAAGATTATTGAGATTAGAGTGATGGAATGGAAACAGTAAAGTGTTGAAGGGGTGGAAACTGATAATAATTTCACAAGGGATTTATAGTCAGTCCAAATAAGAAAATCCTTTTAAGTAACTATTTAAAACCAACCAAGTGCAGGGCTAACCATTGACTTCTTGGGCAAGTTGTATTAAAGCAGCTTAATTGACAAACAATCCAGTAATCCACATAATTACCTTCAGAAAGTATGAAAACATATAAGGGGAACAAAATGCAACTTAAGATCAGATAAAGTACTTTTAAACCTAGTTTTCTTTCAGTTAACACCAAGGGAAACTTTCAGAATCTGCTTTTGGAGAAAAAAATAGGACCAGGGCACACCGTATCTTCCATAGTCATCTTTAATAAGCACAATAAGGAAAATAACTTTTTAAGAACAATGTTTAAGGTAAACATTAGGACGAGGGAACTCCAACATTCCTAACTGCTTAACTATATTAAATCATTTTAAATAAACAATTTGGAGGAAAACATTAAGATAAAGATTTTCAGTCAGAGAAGGTTACTGATATACAGTAGGTCCTAACTCTATGCGTGTTGTTCTTTATAAGGGAAATAGTGAACAATATGACATACATAGAAGGAAAACGATAAAAAAGAGAGGTGCACTTCACCGATGATATAGACCAGGATCCCAAGAAACAACTTTTATATTGATGTCAAACCAGTTACAGTCTTCAAGTCCAATTTTTCAGTTCAACAATCATCTTCACTATTCAACCTAACTAATCTATCACAAGCAGAGCTCCAAGGGCCAGTGAACACTATTTACAATCAGAAGTTTGAGCTCAAATGTATTTCAAAGTTCTGCAACCAACAGTCTCTCATCTTCTACTGAGGTATTTATAGAATAATGAGGAGGTGAAATCTAACAAAAGATCTCTTAAGGAAATTAATACAGATTCAAGACTTCTCGGCCTTTTGAGGGGCTCGATGGAGAAGTTTACAGGTGGACTACTGTACTAACCTTTTTACAATAAATATCAAACCTCGGTGGGAGCTTTATTTGACTTTGAGGCTCTGTGTGCTGTGTGGAGTTACTCTGCAGATATTTCTGTATTTATTTCGTTGCAACAGTAACTCCTCGGCTGCGTTGAGGAAAAATATCTGATTCTGTAGTAAGTTCAGCCTCTGTTTGAATGCTTCGAGGCAACAGGTGGCTCTTTTGGTAGCTGAGGAATCAATTTGCCTCATTTGAAGCGGTGGAAGCCTTTCTTTCAGTGAAACACTTATGATTTTCTGTTAACTGTGTTTTAATCCAGGAAATTAGGCTTTTAATAATCATTCTTAGCCGTAATTCCCCAGATCCATATTCAATCTTCATCTATTGTGCTTTGTATTCAAACTTATACTCTTTAATTGTTCTTTTGAATAAAACAGTGTCTTATCGATGTGCAGGGCCACACAGGCCATTTTACGTGTTTATCAATGCTCATGAAACATCGATAAATCATTGTATTTAAACCTGTGAATGGTTCCTTTTAATAGCTCGAAGGCGCAGGAAACGTATTTCCCAACCCTCGGATTTTCTTCATTATACAATGGAAAACCATTAAAACACCTGCAAAACACAAAAATGATTACGAAAGCCTACGTTTTTTGGGTTAAAACGCTTAGAAGGCGGGGAAAAAATCGCAGCCGTTGGATCTGGACACGTGGACAGTCCAGATCTAATCAGGGAATCGCAATCGGCAGGAGGAGGAAAAGGGTGCGATGAGAAACTCTGATGCGATTGCGCGATCGGGAGGGCGGAGGCGATTAAGCGATGGCCGTTGGATCCGAGGATCAGATCAACGGCGAGGAGTGAATCAGAGGAACAAAAATCGGGGGAAAGAATAAATGCATGCGATGGAAAACTCTGATGTGATTTAGCGTTGGTCGACGATCTGCAGATAAGATCGACGACGGAGAGTGAATCAGAGGGTTTTTGAAGCGGGGGAAAAACTTGTGATTAGAGTTAATGAGGACCGTTGGATCACGGAAGGCGGAGAGGAGATCAACGGCGGATAACCAATCGGGGATCGACAATCGGGGTGAACAAATAAACGCACCCAATGAAAAGTTGTGATGCGATGTATAGCGGACCGTTGATCTGAGGGTCAGATCAATGGTGGAGAATGAATCGGGGGATGGCCAATCGGCGGGATCAAACAAGTGTATGCGATGGAAAACCCCGATATTATTGGGCACTGGCCGTTTGATCGGCTTACGATCAACGGTGGAGATGAATTTTTAGAACGAACTGGCGGAAACCCTTATAATATACCAAAACCCAAAGTTTTTAATATAAACAAAGGTTTAATGGATCGAGGCGGAAATAAAATATATATATAAAGGATAGGTGCCCGCTTGCGGGGCCTTTGGATATATGGAACGCAAAGGGCCTGGGGCTTAGTACATCAAAGGCCAATCGCAATCGGAACTGTGGGCCTGGTCTTTCCGATCAACCCATTGTGAATTCTCCGATCGCGATTGCGTGATCGGGTCTTTTTAATCTACCCATTTTCATATTAAAACACGTGACTTTGGTTTTTGGTTAATAAATTCGGGAAAGTGGGTTTTGGGTTTTACAAAGGAAAAAGCGGATCAGGCATGAAATATTTACAAGTTTTTTAAACACCGGGTCGGGCCCACAGGATATATATAAAATATAATGCGATCGAGGCTTTTTCAATGCAAAACCAATCGCATCAGAACTTTTGGAAACATGTCAAAGACTTGTGCATTTGATTTTTTGCGATGCAATTAGCGTCAAAAAGGTTTTAGCGCTTGGTTTTAATGCGTGGGCATGTGGGGGGGGGGAAGCGGTTAGGACTTAGCCCAAAGGGGCTTAAGTCCATAGTCATAATACTTGTATTTTTTATGAATTTTTCATAATTTTCAATGGAATTTGATGGTTTCGGGATAGTTAAAAAATGGGTTTTTAACTATGGGAAAGTGATTTTCATAAATGGAAGAAGAGGATTTATGAAAACAAGGGAGTTTATATGGAGAAAAAGGGGAGAAAATGAAGGTTTGAGAAGGGGGAAAATGAAGGTCTTTCAGCAGTCTTTCACTTGGAATCAACAGAATTTTCTGAGTATAAAATGGAAGTAGTAATGAAGATTTTTGGACAAAGGCATGAGGCGTTCGAGGAGTCTTCAAGAGCCAAAAATTTTTAGTAATAAAATTTGTTTCTTGGAGGCTCAAAAAGTCTTAGCCACCTTTTGGTATAATCAAATATTATAGGTGGCTAACAGTGGCTCCACTTGGGGATGATGCCTTCTTGAAAGAATCAAGAACTTCAGACTTGCATTCTCTGGGAGGCTGATCAGTTGCCTCATTCTTTGTTCTCTGGGAGGCTGACCTGTGCCTAACCCATTGGGCTGCCCTTTCTTTGCTGGGATGATCTTCTTTGAAAACATATTAGCAGCTATGAAAACAATGGTCGTCCTTCATCAATACACACTTTCTACCTACCCAATCCTACTGATCTAGCATTTTTTCTTCATTTGAGTGCACTTGGATTGGCAAACTCTATTCACAAAATTTTATTCTTTTGAAAGCAGGAAATCTAATCTATTTCTACTCTTTATTTCTCCATGGATTCAGATTAAACAGTTGAATCCATATAATTCTCTACCTAATCTACTAATCTGTTAGGAGTAAACAATCTAACAGATTTTTATTCTCTAATTTGCTAAAACAGAAATTTAAAAAACATTCAAGTTAGGATTGAATAGTATAACTTGATGCTGGTCTATGGCATAACAAACAAGCTGCACATAGACATTATTTTGCAGAAAATTAAATAAAAAATGGAAGGCTTAAGATCTGAAATTTCAAAGCACTTCCTTCATCTTTTTTATAGCTCTGTTTTGACTTTGGTTTGAGTTGTTCTTTCTTTGTTGGACTGGTTCGGATTTTAAGCTGATTAGAACCAGATTTTTACTTCTCTTGACTCAGAATTTGAAGCAAATTTGAGTCATTTTTCTTTTGAAACCTTAGGTTCAGATTTTGAACATGTTTGAACCTTTAATTTCTATCATAAACTATCTACTGATAAGCCAAGATTAAACAGTTTGGCAAATCACATTCACTACCATATCAGCAAAAACTTTAAAACTAATTAGTCAAGATTAGGCAGTTCGACTAACTAGAAGTGTGTTTTTCAGGAGTGGCATTTGAGCTTGCACACTTTCAGATTTTGTTTCTCTTTTTTGGTATGGGGCTATACCTTTCTTGTTTTGTCAATCTGCCCTCTTTTCTCTTTTTCATTGTTTTTGTATTTTTTATTTTTCTAACTTTGAATGCAATGGAGGATGAGATATTTATAATGGAAAAAAGATAAAAAGGCTTCCAAACATAGCATTTGATCAAGAGAAGTAATGCTTAAGCATCCTTCCATTGACAGGACCCCCAAACAATTCTGCTCCATCCAACTCCTGAAAGAAAAATGCATTGTTACTAGTAGCTGAATGAATAGAGTAAGGGCCAAGACATAAGTTGTCAAACTTTCCATGCTTGCCCTTGTCTTCCCTTCTTGAGTCCCATTTTAAAACTTTGTCCCCAATCTTGAAATTGCTGGCCTTTGTTCTTCTGTCAAAAATCTTTTTAATGCTCTCATGTTTCTGCAATGCTTTGTTATACACTTCCTCTCTGGTTTGCTGAAGATGAATGGTCTGATTTATTATTCTGATCATGTCATTTTCTTCAGTTTGCAGCTCTTGAATTAACTTCATCACTGGTACACCAAGGGTGTTTGGAAAAATTGCATCAGTACCATACACAAGCTGGAAACGTGACATACCAATGGATTTCTTCAAAGTCAATCTGTCAGCCCAAAGTGCATGAATCAACTTTGTGTGCCAAGACTTAATGTTGTCCTCCAACAGTTTCTTGATTATGTTCACTAAGCTTTTGTTTGAGGATTCTACAAGTCCATTACCTTGAGGGTAATAGGCTGTGGAATGCCCCACTGTTATCTGATATCTGTGACAGAACTCAACCATCTTCTTTGATCCAAATGCTGCTGCATTATCAGTGATGAGCTTGGTAGGACAGCCAAATCTGGAGAGAATATTAGTCTCAATGAATTTTATAATAACAGTGTCATTGGCTTGCCTACAAGGTATGGCTTCTATCCACTTAGTGAAATATTCTGTGGCTGTGAGAATCCATCTATGCTGGGCAGAATATGGGAGATGGATTTCTCCTATGAAGTCAAGTCCCCACTATTGAAAAGGGGCTTCAAAAGTGATGGGATGCAGAGGCAGGGGTAACGGTTTTCTTTTGCCTTCAAAGAGTTGGCACTTATGACAGGAAATGATCATCTTATGTATATCAGTAAAAAGAGTGGGCCAATAGAAACCAGCCCTCAAAATTTTGTTGGTTGTTGTCTTCCAGTACAAATGACCTCCACACTCTCCTTCATGGAATTCATGCTTAACCTTCTCTGCATCAAACTCAGGAAAACATTTAAGCAATAGAACACTTGCATTTTTCCAATAAAGACAATTATCTATAATGCAATAGTTTACAACTTTCAATTTCAAGAATCTTGCCTTTGTTTTTATTAAACTGGGAGGTGTATTAGATTTAAGAAAAACATAAACAATATCAGCATACCAAGGAGACTTCATAAAATGATCTTCAACTATAGGAGTTGAGAATTCTTCTTGGTCACCTAAAGCATTAATCATATTAATATCAAGAACTTCAAAATTTGATTCAGCCATTAATCTAGCTAGACCTTGGCCTTTGATGAGTTTAGTGGGTTTTATCTCTAAATCATATTCAAGAATAATAGCAATCCACTTACCTCTCTTACCATCTGGGTCCCGAGTTAGAATGTCTTTAACAACTGAATTTGGGACAAAGGCAATAGTGTGTGAATGAAGGATGTACACTCTGAAGTATTTCAAAGCTTTAACCAAAGCAAAATCTTTCTTCTCCATAATGTTATACTTCAAAGGGGCATCCCTCAATGCCTTGCTAAAGAATGCAATAGGCTGCTCTTGTCCTTGTGGATTTTTATGTAAAAGGACAACAGCTATGGTATGTTCTGATGCAAATGAAAAGATATAAAAATCTTTTGAAAAATCAGGACTTATCAGAATCGGTGTTTTGGTTAATGCTTGTTTCACCACCTCAAAAGACTTCTTTGCTTCCAAGGTCCATTTTACCCCTTGCTCCTTTAACATGAATCTCAGCCAAATTGGGGATGAACCTTCTTAAAAAGTTGATCTTTCCAATGAAAGATTGCAACTCTTTCATGATTCGAGGATGAGAGATTTGCAATATGGCCTCAATCCTCTTTGGATCTATCTTTATACCCTCCTCTGAAATAATGTGCCCAAGAATTTTACCTTCTCGGAGACCAAATAGTGTCTTCTTAGGGTTTAAAGATATCCCAAACTTTCTACACTTCTTGAAAACCTTTCTTAGATGTTCTAAGTGCTCTTCATCTGTTTTTGAAAACACAGTAACATCATCTAGATAGATAATGATGAACAAGCCTAGTTCCTCCGAGAATGCTATGTCCATGGCTCTTTGAAAGGTTGCTCCAGCGTTCATTAGACCAAAGGGCATTTTCACATACATGAAAGTGCCCCAGGGTGTAGTAAAGGTTGTCTTTAATTGATCAACAGGGTAAACTATGATCTGATTGTACCCTGAATAGCTATCCAGCAACGAAATTCTTTTAGACCCTACCACCCTTTGTAAAATGTGATCCATCTTGGGTAAAGGGTAGTTGTCTTTTAATGAAGCTTTGTTTAAGTCTCTAAAGTCTATACAAATCCTGATTTCTCCAGTTTTCTTCCTAACAGACATCAGATTAGATACCCATTCAGAATATCTAATAGGGACAATAATATCAGCATCATACATTTTCATGATCTCCTTTTGAACCAATGGCAACTAGACAGGGTTTATTCTGCGTAGTTTCTGTTTGAATGGTTTTTGGTTTTCCTTGAGGGGAATTTTGTGCTGTATTATTTCAGTGTCATAGGATTTAAGATCTTCATAACTCCACGAAAAAACATCAGAAAACTATTTAAATAGCTCTATATATTTGAGTTTAATGTGAGCTGGTAAAATCTTAGACAGTTTAATCATCTTCGGTTTTTCCTCACTGCCTATATTACACTCTTCCACTTCAGTCTGTACAGGTTCCAGTTTTGGCTTATTTTCCACATCATTAAAATCGAACAACTCTTCTAAAGGGGTCAGACCCTTAGGAAAACTTTCATATTTGGAGTGCAGAGTTTCTAAATCCTTTGTTTCAGACTCTGCATTCGTTTCTGTTTCACCTTCAAGTTTTCCAGATAACAAGTTTATATTAGCAAGTTCAGGGGACGTTTCTTCCTTATGAAGAAAATTTTCTTCGCTCCAGTCTGTATCATGATCTGAGTCCGAACTGTGTAATTCGAATTCATTTCTGAATTGCATGAAGTCTTCTATTTGTTTGTCATTTTCAAACACCTGCCAATATTTTTCGTTATCAGGCACAGCTGGTCTAAATTTAATCTGAGTTGTGTCGTCATATGGCGTTAGACATGTTCTAGCGGCAGAGGCTAGATTATGGGCTGTAATATTTCCTTTCTCGGGAAGAAAATTAATTGGGACTCATTGAAAGCTTCTAAAAGATCCACGACATCATTCCGATAGGCCCTAAGTTTGGGGTGATGAGCATTATACTCCCCATTGACTTGCCTTATGATTAATTCCGAATCCCCGTGAATTTTAATTCTCTTGGCTCCTAACTTTTTCAACAAATGCAAACCTAAGAGAAGGGACTCGTATTCCGCTACATTGTTGGAACACTGGAAGTTTAACTTACAGGAAATGTATTCGGTATGGTTGCTTACAGTGTTGTGAATCCAGACACCTGCACCAACGTTATTTCTAGTGCACGATCCATCGAAATGCATACTCCATAGAGGACTATTTTCAGTTTCATTTGTTTGGTGAATCCCCCTGATTTCCAGTTACTTGGAGAATAATTTCCTGACTCTCAATGTTTATAAGCAAGGGACACATGACTTGTAGTTCAAGACACACATTTGGTGTGATGTTGTTTAAAGGTTCAACAAACTATTTCGATAGTTTTGTGGTATTTACCTCCCCCTCTCTATCAGCCATTAATTCAATTAAAGTTACTTGTTCATCTGAAGCTTCTTCATTAAAAAGGATAAAAGAATCAAGGCATGTATTTATAGAATAAAGGGGAGAGTTTTGTGGTCTGTCTTGACTTGTAACTGTGTATTGCATATGAGACTCTCTGTAAAGTCTTTTGGTTTGATTGAAAACAGGGATAGTCGCATAGGTCATGTCCATCTGCATAGTCCCCTGTAACTTAGCCCCCCAAGATCTAGATAACAACATTCCATACTTTGGGGGCACATCATCCACCACAATGTCCATGAGTAAGCATTTGGCTATAATCTGGGCTAAGTTAACATAGAGGTCTTTGATTAATCCTAAACATTTTACTCTGCTCGAATCAAAGGAGTATAGGTCTTTGTAAGGTCTGGTGATTTCAAGACCAAGGCTCTCCATCACATCTTTAGGCATTAAATTATGAGAAGCCCCAGAATCATGCATAGTGTTGTGCAAAATTTTGTCATGAACGTTTAAACTCACGTAGAAAGGAGGGACAGCTCCCTCTTGGTATCTACCTTCAATCTTTGGACCGAAAATAAGTTGTGGCTAGTCATCACTAAGATTGATTGTATCTCCATTTTCCTCTATATTTAAAGCCTTCAAAATTTTAGTTCTATATACATGTTGGGCAGCTAACTTAGTCAAGGGAACAAAGATTTTAATCTTGGAAATTTCTTGTTCAAGGTTGAAGGGAAAATGGTTCTTTGAAGTGCTGGTTTCAGCCTTATTAGCTGCCACTCTACCAGCAATATCAGCTTGCTGATTTGTTTTATTTACACTTGATAAAATTGTTTTCACAGGAGTACTAGCTGAAGTGTCAGTACTACTAAGGTCTGCACTCAATTTTTCTTTGTTTTGAGTGCCTTTCTCTTTTCCCTTATCATAATTTATAGTCACTGTCTTATCCTTTTGTTTGACAACTTTAGGTTTGTTTGTAGTGTTTTTTTGTGAATATTTGTCAGAGGTTATGGTGTTGGAGGGCTATTGACTGGTTTTGCTTCTAAGGTCATATTCCCTTTGAGGTTCTATGATGACATTTTCCATGTCTTGATAATAATTTTCATTATAATCTCTTTTGTCATCATAAGGTGTATAAAGACCCTGTTTTTATTATAATGAACTTCAAAGTCATCATGCTCTACCCCAAACATGTTGATCTCCTCCTCTATTATTTCATCTATTTCCTCAATCTCACTTACATAATTTTGATGAAAGGGAGGAGTGATATGCTGATCATCTTCCCTAAGTCTGTTTGGAGGTTGGTTCCTTCTAGCATTCTAATTCTGGTTCTGGTTTCTATTTTGAGGAGCATTTTGATTTTGACTTGCTTGTGCTCTCTTAATTATGCTCATCTCTTTAATCATCTCCTCCATCATTTTCTCTATTTTTGAGTTTGAATTAGAAGGTGAGGATTCCTCTCTAAAGGATACTCTTTTTTCAGCTTTCATCCTTGTTCTTTTCTCCATTAAGTTGACTTCCACAGAAAGAGCACCTCTTTGCATATCTTCAAGAGTTGCAAAATCTCTCTCTCTTAGCGAATAGGTCATGTCAGAGTCAAACCCTTCAGGGAATTTGTTTAAAGCTGAGCCTTGTGGAGGTTTTATTTCTGGGGAAAGTGCATTATACACACTATTAAACCTAGTGCAATAATCTTGGACACTTTCCCCAGGGTTTCTATGGAGGTTCATGTAATCAGAAAGGACTTGGAGAGGATTCTTCTTCACTTCCCATTTGTTTAAGAAAGTTTGATGGAAGCCTGGGAGATCATTTATACTATGGGGGGCTAAGCCTTTAAACCATTTTATTACTTCTCCCCCCAGACTCTGAGAAAATAGTCTAAGTTTGACAGAATCATCATCAATTTCATTTCTGTCAAAGTAGTCATTCATTTTATCCACATGTTGTGATGCAGTTATAGCATTTCTAGCATCATATAATGGAATTTTGGACTGATAGTCCTGTGGAAGATTGATTAATGGTGCAGGAAGGACTAGGGGAGCATACCATGCAGCCATGATAGGAGGTGGAGGTGGATTCATAGGTGGGCTGACAAAAGGGAAGGTGGGCTGAAGTGGAGTGGTTTGAACAGTGGATGAAGAATGAGTAGATGTGGATGGAACAACAGTAGATTGTTGAGCTGATCTTGGATGAGAGACACCTAAATTCAACAGGAAGTGTAGATCAGGTGGTGTTGTTTCTCTACTACCAGGATGTTCACTTGTCGCCGGAGATGAAAGTGAAGACTCAGAATCTAGCTGAATTATATCATCAAATGACCTAGTTCTAAAGGGGTTTACTAAGTCCACTTGTGATTGTTGTAGAGCTGAAAGATTTTCAGGAACTGAATTAGCTCTCAAGGGTAATCTGAAAATAGTTGATAATTTAATCCTAGGAGACTTCCAAAGGATACTTTCTGGGTTATCAACTATCTCAGGTGGATTAGGGTCAGGATGGGCTCTAGTGTGAATCTTTCTAGGAGCCACTATGTTGTGTTTTTTAGACCCAAATAAACAAGACAAGTTCAACCAGATATGACAGTCTTTGAATGGTTAACTAACATGTTTACCTAAATTTCAATCCTATAGTCCTATAACTGAGTTTGAATGATGTTATAATGATGTGGGTTCTTCCCAATGGAGTCTTAAGGTCTGCTAAGGATTTTGGAGTCGCCAAGTGGAATTTTTTAGCTCCTAAGGAGGTAAAAGGTTTTGTGGTCCACCACCATGTTTATTAAATACCAATCTGAAATATTTTTAGGTTTTCTGAGTTATTTTTCAGTTGTGTGGTTTCTAAGAATATGCTAACTCTTTTTCAAAACTTAGCTACGGTTATGAGACAAAGACAGTTTACTCTTATGGCTAAGCCAGCTGATTTTTCAAGGTTAGATAAAGTCTTACAAGAACCCTAGGTTTTGCCTAGTTTGTCACTGATTCAAACAAGTTTCATCATGATTAGGTAGTGCTTGAAAAGGCTGCTTTTACTCACAATTTTTTCTTGAATCAAGGGTTTCTGAGGTCTTAAAAGGTATCAAAAACACTCAGTTCCCCAGTGGAGTCGCCAGAAATGTTGGGGATCTGTAATTTATTAGCAAGATTGGCAGAGTCCAATTACAGAAACAACATCGTTTCAACCAAATTTGGGATTCTAGGATCTAGCCCTCCTGAATCCTGAGAGGGATCTCTCCAATAAGTGCAAGGATGGATTTGTCTTTGAAATTTGGGGCTATGATATTAGGCTAGTTATGAAGGCCAAGGGTTTGTTTTGTTTTTTGGATAGTTGAGCATGATTACTATTTGAGGCGTAAAGTCCTGAATGCAAAGAGTTTCAAAGGTGAGAAGTTGCAAGAAAATAGAACAGCTTTGGCTAAAAGATAGATATAACACTGGTTTTTAGTCCATTGGGCTATGGAGTCATAACAGGGCTTTAATTGAGCAACAACATCAAGAGTGATCCAAGGGGAAAGTTATATATATCACAAGATTATTGAGATTAGAGTGATGGAATGGAAACAATAAAGTGTTGAAGGGGTGGAAACTGATAATAATTTCACAAGGGATTTATAGTCCGTCCAAACAAGAAAATCCTTTTAAGTAACTATTTAAAAACAATCAAGTGCAGGGCTAACCATCGAATTCTTTGGCAAGTTGTATTAAAGCAGCTTAATTGACAAACAATCCATTAATCCACATAATTACCTTCAGAAAGTATGAAAACATATAAGGGGAACAAAATGCAACTTAAGATCAGATAAAGTACTTTTAAACCTAGTCTACTTTCAGCTAACACCGAGGGAAACTTTCAGAATCTGCTTTTGGAGAAAAAACTAGGACCAGGGCACACCGTATCTTCCATAGTCATCTTTAATAAGCACAATAAGGAAAATAACTTTTTAAGAAATTTTTTTTAGCTAAACATTAGGACGAGGGAACTCCAACATTCCTAACTGCTTAACCGTATTAAATCATTCTTAAATAAACAATTTGGAGGAAAAAATTAAGATAAAGATTTTCAGTCAGAGAAGGTTACTGATATACAGTAGGTCCTAAGTCTATGCGTGCTGTTCTTTATAAGGGAAATAGTGAACAATATGACATACATAGAGGGAAAACGATAACAAAGAGAGGTGCACTTCACCGATGATATAGACCAGGATCCCAAGAAACAACTTTTATATTGATGTCAAACCAGTTACAGTCTTCAAGTCCAATGTTTCAGTTCAGCAATCATCTTCACTATTCAACCTAACTAATCTACC